>OY293312.1:28662817-29191192 GCA_958502075.1 Orchestes rusci
TGAAGAATAAAGCGGGCTGTGAAGACCAAATTTCTGTGAAGATTTTAAAAGATGTGTTCAGTGTTTTTGGTAACCGTTTTATTGATGTTGTCAACAATTCTCTATATTATGGAGAATTTCCTGAAGAATGGAAATGCTCTGAAATAGTTCCTATACCAAAGATTCCAAACACTATTCGAATCGAAGAATTTCGTCTTATTATCACACTGCGTCCATACGAAAAAGTTCTGGAACTCATAGCCAAAGACCAACTACTAACATTCTGTGATAAATGAAGGCCAATCCGGGTTAAGGAGCAATCATTCTTGTGAAACCACTCTAGTTCATGTTTGTAACGATTGGTTTAAAATTATTGACGAAGGTAACTTTGTGATATCAGTATTTTTGGACTTTACAAGGGCGTTCGAAACAGTCAACAAGCAACTACATCTGGATAAACTACACAAGATGGAAATCAGGGGAACAGCTCACAAGTGGATTTCATCTTATCTTGATAACAGAAAGCAGCAGGTCAAATTCAACAATACAATGTCTCAATTAGAGCAAGTTACCTTTGGAGTGTCATAGGGAACCGTGTTGGGACCGCTGTTATTTTTGCTAT
Source organism: Orchestes rusci (assembly GCA_958502075.1). Taxonomy (NCBI): domain Eukaryota; kingdom Metazoa; phylum Arthropoda; class Insecta; order Coleoptera; family Curculionidae; genus Orchestes; species Orchestes rusci. The sequence continues at coordinate 28,663,419 of OY293312.1, forward strand.
ATATCAATGATATTTTCCAACATATAAAGCGCTGTGAAATAAAACTTTTTGCAGATGATACAATGATATACATATGTGGATCAGATATTAATACCATGTTGGAAAATTTAAAACAGACTCTTACTGCACTAGAAGAATTGTTAACTGACAACAGCATGGCATTGAACATAAATAAATGCAAATATGTTGTATTTGGAACTCCAGCAGCCATAAGGAAAATAGATGATGAACAAATATCTATACTTCTAAATGAAAAAGCCATTGAAAGGGTGAAAGTTATGAAATATCTGGGGATCATGCTTGATGAAAACCTGAACTTCGATCAACACGTTGATTATATATCCGGAAAGATTTCAAAAAAGATATACTTTCTTCAACGATTGGGAAAAGATCTCACATCTTACATGAAGCTTCTTCTCTATAAGTCCATAATAGCCCCTCATTTCGAGAATTGTCCCACCATGATGTTGACCTTATCGCAGAAGAAAGTAGATCAACTCCAAAAACTGCAAAATCGCGCTTTACGAATAATCCTGAACTCTAGTCGTTGTACACTTGTGATATTTATGTTGAATAGTCTCAATCTTTTGAATGTTAGACAAATAATATTTTTCAAGTGTATCATCTTTATTTACAAAATGAGAGCTGGACTTTTACCTTACTATTTATGTAGAGATTTGGTTTATGTTAGTGATGTTCATAGTCATGATACTCGAAATGCGACCAGTTTTTATGTTCAAACTGATAGACTATCAAAAACCAAAAAAAGTCTATTTTATCAAGGGCTGGTGGAGTTTAACAGTTTGCCTGATGATTTGAAGAGCATTGATAATCTTTATTTTTTCAAGAATTCCAATGTAAAGAATTGTTTATGTAAAACATGAATTTTTTTATAGCTTGTTTGCTAATAAACGATCTTTTTTTTTATTACCTTTGGTTGTACTTCTTTCTGTCTCAATATGTCCCACAATTTACTCCTTTGTATTTTATCGAAAGCTTTTTCCAGATCTATGAAAGCTAGGTAAGTATTTTTTCCTTGTTTCATTCTCTTTTCTGTGATTTGTCTAACTGTGAACATATGGTCTTGAGTACTTCTTCCTTCCGAAATGCAACTTGTGCTTCGTGCATTGAATTCGCTATAATGTTGCTCATTTTACTGTCTATAATTTTTTACAATATTTTCAACGCTGTGCAGATAAGTGTTAGTCCTCTGTAGTTATTACAATCTTGCTTATTTCCTTTTTTGTAAATTCCGGTAGCTCTTCTTCTTTCCATATTTGATTGTAGATTACCAGTAATATTTCTTTTCCTTCGTCACCCATGTATTTTATTATTTCGCTTGTAATGTTGTCGGTTCCTGGTGCTTTTCCATTCTAAAGTTCCTCAAATGTTATGTGTTCCTCCTGCGTCTTCCAAGTCTTGATCATTGTTTTCTCTTTTACCCCTTCTGTTGCTTCTGTATTTTTGTTTGCCTCTAGCAATTCTTCAAAGTATTCTACCCATCTCTGCATGATTTCTTGTTCATCTGTTGATATTTCCTCTTTCTTACTTTTTATGTTGAATGTTTTTTGTCCTTTGGGTTCGCCTCTGCATGATTTCACTATATTGTAGAACAGCTTTTGATTTCCTTTCGCCGCAGTTTCAATTTTCTGTCCAAATTCCTCTCATTTCTTTTTTTCCTCTTGATTCACCATCTTTTTTTCTTTCCTCTGTATATATTTTATATATTTCTGTCGTTTTCACTTTGAGGTAGTTCTTCCAGGCTTCCTTCTTCTTCTTCATCTGTTCTTTGATTTCATTGTTTCACCATGACGTGTGTTTCTCTCCACATGTCTCAGTAGCCGTTTCCATTATAGAGTGTTTGAAAATAATCCACAATGGACACAATAGCATCACTTTAAAATCATGTTCACCACTTTGGAGTCTACTCTCTACAGTCTTTAATTTGATGTCCATAACGACAGCACTTGAAACACCTCGTTGTCCCATAATCATTGTAAATTGGACCCTTCATTGGATATTTTTTTTTGTGTTTCCATGAGTCACTTGAACCTCACTTTCACACATACCAAACCTTTAGTGGTTTTTGTCAAGCGAACTCTTCTCATATCAAGACCCCAACTCTTTCTGTGAAAATGTTTCCCCCCCCCCGTTCGCCGCCATTGAGAACTTGGAAGCAGCTTTCTAGAATTAATGGGGTCGTTGCACGTACTTTTTTTATTGCATATTCTGAAAATATAATCAAAAATATTAGACCCGTATTTTTTTTTTTATCGATTTTTAAGGGCATAAACTAGCGTCGAAGTTTGCCAATAGTCCTTTTAAGCCTTTTAAATGATGACGCGTGTACGACAAAATATGGCGTCGCTTCTTGGATCCGGCGCAGCTCTTCCCGTGGGTCGATAACTGTAGAGAACGCAACGTTGCCGAGATGCTTTTTGCTTGGGGTCGAGTGTAAAGCGTGTTTTATTCTAGGGATTTCTCAATTTCGAATTCACGTTCGTGGTTTGGATCAACTTTGCTTATATACGATTCAATATCGTCAAAAAAGAATGGGCCAATAAATAATATTGCCTACCAGCTTTAATTTGCAGGTACCAATATTTGCAGTTTTTGTTTAGTATGCAACGCTCCTGGTAGTTATTTATCAGACGTAGGGATAAATTCAAAGAATTGTGTCTTTGAGTTTATCCCTACGTCTGATAAATAACTATTCTATGCGTCTGCATTAATTTGGGTCTGAGAAAAATAAATATCTTGAGGGTTTTATGATACGGTCAAAGGTATCATAAAAACCCAGTCTGGGTGGTGTCGTATATAATTTCCTGGTTAATTTGCATTGAATCACATTATTTACCATCAATTTTAAAGTAAACCTAAATGCGTCGATTATCTATCGTTCATCATATTGAGCTGGTAATTCTTGTAAAAATACCATCAATAGTACATCTCGCAACACCGCATTTGTATCAAGCAGCGCGCGTTCATTTCAGTGTCAAGCGGATAAAGGATATTGATCTGTGACGTCATGGAGGCAATGGGCCCAGGTTGATGGAGTTATTTATTTCAAAGAGGCCTAGTTTAAATGTTGTGCATTATTTTGGCCAATTCATGTCACCCATTCTATTAACAAACCCACAGTTATATATTCTACACAAAATCAGCTCTAATTTTCATATAGTGCAACGACCCCATTGCTTGAAAATATTGTGAGGTTATGTTATGAAAATTCGAAAATGATAAAATCTCAGATTTTGATTGTCGCTTTTAATGAAAGCATTGATACTTGAAGGGGTTACATGCTTCAAAGCCGTTTTTTAAGTAACTTTTAATTACTGGGTGATATGAAATAGAGAAAATGCTGGAAATATATCAGAAGTTCTCAAGATAGCCACAAGATGGCGTAACGGTGCTATCAAAACACAAAATTGCTGTGTTGTCGTGATTTTTGAGTAGAAACAAATACTAATGAGTACCGCTATGGATTCCTTGAGAAATTTCCTTCAAATTTAATTTAGTGTTTTTTTTTTCGAGCATGTCAAATAAGACAGGTATCAGCTGTCAAACCTTACAACGCAAGAATGCTCATAACTTTGAAACATCCCAACCGATTGACGCGATCTTGGTCTCATTTTGAAGAGGAGATTCTTCTCTTCCATAATTTTGGGATTTCAAATGATTCTTATCAGAAGAGACGATATTATTCAATATAATATGCGGACGACGAACATCTATCAAATTTACTCGAAATTTTTTAATACAAGTGCTCGAAAAAAAAAATCAAAAAAACAAATTTGAAGGAAATTTCTCGATGGATCCAAAGCGGTACTTATTCATATTCGTTTCCATTTAAAAATCACGAGAAAAACCGCAATTTTGTGTTTTGCCCTCTTGGGAACTTCTGATATATTTCTAGCAATTTCTTTAATCCATAATATTATCTAGTATTTTTTTTCCGCAAGTCTCTGGGATGTCCAGTTTCTGAAATCTGGCACCTTGCCATTCTTAAATAGATACCCTGTACATACCTTGTCAAAAATGTAAATGATTCGAGTAAATATCACTCTCTATCAACAAAATATCACTGCTAGAAGTCTCAACAAAAACTTTCTATATGGGATTTTACCATGGGATAAAAGTTTGAAGTCAATATAAGCTCCACCTAGTTTTCGACGTCAGACTAAGCCTGTCTATTTCTAGGAACTAACCAAACAAGCAACAAATTGTGTTAACGAGAACGTTGCGCCGCACCGAACAGAACGAGCAAAACATTGTTCGGTACGGTAAATCACAAAATAGTAGAACAAAATTTGCTGTTTTGTTGTGCGTAGTGTGAAACGGTGTTTGGAGCGTTCGCTGTGTTTGCTCTGTTCGAGGGAAAAATTGAATGGACCAGGGAAAAATACCGAAAACTAGTCGATTCATGTGCAAGTGCAACTCCAAACATAAGCTTTACTTATTTCAACAAAAAAAAACATGTTTAGGGACATCTTCCTGAAATCAGCAAAAACGCAGCGAACACTACAAACAGCAGGATCTTTTTGTTGAATTTAGCGCGTTTATTACAAGTGAAAACGCACTTTAACAATCATTTGGGAATTTAAAAAGCTTGTGCGAAGGGGGTCACTTAAGGAAGAGTATTATTTTCCTTCTCTGTATCGTCTGCAAGGATACAATTGCAAAAAAAAACTCACCTGCACAGTTCAATTTTCCTCAAAGTATCCACCTTGGCGATAACGCGAGAAAACTCCGGCCACAATTTTTCCCCATTACTCGGCAACAACACTTTTCTAAGATCCAAATGCAATGTCCCATGTTTCTTCAGTGTATTCGCCAAACCTTCAAAGCTATGAACTTGCGAATTCTTCATTCGCACTGTTTTCCATAAGAGTGAATGACTCGCTATATCGCGCCACATGGTACAAACACGACCTGAATTGTTGCAAAGAATTCAAAATAACCAATATCAAGTTGAGAAGTTGCTAGTTTTAAAGATGTGAGTTTGGGAGTGACAAGTGGAGGGCGCCACTTGTGATATCTCCAGACTTACCAGCACGTAACAAATCCTGCACCTTCAAATACTGGAACACATACATCATAGTACTGTAACCAAATGACAAATTTTGCAGATAATTTTCCATAAACTTCGTGTCCGTCCTTTCTTCCAGTTGCGAATTCGAATGGGTTTGAGTGATGCTTACGAGTTTTAAATGCTTTTTAGCAGTAGGAACGTCCGATTGCACCTTACTCAGGCTAGCTCTAAATGGGAAAATCGAAATTATTCACCTGGTTTCATGGGGCTCCTACTAGATTACACATACAATTGTGTTGTACGTTTCCAGGCTCATTAATAGTCAAAAAGTTTGGCATTTGAATGGGTACAATCAACAAGTTTGGATTGGTCTGGATTTGGGACAAAATAAATTATAATCCGGAAGGCAGTTTTGTTCTGATAACCACAAAAGGTCAGCTGACACAAGTCTGGGCGTTGACATGGTCAGCTGACAACTTTTTCCACTTATCCTATATTTTTTATGATTTTCAGAACCAAAACTAATATTTGGCAACTGAAAAGGCAACGCTACCTGCCGGACTATTCCGTAAAAAAAGGCATCTATTTTGACTATGCCAAAGTTTTTGAAAACGAGAAATCTAGTAGGAACCGACTATGCACAAAAAAAAATTACCTGTAAACGGAACGAGAAACAAATTAATGTATTGGACAAGATTACGCATGTCTAGGATATGGGGTAAGAAAGGACAGGGAGGAGCCTGAAAATGTAAAACAAAATTATAAAACATGTGTAATCTGATTTTGTTCATTTTATCTGGAAAATATTCAAGGATTTGCCGTTTTATGTATAAAGTAGGTGGAAAAAAATTAACAAATCCTTGAAAAGTGTTTCGAAATGTGTTTGGCCGTGGAAGTGAGTAATAAACGCCTAGGAGCAATCACTTAAATGCATCAAACACTGGTAAAAAAGCCAAAAACTAAAAACAAGGTACTAAAAACTACAAAAAAAAATGGAAAATGTTTTTTCAGCGCAACAGCTTCCGGCAATATTTAAAATTTAGATTCTACTTATTAAAATTAACAATTTTTCAGATCCGACGAGGAGTTGAAAAATTGTTCGATTCAATCAGTAGAATCTAAATATTGCCGAATAAAACTGGGTCACTCTGTATAAATATATACAGGGTGTAACAGAGTAAGTGTTACAACGTGAAACTGTAGATTCGTTATCAAAAAAGAAAAAGATTTTTCCTCAACGATTTTCCGCGGGCTTTCGTTTTCGATATACAGGGTGTCAAAGTTATGAAAAAAAAAAGATTTTTCTTTAATTACTTCTAAACCACTTGGATTTTTTTTATCAGATTTGGTATAGTGTCAAAACTCACTAGTTAGGATTATTTTATTAAAAAATCGATTAAAAAAATTAACCAGTGACGTAGTTATAATACACCCTGTATATCGAAATCGAAAGTCCGCGGAAAATTTTTTCTAAGGAAAAATATTTTTCTTTTTTGATAAAAAATCTACAGTCTCACGTTGTAACACTTACTCTGTTACACCCTGTACAGTGCTTTTCTTTAATGTCCTCCCCCCTTTTAATTTTTGAACGGCTCAACTTCAAATTCTAGGTGCTGAAATACAAGCATGTTTACTATGTTTTGACATAAAATTGACAAATAAAAAATTCAAGATGGCGGCTGGGCGCCATCTTGGAATGTATTTTCAAATAGGAATAGGGGTCATGTGACACCTCATTTTGAAGGTCCTGCTGAGTACTTTATAACCCTTGAATATTGAGTCGATATCTTCAAATGCTACAAAATGGTGGTCTATTCAATAACTACATTGATACATACACTTTTAAAAAAATCGTCAAAAGATGCTGGAAATATTCTTGACATGAAGTTTGGGTTAGGAATAGATGACAAAAATGTCAAAAAATCATCTTTTGAATTGAACTTGTCAATTTTTTTCAAAAAGTGTATGTATCAATGTAGTAATTAAATGTACCGTCATTTTGTAGTACTTGAAGATATCGACTCAATATTCTAGGGTTATAAAGTACTCATCAGGATCTCCAAAATGAGGTGCCACATGACCCCTATTCCTATCCAAAAAAGCATTCCAAGATGGCGCCCAGCCGCTATCTTGAATTTTTCATATGTCAATTTTATGTCAACACATAGTAAACATGCTTGTAACCTAGAATTTGAAGTCTCTAAGTTGAGCCGATCAAAAAATAAAAGGGGGGGGGCATAAAAGAAAAGCACTGTATATGAAAAAAAGTAAAATAATAAAATAACCAAACACATTCCGAAACAAACCAAACCAAATACTCACTCATTCTCATCTTCCTTGGCCTCTAAATCCTCTTCACTCTTAACCTCAACCTGCGCAACACTAGGCCCCAAACTGGCCGAAGCAATAACAGGAGCGTCAGTGGGCTGTGTCGGTAACGAAGAATTCTCCGCTCTCGAAATCAAAGAACTCGCCGAAACCGACATAAAATTGTGCTTTGGAATGATCAAAAACTTTCGGCCATTCATAAACTCCACATATTGGGGTTTAGGAATGGCGCTGCACTCCACATTATTGACGATTTTCACGTTGGGGTTCAACCACGAGGTTACCGAACCGACTAGCGATCGGTTTTCGGTACTTTTTGGCGGATCTGGTGCCGAATTTTCAGTTGATTCCACCGCGTCTGTTATGCGAGTGGTTTCAGCTAGACTGCTGGGTTGTTCGTCATCTTCGCAATTCTAATCAGACATACATTAAGGCGAGCATTAGAGATTTTTGAGTGACAAAAATAGTATGAGAACGCACATATTATGGTCCTTTAATTTGTTTTAAACGATTGGAGCGTCAAAAAAAAAGCTTATACAGGATGTTTCACAAACTTTGACAACATCTAGATCTTGCAGAGAAAAGTACATAGGTCTAGAAATGTTTTTTTTTAATCTTGTACAGGGTGTCCTGGAAACTTTGGGAAATCTCTTGGAAGCAGGTTGAACATGAAAAATTAAGGCCATAAGTTACTATAATTTTTTTTCCTAGAGGCCTTATTTCTTTTACCAGGGGCGGACTACGTTGAACATTATTTTATTGCGCACATTTGCCATATTTTTGAAAAATTAAACCTATGTTTTCCTTGGAATGTTTATAAAAATTTACCAAAACAAAAATGTGAATTTCAAGAAAAGGTTCACATTTTTTCAAATAATTTCGTTGATCATGGCCTTTTTCGAGTTTTTTTTCAATAAAAATACTTTTTCTATGACTATCCAATAGGTAATAGATGTATTATACATCCAGTTTCTATTGGTTGATGTAGCTCGTTACTCATACCAGTGACTTTTTTTCCATTACTCAATTGTTTTTAACCAATGAAATAATCAAATGTCATCACTCCACTGTTTTAGAGCCAATCAGAACATTCGACAAAATGTCAACCTTCAAATCCATCATTTTGAAACAGCCCATTTGACCGTCCATACTTGTTTTATAGTCATTGTCACATTGTGTTAACAACCTAACCTCACTTCAAGTTCAGTCGTTGTCAAAAAGTGCCGTCCAAATGGAATTAAATATTGCGCAGTTCGCTTCAATTATTGAATAATCATAGAAAAAGTATAGTATTCTACTGGCGGAAAATGGCTATTATTCACTCAGATGATGAAACTTCATCCTCGTGAGTAATATCCACCATTTCCCGCTCGTTGAATAATATACTATTTTTGTAGTTTAAGGTTAAAGCTATCCAAATTTATTTCTTTTAACTCTTTATCATACAGGGTGTTGAAAACGTAAGCAATAAAATGTACAACCTAGTCCAACCCTGTCAAACTAAATGAGGTGAATGTGTTTTAAGAACACTGTTTTAGGAGGTCCTAATGGCACTCATGGGATTCTTACCTGCATCGATGTAGAAATTTGGAAACATCTCAAAAACGGTTGTGTCTGGCGTTTTTGAACAAGTATACTGTTTTGGTTTAGAAACGATGGACGAATTGGTCTTGAGAAATCTCAACAAAATTAAGTTAAATTAATCTGAATGATGGCGCCCTCTAACTCTACATGGAAACAAATATCAAATTATGATTTGCCATCCCAAAAACCACTCAATGGTTTTCAACCAATGAAACACTACAGTCCGTGTCACAAGGGGGCATACTCACCTCATTGGTTATTTTTCATTTTCAAACTCATAAATCGCCAATCAGAAAGTTCGGCAAATTGCCAACATACATCAACATTCCAATCGATCATTTTTGCTGACTTCGCAAATGACATGTTGCCGAATCATTGAAGAAAACTTTTTTTTTTTCGTAAAAATGTTTCGGAAATGTGACTTTACTGTTAAGCACTGATAAAAGTTTGACAACGTTGTATAGTGACAATTACAACAAAAATGGCAACAGTGTCAAATTTTGGACTATATATGACCACATTGTAACAAAGTTACAGAATTTCACCCGTTGTAATTTCTCATTTTTGCTGAATTTTTTTAAGTAAAACCGCTTACTGTAAATTAATCAAGCAGGTGGGATTAAAAATGATTATCCGAGTCATAGGTTTCAGATGAGTTTTCAAGACTCGATCCACGGAATTCTGGGATTTTTATTTAACTAACGTATTTTCACGGAAACAATCTTTGCCGGGTGGAAAATTTCAGACAACTTTCAAAACCGCGGTTTTCTACTGAAATATTTTTTTCTAACATTTTTGAGATAGCTCCGAAAAAAGTAAGTAATGCTTTTCTTTATTAGTCATTTTCTCTCGTAGGGAATCACACAGCCGAGTCCTGAGCAAGTTGTTTTTCTTTTAAATTTTCCCGCGTCTCTCGTTGCCTACCTTGTCAGTGGGAAAACTGACCCCATCGCGTCGGTTTTTCCCGCATTATTTCACTCTACGTCGTCGAAAACCTTTCATTTTCATTACCGCAGTTTTCTATTAATTTTCTGCTGTTAAAGACTTCGTTGACACACAACTCCTTCACAGTGATTTTTTTATTTTTTTTTATCTAAGTACTGTTAATTTTGCGTAAATTTAGCTGCTACTTTGAATCTCCACCGGGAGAGTGAGTTTGCTACTGTACTGCCTCCTTTCAATTTATTTTATTCAACTACAGGTTGGAAACCAGTGACTTTAGTCAGTTTAGGTTAGTTTTTGGCCAGTTTTGGTCAGTATGGGTTGGCCTTTGGTTATTTTTAGTCAGTTTGAGATGGTTCTGGTCAGTTTGGGTCGATTTAAGTAAGTTTAACTTCGTTTTGGTGATTTGGAAAGATATTGGTAAATCAGTTTGAGTGAGTTTTGGTCGGTTTGAGTTGGTGTTTGGTTAGTTTTTGATCAGTTCGAGTTTGTTTTGATGAAATTGGATTAGTTAACTTTGGTCAGCTAAGGTTGGTTTTTGGTTAGTTTTGGTCAATTTGAATCAGTTTTAGTCAGCTTGGGTAGGTTTCTAGTTAGTTTTGGCAAGATAGAGTTGATTTTGTACAGTTTTGGTTAGTTCTGTTCGATTTGAATTAGTTTTGGCAAGTTTTAGTCAGTTTGAGTTAATTGGTTAGTTTTAGTCAGTTTGCGTTGGTCTCAGTCAGTGTGGGTTGATTTTAGTAACTTTGAGTTGGTTTTGATGAGTTTTGATAAGATTAAGATAGTTTCTGGTTAGTTTTGGTGAATTTTGGTCAGATCAGGTTGGTTTTTGGTTATGTTCAGTGAGTTTGGGTTGAATTTCGGTTAGTTTTGGTCAGACTGAGATAGTTTTGATAAGTTTTTTCCAGCTTATGTTAATTTTTGGTCAGTTTTGTCCAGTTTGAGTTAGTTTTGGTCAGTTAGGATTACTTTTTGGTTAGTTTTGGTCAGTTTGAGTTAATTTTGGTGAATTTTGGTCAAATCGGGATTATTGGTGAGTTTGAGTTAGTTTCAGTCACTTTGGTGTTTTTTTCGTCCGTGTTTTTAACCTGATCATATTGGGTTATTTTTTGGTTTGTTTCAGTCAGTTTGAGTTAGTTCTTGATTAGTTTTGGCCAGTTTTAGTTGGTTTTGGTGAGTTTCGGTCAGTTTGGGATCATTTTTTGGTAAGTTTTGTTCAATTTGGATTAATTTTTGGTTAGTTTTGTTGAGTTGGTTTTGGTGAGTTTGGGTTGTTTTTTGGTAAGATTTAGTCAGTTTGGGTAACTTCACGCCGGTTTGGGTTAGTTTGGGTTACTTTGAACTTGTTTGAGTTAGTTTTTGTCGATTTGAGTTATTTTAAGCCTGTTTGGGTTAGTTTTGGTCAGTTTTCTACTGTGTTTCCTTTCAATTTATTTTATTCAACTACCAGTGACTGTAAATACTTTGGAACAATACACTGTTTGATTTATTTTCTATCCACACCCGTGTTTATACTTGAAAGTTCAGTGATCCATTTTAGAGCAAAAATTTGCGAAATTTTGAAAACACGAACGCTGGGACATTCTTCACTGTTCCTAAGCTACCCGACAGGCAGTGTCGACACTCTACCACGTAAATACAGATGATGGCGTCCGAGCTATGAAAATCACGATTTTTCTCTCCCCGTCGAAAATCAACCCGGAAAATTCTCGGCGAACGTCACAACCTTACCCATGGAGAAATATCGGCAACATCGCAAGAATATCGTTTTGAGAATCAAAGCTAAAATTTAGACTTAATATTCACATTGTTGCCAAATCGACGAATAAAATTGACTAATACTCATCAACATGATTTACAATAATTACAAGTGATTGAGAAAAATCGATTTGATGAAAAAGTATGAAAATAAATCTGACAATGAACGTCGCATTCAAAAATAGGTACTACATGTCTGCGGTGTTGTCAAATTGCTAAAAGGCTCCGAATCACAGTTGAAAGTTTCTAAATAAAATAAACAAACCTTTACTGTGATTTCTCATTAAAAATGGAGAACATCACCCTAAACGGCCGAGCGCCTGCAAACCAATATCGATAATCCTTAGATGAATGCTTCCCCTTCCACAAAACAATGAATTTGTAGTCAATGTCGTGATATAGTCGGTTCTCTCAAGCCGATCATGCACGATCCGTATTCCCGACGATTTATACTAGAAAATCACCATATACCATAAGTGCATTATTTCGCTATTGCCCTGTAAAAGAGTGGGGGAATACGCACCGTGAATGTCCGACTTAATACTATTTTTGTCACGAAAAAAGTACTTTTTCTTCTATAACGCGCGCAAACTCACCTTACAAACGTACGGATATATCGAACTACTGGATCCGACACATTCATGATGATACAAGCACAAGCACAAGTGGCACTGCAACGTGGGGATGACCCCTCGAAGACCATCGCAAATAATCGAACAAGGCTGGCATGGTTTGCTAAAAGTTTTCAACAAGGTTAAATAAGGATTGGAAAGGTTGGGATGTCGCGTAATCTTCTGAATCCAATACAATTGTCTTTTTTTTTCCGGTTTAAATTACTGTACCTGGCTTTTGTTTGTCTTGTTAGTAGGGGCGTTTCGTCCAAAATGTCTTCTTTGGACGATAGTCTTTGTCGTTTTGATAGACGTCCTCCTTTTTTTGCCGATTTGCTGTTTTGGGTTAGCTGGAATCATTTTAATTGCCATAAAGTGAATAATCATTTTTACGTTGAAAGTATTATTTTTAAGATACTAGACAAAAAGTTAAGTTGGGGTCGTTGCACTAAATCGACATTAAAGCTGAGTTTCTGTTATTGAAATGGCCAAAATTTAAACTGTGCCTCTTTAAAATAAATAGCTCCATCAGCCGCGTCACAGAGAAAAATCGATTATTCGCTTGCGTCTGCCATGAACGTGTGCTGCATGAAACAAAGGCGGCGTTGCAAGATGTACGATAAATGGTATTTTTACAATAGTAACATGAACGATAGATAATCGATACATTTAGGATAACTTTAAAATTGTTAATAAACAATGTAATTAACAAGGCTTGTAAATTTATGTTTTTCAATTTAAATTTTGTTTGGAAATTCTCTCAAATTCAATGCTAAAACTGCTTTACGTGACAGCTTTCTTTTAATGCTATAGATAATTATTATTAGTCGAAAAAAACTTCGGAAAATCAAAAGAATAATGTTATTACTAAATATTTCAAATTTTAATTAAGTATACATAATAATCCCCATATTATTTGCTTTGCGAATTATAGTTCAATATTGAAGTGAATAATAGGTGTGTTTGTTATTACAGTGTAGGATAGTAGTAGTGCAGATAGCGGGTGTAAAGGAGTTTCACCAAACGCGTTAGTTAATTCAGTGCATATATTCTAACCTAAAAAAATAACATTTCACAAACACCGATAGATTTTTCCACACTGATTTTTCACTCCAAATCTTCTTTATCTTTATTTTAGGTTAGGTTAAGAGAAGCTTTGTTTGCAAATTAAGCGAAATAGGCTCCCCACCGTATTCTACCATACACTACATTTGTTACCTTTTGACCTAGTGTAACTAGTGCAGTAATGTGCATCCTAGACCGATATAACAAAAACGCACTAAGCGCGTAACAAACGCCGCAGTGTAGAAAAGTGTAAATTCATGTGCACCAGTGGATAACAAGCCTAATAATATTTTTTTTTTCACTTTTTTTTCAAATATGTATAGGTAGCATAAAAATCAATGAAGTTTTGACCGACTAGTGTTTTTTAAGTTGTATTTGGTTTAGAATTGGTCAATTTGGATAATTTTAAGCATGTTTGGGTAAAATTTGGTTAGGTTTAGTCTGGCAAAAATGGAAATCACTTGAGCAACATCCAAGTAAATATTCAAAATTGAAAAAAATTTACTAAAAGTTAAAATTTTTGAAACTGATGCGGAAATGTCTCTTGTAGTCTATTCAGTGGTTTGCTTGAGTTCATTTCAGTCAGTTTAGGTCAATTTCTGGGTAGTTTTAGTCAGTATGGGTCAGTCTATGGTTATTTTTACCATGTTTGCGTTGGGTTTTGGTCAGTTTTGTTCAGTTTGGGTTGATTTCTGTTAAGTTTGGGTTAGTTTTGGTCAGTTTGAGTTTGTTTTGGTGAGTTCTGATCATATTGGGATAGTTTTTGGTCAGTACTGGTCATTTCGAGTTGGTTTTGATGAATTTTGATCGGTTTGGGTTGTTGTTTTGGTCAATTCGAGTTTATTTTGATCAAATCGGGTTAGTTAATTTTCTTCAGATAAGGTCAGTTTTGGTCAGTTTTAGTCAATGGGGGTTAGTTTTAGTCAGTTTGAGTTGGTTTTGGTCAGTTTGAGTTGATTTTTATGAGTTTTGACCAGATTAGGATAGTTTGAGTTGGTTTTGGTGAATTTTGGTCAGATTAGGTTAGTTTTCGACAGTTTGGGTTGATTTCTGGTTATTTTCAGACAATTTCGGTCGAAAATAACTAGATACCTACTGTTTTGAAAAACTATGATTAACTGTCTAAATTTATAAATTTACTAAAAGACCATATTATTGTTATAGTTTATTTTAAGATGTTACGTTCTTATACACTCTTTTTTTTGTAGTTTGTTTCTAAGATTTCTTTATTTGTAATAGTTGTTCTTTATTTATATTCAATGTTTATTTTTATATCACACTTAAGTTATTATTTTTTTATTTATGAAACCTTGTAGCTATTATGCAAAATAAAGGAATTACTTACTATTTCCGGTTAGTTTTGGTCAGTTTGAGTTAGTTTTGGTGAATTTTGGTCGGTGTTTGGATAGTTTTGATCAAATCGGGTGAGTCAATTTTAGTCAGATTAGGTTAGTTTTTGGTCAATTTGAGTTAGTCTTAGTCATTTTGGGTAGATTTCGAGTTAGTTTTGTTCAGTTTGGGTTAGTTTTGTTCGACTTGAATTAGTTTTGGCGAGTTCCGGTCAGTTTGAGTCGACTTTTGGTTAGTTTTAGTCGACCTCAATCAGTTTGGTTTGGTTAGTTTTAGTCGGTCTCAGTCAGTTTAGTTTGATTTTGGTCAGTTTGAGTTGGTTTTCATGGGTTTTGTTCAGATTAGGATAATTTTTAGTTAGTTTTGAAAATAAGGTTGGTTTTTGGTTATTTTTAGTCAGTTTTGGTTAGATTTCGGTTAGTTTTCTTCAGCTTTGGTTAATTATTGTCTAGTTTTGGTAAGTTTTGACCAAATCCGGCTTGTTAATTTTGGTCAGATTAGGTTAGCTTTTAGTCAATTTGAGTTAGTTTTAGTCAGTTTGGGTAGTTTTCGAGTAAGTTTGATTCAGATTGGGTTAGTTTTGTTCGAATTGATTTAGTTTTGGCTAGTTCCGGTCAATTTGAGTCAATTTTTGGTTGGTTTTAATCGGTCTCCGTCAGTTTGGCTTGATTTTTGTCAGTTTGAGTTGCTATTTATGACTTTTGTTCAGATTATGATAATTTTTACTTAGTTTTGGTGAATTAGGTTGGTTTTTGGTTAATTTTAGTCAGTTTGAATTGAATTTCGGTTAGTTTTGGTCAGCTTTGGTTAATTCTTGGTAAGTTTTGTCCAGTTCGAGTTTGTTTTGGTTAGTTTAAATTGGTTTAGGTGAATTTTGGTCGGTTTGGGTTGGCGTTTGGTTAGTTTTGGTCAATTCCAGTTTGTTTTGGTAAGTTTTGATCAAATCCGGCTTGTTAATTTTGCTCAGATTAGGTTAGTTTTTAGTCAATTTGTGTTAGTTTTAGTCAGTTTGGGCAGGTTTCGAGTTAGTTTGGTTCGAATTGAATAATTAGTTTTGGTGAGTTCGAGTCAGTTTGAGTCAATTTTTGGTTAGTTTTAGTCGGTCTCAGTCAGTTTGGTTTGATTTTGGTCAGTTTGAGTTGGTTTTCATGGGTTTTGTTCAGATTAGGATAGTTTGTAGTTGGTTTTGAAAGTAAGGTTGGTTTTTGGTTATTTTTAGTCAGTTTTGATTAAATTTCGGTTAGTTTTCTTCAGCTTTGGTTAATTATTGTCTAGTTTTGGTAAGTTTTGACCAAATCCGGCTTGTTAATTTTGGTCAGATTAGGTTAGTTTTTAGTCAATTTGAGTTAGTTTTAGTCAGTTTGGGCAGGTTTCGAGTTAGTTTGGTTCGAATTGAATTAGTTTTGGTGAGTTCGAGTCAGTTTGAGTCAATTTTTGGTTAGTTTTAGTCGGTCTCAGTCAGTTTAGTTTGATTTTGATCAGTTTGAGTTGGTTTTCATGAGTTTTGTTCAGATTAGGATAATTTCTACTTAGTTTTGGTGAATAAGGTTGGTTTTTGGTTATTTTTAGTCAGTTTAGGTTGAGTTTCGGTTTCTTTTGGTGAATTTTGGTCAAATTGGGCTGGTTTTTGATTACTTTTGGTCCAATTGGGTCAATTTTTGGTCCGTTTTGATCAGTTTGAGTTGGTTTCAGTCAGTTTGGGATGGTTTTTGATTAGTTTCGGCCAGTTTGAGTTAGTTTTGGTGAGATTTCGTCAATTTGGATTAATTTTTTGTTAGTTCTGGTGAATTAAGGTTGGTTTTTGGTTAGATCTAGTCAGTTTGGGTAAATTTACGCATGTTTGGGTTGGTTTCGGTCAGTGTTGGTCAGTTTGGGTTATTTTGAGCCTGTTTGGGTTAGTTTTTGTTTGATTGATCCATCAAAGTCAAGTCAAAGCTAAAATGGAGTGGAAATTTGTCTTGTGGTCTATATTATTCCAGGTGTCTTCTTTCAGGTGTGCTGTTTCAAGTTATGAAATCTTCACTGTATATTGTAGATTATAGTCAGAAATATTATTAGTATTACTATCATGGATTTAAATGAGTTGTCTATGACAAAGCTGTCCAGAAAAGGCGTATTAGCACTTGATTCGAGAGAATTTTCAAACAAACTTTAAATTGAAGAACGTATCTTCCACAAATTATATGATTGCTGATAATTCTACCAGAAACACTCTCTTCACTAAAAAAAATATATCAATTCTCGTGCCGGAGTCTTTCATTTGAATATTTTTTTTCGTAAATAGTAGAATTTCCAAGATACTGGATAAAGATTGTCTTCCATTTCAACACCCTTTATGTATCTTGAAAATTACCTATCCATGCCTAAACAAACTCTGGAAGTTTTCACTTGTTTTGTTGATGAATAAAACTTAATTAATCTACAACAAATCAACACTCACCGATTTATTCGCATTAACAGCACTGGCCCTCTCCGGCCTTTCCCTAGCTACCTTTTCCACGACCTTCGCCACTCCTGCTGCAGCTGCCCTCCTTCGTCCTGAACCTGTTGATGTTGTAGGTGCAGTTTCAGTACTAGCCTTTACTGGCGTGTCCACTCCACTAACCTTTGCAGCCTGAATTCGAATTAATCTTGAGAATAAAAACCTTAAAACAAACCTTTTTCGCCTTTTCAACTTTTTTTTCTTCCTCCCTGACTGTCTCTTTTTGCGGATCATCCAACCCCAATGCCTCTTTGGTGAATGTAAAATTATCCAAAGTGAGATTTTTGTTGGTCAGATTATCAGCGACTTCTCGAAACGATTTGACTTTTTTGCCCTGCGGCGTAAAGTAGATCACGTCGGCGATTTTTTTAAATCCTGCCGTTCTCCAGACCAGTTCTCTACGCCAACCAAATTTAAACGGTTTCAGATATTTGGGGTCTTGAAGATCGTCTTTGGACAGGGTTTTCGATCGCTTTGGTAGCGTTGGACTGGCTAATGAACCAGAGTCTGTAGAGTCCAGGGACTCTTCTTTGACTTTTACTGATAAGTCTGACTCTGAGTCAGCTGACTTAGATCCTTTTCTACCTGGTGATAGGACAACATCGCTGTATCTTTTGTTGGGTATTCTGGCTCTTTTGCCTTTGCCCATTATTTCCGCGGGTGAAAGCGTGCTCAGGGAGGGGTCGCCTGATAAAAATTGATTTATATTAAATTATTGTAAATAATATTCAATGGTGAACAGATTCCCATAAGAAGTTTCTTTTCATTTACAATATTCAATAAAAAATACGGTCGTAAGTGGCTTGTATCCAAAAGAAGGGAGACAGAAGTAGAATCGGCAATTACGGGCCCATTGCGCTCAAGGCAAGGCCTACCGAAGGACTGGTATCCTACTTTGAAAAAGAAAACCACCTCTTCACCACTACACAATTTGGGTTAAAAAAAACCTCTCCACAGTACATGCTATAAACGCACTATATAAGTATGACATTGCAGGATTCGAGGATGGTAATCATGTGAGATCTATCTTTTGCGACTTGCGACACAGAAAAGTATCCAGCTCATGCGAGAGTATCTCACAAATGTAATGGAAGAAAGTCAGGACCAAGCGGATTTCCTCAGGGATCAATTCAGGGACCTATTCTCTTCTTAATCTACGTCAATGACCTTCCTGCAGTAACAATACAAGGAACCCTCATCCAATTTGCTGATGACACCACTGTCACTGTGATTAACGGCGATATTCAAAAGCTACAATTCATAATGAAAGATAGTTTTAATGGCCCAAATCCTGGTTCCTGACAAACCGACTGAGTCTTGGTGAAAACAAGACACAGCAATCAATGAAGATTCGGAAGATGAGTTCTTGGGAATTCAGTTGGACGCAATCCTGACATTTGAGAAATATGCTGACCATGTTTGTGAAGACTCTCTTCATCCATTTTTCTTCTCAGACAACTCTCCAGGAATTCTTACCAGGACGTTTCCATCATGGCCTACCATGCACTGGTCGAGGCCCTGGTTCAAAATCCAGATATACAGTGTGACTCATTTGTTTCCAGATCAATTGACTGATTTGGCTCGAGTTTTTTTTTGAATTGTAGAGCTTGAAAAACTCTATCTTCTCAACAAACATGACCCCGCTCATACAAAATCCAAGGCATACTTTACCAGTTCTCAAGACAAAAATATATGCCCGTTCTGAGGGATGCCGAATCCAGTGGCGTGCATAGATTTTCTATAAAAAAAATCGCTGATGTGGTTTGTCAAAACTTTGATCTTGAGAACTTGTAAAGTAGGTCAAGGAACGTATTCGTAACAGATTTGATGTTGAGGTGGTAGCGGAACAACTACAAAACGCTATAATTTACTCATACCATCAAAGCTGTCCGCTAATCCGGCGTTCTTCATGCAAGGACACAACCTGGTGGAAAGAGAAACTTGACAAGATGAAGGGGGAAACACGCAGACTCTTCAATGTGGCCAAGAAAACCGGTGAATGGGATGAATACCATTATACTCTGACGAAATACAACAAAGAAGTGAGGGAAGCTAAGAGGAACTCCTGGAGGAAGTTTTGCACTGAGGTCGAAAAAACCTCGGAAGGCGCACGCCTCCAGAGAATCCTAGCTAAAGATCCCCTTCCACCAATGGGAACACTAAAGAAACCAAATGGGGAATACACGAAAAATGGCGAAGAAACCATTGAGACACTACTCAGGGCACTCTTTCCAGACTCGACCATAATCAACTCGCAACAGGGAACCAACTCCTTATCTCCTGAGATCCTCCGGATGAGATGATCAAGAGATGATTGGGTCATAGCCCGACAGATTGTGACACCAAATAGAATCGAATGGGCCATAAACTCATTCGAACCATACAAAGCACCTGGATGCGATGGGATAATACCGGCACACCTGCAGCAGGGCGAAGCCCAACTCATATCGATGCTTTGCTAACTATTCAGAGCAAGCCTGGCAACGGGACACATACCCATAATATGGAAACTCTTACGAGTGGTCTTTATACCGAAACCCGGGAAAGATAGCTCTCAGCCCAAGGCATTCAGACCAATAAATCTCTCGTCGTTTCTACTCAAAACGATGGAGAAAGTGATTGAAAGGCACATTAGGGAGACCTCCCTAATAGAGAGGCCACTACACAAAAACCAAAACGCCTATCAACCTGGTAAATCATGTGAAACTGCTCTGCATGAACTTGTTCATAAAATAGAGCAACCACTGAACAACCAAGGAGTTGCCCTAGCTGCATTCCTTGATATAGAAGGAGCATTTGATCACACCTCCTTCGATTCAATGACCACCGCAATCAATCGGCGTGGAATTAAAGACACATTTATTAGGTGGATAAGAAACATGCTGAAAGGTAGGAGAATTCAAGCAACTATGCTTGACAAAACTGTAACTATAGAGGCAGCTAAAGGCTGCCCCCAGGGTGGAGTCTTGTCCCCTCTCCTCTGGAACCTAGTCGCAGATGAACTGCTGGTAGAGTTAAACAGCAAAGGTTTCTACGCCCAAGGCTATGCCGATGACGTAGCAATACTTATCACTGGCAAACACACCAAGACAATATCAGAACTAATGCAGACAGCTCTGACAATCGTAGAAGATTGGTGCAGGAAGGTGAACCTGAAGGTCAATCCTGAGAAAACCTCCCTGGTCAGCTTTACGAGAAAGAGGAAGACAGCGGAATTATTCAAACCCATGTTCTTTGGACAAGAACTGCAGGTGGTAAGAGAAGTCAAATACCTAGGCATCATCCTGGATGACAAACTCACATGGAATTCACACCTACAGAAAATAGTGAATCGAGGTAAAGCCACAATAATGGCAACAAAAAGATCGATAGGAAAGAATTGGGGCATAAATCCGCGCATGGTACACTGGCTCTACTGTACCGTGGTAAGACCCACCCTTGCTTATAGCTCTGTTGTCTGGTGGCCGAAAATCGAGCAGCGACAAGCAGCCACGGAACTTGCAAAAGTTCAGAGGCTAGCATGTCTCTGTGTAACGGGAGCCATGAAAACTACCCCAACACCATGGAGGCCATGCTTAACCTACCTCCTTTAGATATCTATATCAAAATGGAAGCAAGAATGGGAGCGTATAGACTTAGCAACACCGGGAACTGGAGCCACTCAAACTCCGAAGGACACACTAAGATAACCAGCACAATCACGAACAACTTAGTAACAATGAGGAGTGATATCATGTTGAAAAATATCAACTTTAGCACGTCTCCCAAGACCAAGCTAATATGGGAAGAGGAAACGGTGAAACAACTCCGGATGGCTTATGGGGCAATATGGTACACAGACGGCTCCAAAACAAGCCGGGGAACTGGTGCCGGAATCGTAGGTGAAAATCCAAAGTGGGAAACATGTGAACCACTCGGGATGTACGCTACAGTTTTCCAGGCAGAAGTACATACAATAAACGTATGCGTGCAAGAGAATCTCAGGAGAGGCTACAGAGGAAGGAAAATCCTTATCCTTAGTGACAGCCAAGCTGCAATCAAAACCATCTCCTGTCGGGAAACCAAATCCAAACAAGTCATGGATTGTCAGCAAAACCTTGTCAAACTGGGAGTATCTAACGATGTCACTCTTGGATGGATACCAGGACACACAGGGATAGCTGGGAACGAGCGGGCGGATCTACTAGCACGCAAAGCTGCAAACACACCACTTCTGGGTCCAGAACCTGCTATTGGTATTACAAAATCCTCTGTGAGAGGTTGGCTGAACTGTTGGTCCAAAAAACAACAGAAAGCTAGATGGTGCCAATCACCAGGTCTGAAACACAGTAAATTAATGATGGCAGACGAGATCATCATTTTTTGGAAGCCTACTGAAACTCAGCAGGAATCAGCTTAGAAAAGTAACTATTAACTGGACACTGCACTCTAAGGAAACACATGTATATCATGGGTCTTTTCAACGAGGAACCCATATGTAGGCTGTGCAACGAGGAGGAGGAAACAGCCTCCCACATTGTATTCGAATGTGAAGCGCTGGCGTACTGGAGAAGAGATAATGGGGAATTCACAACCACTCCTCAAAGGACGGACAGGAAAACAGTAGAACGAGTCATAAACCTTATTCGGGCAATGGAGCTCTTCGACTTAGAGACAGGCACAGAGAAGATACAATAAGCCCAACTAGAGGCTGCGGTGTCGGGGCCAACAGCCCGAAACTCGTAGCGCCTGTACTTCAGTAATCAGTAATCAGTAATCAGGTCTTAGATTGTGTGGGAGCGAGGTCATTTTTGGTGGGAAGATAAAGTTTGTCGACCTCTACAATTTGAAAAAAAAACTCGAGCCAAATCGGTCAATTAGGGTGACCCTAAAACGAATTGGTCACACTGTATACAGGGTGATTCACGGTCGATGGTACCTTGGACCTTAACGAGGAACCAGCTACGTTGTTCTGAAAATTTGATCATATACACTGTGGGCCAAATTAATTTAGAACCTAGTTTGATCCTTGATAACTCTTTTGTTTGTTTATGGATTTAGATGAATTTTGAATATGATATTGGTCAATATGTTCTGGATGTTCCTCCAAAATTGAGTTTTCGAATTTTGGACAGGACCGGACTTACGACGTTTTTATAAAATTGGTGCATTTAAGCTCGTTGCAAAAACGAACTGCGCTACGTACAGACCAACTGATATATTTTTTGAGGACATTAGTGGGAAAAGGTATCCTGATAATATCAATATTTTATTTATTCATATTATATATTTTAAATCCATAAACAAACAAAAAAGTTATTAAGGATCAAACTAGATTCTAAATTAATTTGGCCCACAGTGTTCATAAGACGTGATGCTCTATCAATTTCAAATGTTTTCAGCGATGCGACGTTTCCGCTTCTTTGAAAAAGCAGCAACAACTTTATCATTTTGAATGAGTCCCTGTATATTATTCCGCTTCTCCCATGTTTTTCTATTATTTAATCATAATACTTCCCTTTATCTATCTTTAGCGATTCTGCAGAAATTAATTAATTTTTATCTTTTTTCCGAGCTTTTTTCATTATAAAATAGCTTCAATGGGGTCGTTGCACGTACTTTTTTTATTGCATATTCTGAAAATATAATCAAAAATATTAGACCCGTATTTTATTTTTTTTTTTTTTTTTATCGATTTTTAAGGGCATAAACTAGCGTCGAAGTTTGTCAACAGTCCTTTTAAGCCTTTTAAATGATGACGCGTGTACGACAAAATATGGCGTCGCTTCTTGGATCCGGCGCAGCTCTTCCCGTGGGTCGATAACTGTAGAGAACGCAACGTTGCCGAGATGCTTTTTGCTTGGGGTCGAGTGTAAAGCGTGTTTTATTCTAGGGATTTCTCAATTTCGAATTCACGTTCGTGGTTTGGATCAACTTTGCTTATATACGATTCAATATCGTCAAAAAAGAATGGGCCAATAAATAATATTGCCTACCAGTTTTAATTTGCAGGTACCAATATTTGCAGTTTTTGTTTAGTATGCAACGCTCCTGGTAGTTCTTTATCAGACGTAGGGATAAATTCAAAGAATTGTGTCTTTGAGTTTATCCCTACGTCTGATAAATAACTATTCTATGCGTCTGCATTAATTTGGGTCTGAGAAAAATGAATATCTTGAGGGTTTTATGATACGGTCAAAGCTATCATAAACACCCAGTCTGGGTGGTGTCGTATATAATTTCCTGGTTAATTTTTGCATTAAATCACATTATTTACCATCAATTTTACAGTTAACCTAAATGTGCCGATTATCTACCGTTCATCATATTGAGCTGGTAATTATTGTAAAAATACCATCAATAGTACATCTCGCAACGCCCCATTTGTATCAAGCAGCGCGCGTTCATTTCAGTGTCAAGCGGATAAAGGATATTGATCTGTGACGTCAATGAGGCAATGGGCCCAGGTTGATGGAGTTATTTATTTCAAAGAGGCCTAGTTCAAATGTTGTGCATTATTTTGGCCAATTCATGTCACCCATTCTATTAACAAACCCACAGTTTAATATTCTACACAAAATCAGCTCTAATTTTCATATAGTGCAACGACCCCATTAAATGTTTTTTATTTACGATATTTGGATTCATAAGAAGCTGAAATTTTGAGAATAGTCAAAAACTTGATTTTTCAAATAGAACACCCTGTGTATTATCAAATATTCGTGAAGGAAATTAAATTCCCTTTCAAATGATATAGGATGTTTCTACAGTCAATTAGTTGGGTTTTCGAAATAAAGGCAATCTTTCGCAAGAATCTTATAACTTTGGCATAAGTATTCGTATTAGGTTGTCATGACATCAGAATGAAGCTTTTGGAATCTACCGGTCGCCATAATGAACATTTTCAATGTGAATATTTTCTATAATGTTTGCACTCGATAATAATATGTAAGAATGTTATTGAATTATCGCTATACGCTTTTTACTCGTCATTTATGTCGGCTGATGAAAAAACAGTTGAATATCTGTGATAGTATGGCAGCCTGAGACGAATACCTATGTCAGAATGATTCGAATTTTACAAAAACTTTCTTTTATTCCGAAAACCTGACTATTTAGGTATATGAACATCCTATACAGGGTGTTTCCTAACCTCTGTGACAAAATGAAAGGGGTGATTCTTCGCTTAATTTTGAGACGAAAATGTGGTATAACTTTTTTTCGAATTTCTCTTTGTTTCCAAAATACAGGGTGTTTAATTTTTTTTTTTTTATTAGTTTTTTATTTTTAATCAATTTATCTTTTACTCGATTTTGTTGAAGTTTGGTAACGGTATTTATAGTGATAACGGGCTCATTTTGCCATGAACAAATAAAAATTATCGAATACAGTGGCGTCCCGAGCGGCACTTCAACCAATATTATTGGGAAAAAAATGTACGCCACTGACTTTTTGTGTCATTTTCATTTTTTTCTCAGGTTATTCAACTAAAAACGCAACTTTTTGATCTCTTGAATTTTTATCGTATCTTGAGATAAAAAATTAAATCTAGTTGAGTGAGTTTTGACGCAAAAAGTAATTTTATCGCAGATGTTGAATTTTCTAACAAATACAGCAATCAATTATAATCATTTTAATGGAGTATTCAAAAACACTAAATAAATAAAAAAATATATATATAAAAATAAATACCTAATAATAGTAAAAAAAAAATTAAACACCCTGTATTTTGGAAACAAAGCGAAATTCGAAAAAAAGTTATAGGTACCACATTTTCGTCTTAAAATTAAGCGAAGAATCGCCCCTTTCATTTTGTCACAGAGGTTAGGAAACACCCTGTATAATTCAAAAGAGAGTTTGATTTTCTTCGAGAATATTTGATGATACACAGGGTGTTCCATTTGAAAAAAAAATAGTTTTTACCATTTTTATATGTAACAGTAAAATCACATAACTTCAAAGACCCTGTAAGTACAACGGAGAAGAAAATCTTGTACAAACAACTAAACCTCAAGATCGAGCTCAAGATATCGGTGAACAATTCCCAAAATTTCAGCTTCTTATGAATTCAAATACCGTTGTACCAGACATTTAATTAAAGCTATTTAAAAAAAAAAAAATATGAAAATTAATTGATTTCTCGAGAATCTCAAGATATGTATAGAGAAGTATTCTGAAAAAATAATCAGAAAACAATAGAGAAGTAGAAAATACAATGATAAACAAGGTGTCTCATTTGAAAAAGCAAAGTTGTTGCAACTTTTTCAAAGAAGCGGCAACGTCGCAGCGCTGAAAACATTTTAGATTGATAGACCATCACACCTAATGCTTATGATCAAATTTTTAGAACTATCCCATAGCTGGTTTCCCGTAAACGTCCAAGGTACTATCGACCGTGAATCACCCTGTATATGAGTGCAAGAATATCTACAAGATGGACATAGTTACTTGACAAGATAAGATAACTCGAGAGATAACTTCTCTGTTGAGTAGCTCGTTGACTGCGACTCAAAAAATCAAGAAATACAATTCTGCACTTTGTTCAAACTTTTTTCAACAAACTAGGTACCACTTCAAGTTCTCAAAATTAAATAATTAAAATAATATTTGCGATTTTAACCAAGACATACGTTTTTTTCAAACAATTACAATTCATAGGTGAGCTGGCTGTATTTTTTATTAAACACACTAGCTACACCGAGAAAAAATCTCTAAACTTGAGATTATATTAACTGTGAAAACCTGGCAACACTGGCTGTGATTCCAGCGTAGTGATGTCAAAAATGTCAAAATGTAAATCCCACAAAGTTGGCAGCCCTACCCGTAAACCATAAACAGAGGCGATTTCGTCAAGGTTTTGGTACATTGTTTGGTTGGTCAAAGTAGATTTGGTATGTTGTTTGGTTTAAATACGGTTAATCTGTCTTTTTCTCTCTCTTGAAAACCAAACGGGGTACCAAAACCATGACGAAATCGCCTTAGATATGGCGAAAAAAATCGAAAAAATTGCCAGATTATTTACAAAAATAAACAATTACCTTGATCATCACTCTTCTGAAAGTCAACATTATCTTGCTCGACCCCATCAACACCAGCAGCCTCACCAACACCAGTACCATTTTCTGTAGCTTTCCTCTTTTTACCCCTTGGTTTATCAACATCAGCTTCAACGTTGTTATTTTCAGCTTCAGACAATGGTTCATCGTTGTTTTCTGTGACTTTATCGCTATCAGGCTCGTTACTTTGATCACCATTTCCAGCCTCTAGAGCATTTTCACAGTTTTTCAAAGGACTTGCGACTTTGTCAGTATTGTCCACCTCAGTGGATGGTTGGTTATCAACGCTAGTATCCATATTTTCCATGTTAAAGCGGGTTTTAACAGAGCAACAAGTAAAACAACAACAAATTGCACTTCGGCATCACATTTTTATGTTCGCGTTTTCAACGGAGCACTGCACGATTTACACACAAGTGCGGTTAACAGGAAATTCACTGAATTGTCGGGAACAATTTTTGGAAACTTTTGTGAAACTTCATGTGTCAAAAAATCAAAATAAAGATGATTTCGAAGGAATTTTGTAAAAAGCCAGCGACATGTTCGACCGACAGACAGTGACGGATGCTTTGGGCAAAAATGGCGCGAGCGGTATGTGAATGGCGGGCTTTTTGAATTTATCTGTTCAAATTGATTTTTCAAACATATTTTACACATAAATAGTCCAAACCCATTATTAATCAGTTATTCTATCATGTTCTTCTGTTCCTGTTTGTTAATTAAGTTATTTCTTAAATGAATTATGAGTTTTTAAATTCGCCATGAGTGCGCTGTTGCCATTGGCAAGTTATTCAGGGTCAATGCTGTATGTGTCAGGCGTTCCGATTTAGGCGGCAACGTCACGCGCGTGCCCTTATTCAAACTACAGGGAGTTCCACAACTACAACTTATCCACCATATAGCAGAAGGATATAATATAATAGGCCAGGAAACGAATACCAAAATACACCCAATTCGGAAATAAATAGTGCCGTACGGATCAAAAACTAAGCGTTTTAGCAAACAAATTATTCCATACAAAATGAGAGTAAATTAAATTGTTTACAAAAAAGCTTTTATCGATTTTTCACTGGGAGCAGTAGTTAACGGTGTATGATACTTTGAAAATGAAAACGTTTGTAAAAATGTCAATAATAAATGAACATAATAACACCCCGCAAGTGACATCTTTCGACTAAGAAGCTAGACTCATTGAGAGGATGAGTAAATAGGTTAATTCGTCCGTAGTTATGGAGGACTATAACAAGGAGACGAATCGACATACGAATATCCCTGAAATTCTGTCCCTCTTTTTCGTTAGTTCATTTGAGGGCGCTGTTGCTAGTAGGGCTTTTATTTATTCATTGTCATGGTAACGATTATTGCTTGTCAATAATTTGTCAAGATACCTTTATCACATTTTTTCCAAATTTCCACTCCACATTCCACATGCAGTGCCATTCTCTATAAAGCAAAAAATTGAGGCTAAATCGTCGCAGCATCGTGTTTCAAGCCCATGGTTTGTTCAATGATGACTGTTGTCAATGAAGGATATGAGGTCACTCAGTTACTCTATCAATTAATGCAATCAAACAAAAAAATATAAAAATTCTAGAAATTTTAGAATTATGTATAACAAATAATATATTTATGATACCTTTTATCATAAAATAGTGAGAGTTTTGATGCAACCTAGCTAATAAAAATTGTTGCATTTTGATAGAGTATTCGTAACGTTGTTTCAATTATGTTGCCTAGGTGACATTTTTGTTTGACATCAAATCACTAACGACTCTTCGCCATCTGGGAGTAACAATTGAACCTGAATTACGATTTGAAACCTGGACCACTTTTATGCATTTCGATTACTCTCCTAGTTACAGTCCTCCATATCCGTAGTCAAGGTGGTTTTATTTACCGTTTCAATGGGCCCTAATGGTGGAATAGCTGAAGCAGGAGTGATACATTTTATTCCTCCCATACTGTGGAATGTATCGTAACCATCAACGGTCGAGATTTTGGAGTCATCAGCGTTGTCATATACGTATTATGTATGAATGATAAATTGCTGTCATCTTTTTTTCTACTCTCCGAGCGCAAATGTTTCAGTCACCAAATTTTTGGCTTCATGGCAAAATTTGTCCGCACCTGGGTAGGCTGTTTTAGTATAAACCATACCGATACTCTCCACTCCACATCCTCCAGTATAAATCTAGCGGCATCCTTCAAGATTTCTTGTTCCCCACTGCCACGAAAAGTTACAACATTCTCGTTGTTAGTTATAAATGTGAAGACAAATCGGTTTCCATACTTTACATTTATCTTCTCCTTATTGATGGTCTTGATGTGAGGTTGTGGCCCTGAAATTTGTTGTAGAAGCTTATTCGTTGTTTGAGAATTGGCAATCGTCCTTTATTCCTTCAATGTTAGAGTAAATCTCTTCCATTTCTGTTGCAATGTCTTCAACCTCAGGGCATCCTCTTTTCTTTGTGGATGATTCCAATTTGAGGAAAAACTTTCTATTACAATCCTTATGGTAGATATAGCATCTGCCGCGTGTAGGTTACTGATCGCAGCAATGCGCTCATGAACGATGTGACCCCACTCATCTCACCTCTCCAATGCTCGGACTGCGATTGAATTGTCACTTGTTAAGGAATGAACTCTAGATGCCATACGGCGCAAATAAATTCACATCTTTTTTTCTTTCTCCTGAAAATCGTCTGATATGTATTCTTATTCTCCACAAAATAAACAGTTAGAACTAAAGTTGAATAATGGTTGGAGTGACCGCAACATTGGACCAACGCATGCGTAAATGGTAATGCTACATTTGCCACCACATATTTTATCGTTTGAGGTCTGGTATATGATTTTCTATAATTGACATGAACAAAAACTTCTTTCGGTTGAAAGAACAATTCACTCTTTTCGTCATTACTTAGTACGCTCGCGTTCACCAGCCCTCTGATGATACCTTTCAACCCAATTTTAACCCCTTAGTCCCCTTCCATAGCGCTGTTGCAAACCAGGCACTTTTCCGACATCGCCACAGCGCTTCTCCTTGTAGACAAAAAT
This sequence comes from Orchestes rusci, assembly GCA_958502075.1. Classification (NCBI taxonomy): domain Eukaryota; kingdom Metazoa; phylum Arthropoda; class Insecta; order Coleoptera; family Curculionidae; genus Orchestes; species Orchestes rusci. The sequence continues at coordinate 28,692,663 of OY293312.1, forward strand.
ATCGAGCTTATCTTGATTATGTATAACATTTCATGTGGTGATTTTGAATTATCATTTGGTTTATACGCATCATTAAACAGAAAAGAGATATTGAAAGTAAGATTGAATTTTTCATTAGTTTTTATCAAAACTCGAAATAAACAAAAGGTTGAGGGATTGCAATGATAATAAAAAGGGGATATGAATATGTGAAATATTCAATAAGAAAAACATCTTTGGACAAAGAAACTGAAATGAACCGAAACATGATAAATTCCTCAAAAAATAGACAAAAGCAGCAAATACTTTGAAAAAGTAATAAGAAAGTCAAAATAAATAAAGCAGAAAACAAATACCAGGATTGTATAAATAAAATAGAACATGCATGATTAAAACATCAGGGAAAGTAAAGAGAAACTACACCGTCGGAACAATCATATAACATGAAGATAAATATATAAACACCAAAAAGATCCTTGGACGCCCAAACTCAAACATAAAAAAACACCGGATAGAACAGTTGTGTTGAATAAATCAGAATAAAATATGATTTTCTGATATTATATAAATGAATGTATAATGAACAGGCAACGATCGAGAAAAAGCGAAAACGGACAACTAAACATTCCAAATATCCTCGAACGTAGCCCACATAGAATCCTTGGAGTACTCTGCATTCAGCTACTGGCAACACCGCGTGTCATTTTGAAAACATTATGACAGCACACCACTGCTCATGTATCTATCTCTTTCTAACACATAAAGTTGAGTGAGACAAAACGAAGATCTAGTCTTGAAACTCAAACCCATCAATCAAACACGGCCTTCAAACTTCAACGTATAACCAATTTTCCGAATTTTTGTTTGCTTTTCGTTGTTTGAGTTCTCTCCTGTTTACAGAACAGATTCAATGTGATAATTCAGTAAAACAGTTAATTTATTCAATTAAGTTCCACATAAACATGACACGCGGTCAATCCTTCGTTTAAATAATTTACAAAAACCGTATTGTTAAGTGAAAAATCCTTTGTTGCTTGCAATTAAACATTAAAGGATAATTGGTTGTGTCATGCAAAGGATTCGAGTTAATATAGTAGCGCAGATATGAGTCATTGTTCTTTGAATTTGGTCGGGTTATTTATTGCTTTGGTTTGGCAATAAAAAATAAATCTGATGTCATAGTCAAAAACATGATCAGAGCTGCTTCGTGATATTAGGCTAAAGCTTAGTTTAATTAGTGAAATTTAATTAAAAAATGACTGTAACTTATACTGGTGAAGTTGCGACTTGTAGAGGGTTGGGTTGTTTTTTAAAGCTTCTTGGAAGGTAAGTTTTTGCTTTTATCTTTTCTTATTTAAAGCTTTGTTTGATAATAAGCTTTATTCTCATTGTTTAGCACATGCCACTTAACATAACATAATTCAAGCTTTGTTCCGTTCATTCTTCAGCATTATTCAAAACAGATTGATTCAATTAGGCTGTGTTTAACTCATGCACTCCCATTAATTTTGATTTATTCAAGCTTTGATCATTTTGAAATCGAATTTCAATTTAGCTTTGTTATTGACTTATTACATTGATTTGATAGGATTTGATTGACATTATCCGACTTTATCTAATATTCCTTATTTTTATTTACCCTTTTAAAGCTTTATTCAAAAGATAATCTAATTAACTTTCGTCTGACTCATACATCTTAATGGATTTGAAAAAAATTGATTAGCTTCAAATAAAGTGCAAAAACAAAATTTGTAGATATACATACAGGGTGACCCGGATCAATTGGTCGTTACTACTTATCTCGTTACTTATACAGCAAATAGAGGAACCATAAATAAGAAGTTTGAGATGGGGAACCCATGGCCGGAGTGCCCCCTTTTTTAGATACAGGGTGTACAATAAAAAAAAAAAATTGATATCTGAATCTATTTTGAAAACCGCTCTACCGATTTTGATGAAATTTTCAGGGTTCAAATACTAAATAGTATTGCATGTTTCTGAGTACCTACCTATTTGAAAAAAAAATATGCTCTGGTACACCTCAAGACCTCTCGAATTTCGCACTTCTTATGAATTTATTTGAAAGATAACATGAAATCTTGAAGGTTCGTGCAAAAAAAAAATGGAATGTTCATGATTAACAAAACAATGTTGTTCCAATTACCTTGTTGTTAAGCAAGCAAGATCCTACATTGCCTAGTAATTTTCGCGTTGACATGTTATATTTTTTTTGTACAACCTACACGTAAAGTTCACTTTTCAATGCATGCAAAGCAGGCGGAAAGTCGCTAATTTTGGCAGCCGGGCCTAAAAGTACTTTCGCGCCCGCGGGCGCAAAAGTAGGTCGCTTAGCAACGGTTCCCTGGATCCCAACGCCTCTGAATCTAATAACCACGTGACAGCCTAGCATATTATAAGGAACTAATCACGTGACAATCTCGGTGACAATTGGGGCTATGCAGGAACAATCTTGACAATAGTCAACATTGAAAACTTGACGTAAAATTGAAATTTGACAGACGTATCAATATTTTCAGCGTTCTGTAGTATGGTATCATGAGACCATTCCAGTTTGGTCTGTCATTAACGTCCCATTCAGCCAATCGGCGAGCTGCAAGTGACGTTAATGACAGACCAAACTGGAATGGTCTAATGATACCATACTCCAGAACGCTGAAAATATTGATACGTCTGTCAAATTTCAATTTTACGTCAAGTTTTCAATGTTGACTATTGTCAAGAGTGTTCCTGCATAGGCCCAAATGAATCCGCACCTCAAAAGAATACGGGAACACACCTATATTGTAACCATGATTGACAGTTGTCACTTGTCAGTTGTCTGACTTGTCAGCAGTGTATAGTGCAGTGTATCGATTATTAGTTTTGATTTTCATAATAATTATTCTTTTTTAAATGATTACAAACTGGTTGTACAAAAAGAACTGTTTGCACCACGGACGATAGTTGATTTTGACTCGGCTAATATCTACTCTCGTTTCGCTCGTGCTGCTGCTTATACCCTCGTCAAAATCATCCACTTTCCGCCCTTGATACAAAATGTACTATTTTGTACAACCTACACGTAAAGTCCACTTTTCAATGCATGCAAAGCAGGCGGAAAGTCGCTAATCTTGGCAGCCGGGCCTAAAAGTACTTTCGCGCCCGCGGGTGCAAAAGTAGGTCGCTTAGCAACGGTTCCTTGGATCCCAACGCCTCTGAATCTAATAACCACGTGACAGCCTAGCATACTATAAGGAACTAATCACGTGACAATCTCGGTGACAATGAAATCCGCACCTCAAAAGAATACGGGAACTATTGTAACCATGATTGACATTGACAGTTCTCACTAAACTTGTCAGTTGTCTGACTTGTCACTCAGTCAGTGTTGCCACACGGTCGGTAATTACCGGAATCTACCATAAATTTGAATGGTTTCCGATAATCGGTAATGATACCTTTATCTACCATAATTCTGGGACCATCCAGAATCCATCATAATATAAATGAATAAAGGATAGCGCCCTAACCAGATTCAACTTTTTGTCTTCTATTTAGATCGAAGAAACCCAAGATAAGAGAATTTTCAATGGAAGAAACGAATGGTTGCTAAGCAATCATCTGATCTTTCCTTCGTGAGATAGTCAATGAATCTGTCAATGTCATCTGTCTCTCCGTACGTACTGAACGTAGCCAGCAGCCTAGTTTATACCGAAAGCTCGTTTAGTTCGGTCCGATAGGACCAAGTGGGTGGGGATAGTACGGTAGGACCAATGCCTGCTTCTCGTCCGTTTACACCGTCTTGCAACGCGTGAACTAGATGAGTACGCGCGCAATTCGTCAAACGTCAAAAACAAGTCGAAATTATTTATCAACTCAATTCGTAATCAAAAAAAACATAAGTAAGTACGCTCAGATTGCCTTAGAAACTCAGAACCAACACAATTCACAACAATAACAATCAACATAACCTCATAATTTTGGTTCAGATCGAACCAAATTTAGTTCGGTACACCCGCTGGCGAATACCGAACCAAGAGTGGACCAGCTTAGTCCGCAACTGTTTACACCATTCGAACCAAATATATGGTTCTGATATAGTTCGAATAAAGTACTTGGTCCGCGGACCAAGTTGTCGGTGTAAACTAGGCTAGTGAATCTAGCGACAGAAGCAGATGCCAATTTCATTTCGAAGTACAACTTTCAAATTTCCGCTTGCCGAATGGGAATCATATCTTACGATCTACATTGAATTTGTGTTAAAAGTTACGCTTACGCCAAATTCAATGTAGATGATACCATATGATTTCCATTTGGCAAGCTAAAATTTGACTGTTCCACCTCGAGATGAAATTGAATGTAAACCATGCATTAGACGTATATATCGGTTCGTGCTCCTTGCAGTCGTTGCTCGTTGTCAATCTTGAAATCTTAACCTTGCTTGTAGCAAATAAGAATATTTTTTGATCTCGTTCGAGTTGATATTGTGATATATGTATATCAGTTAGCATTTTTAACCATCCCCTTTCAAAAACAAAAAAAAAAAAAAAATATCGGTAATTGGCCGAAAAATCCGGTAATTTTTAATATCCATTCCGATCTTTGGCAACGGCAACACTGGTCAGCAGTGTAGTGCAGTCATTGATTAATGACACCAAGGTTCATTAATCAATGAGTGCAGTCACGTACGTCTTAAGATTTAAGACGTACGTGAGTGCAGTGTATCGATTATTTATTTTTGCTTTTCATAATAATTATTTTTTTTTTAATGATTACAAACTGGTGTACAAGAAGCACTGTTTGCACCACGGACGAAAGATGATTTTGACTCGGCTAATATCTGCCATTGCTTCGCTCGTGCTGCTACTTATACCCTCGTCAAAATCATCCACTGAACAAATTTATTACTGACAGTCCGCCCACAAAACATCCCCTAGAGAACGTTTTTTTAACTGGGAGCAGTGGGAGCTGTCAAGTCAAACCACTGTTCTTGTTGTGCCTCCTGTCACCGGCGGCGCTGAAGTCACTACCTTTGATTTGTATATATACTTATAAATACAATATACCGCGTGCGACCCATAAGGCAAATGAGAGGGATTTCCCGCGAAGAAGTGAGAAGGAGAATACAGAAGAATCCCATAAGGCAATCCTTGGTTAGGATTTCGATGTACTACCCATGCGCGAAATACCATTTCCTATTGGCTCGGTTTCAAATTGTCACGACGGAGACGGACAAGGAGCTAGAGCCGGCTGAATTGAACGGGAACGTTGAAAAGACGCCATTATTGATTCATGGTTGCTTGTTCTTTGTTGTGCTACCGTTGTTTTGGATTGTTTTGGCTTGTGTTTTGTGTTTTTGACTATTTTGACTATAATATTTCAATGTATAATCGAGAACAAATCACGAAACTAATTCAAATCGTTTTTGAATCAATAATAAATAATATTTTGTAGGAATTTTGTTGCACAAAAATGTTAAATCTTATGCAATCTCACACCCAAACACAAAATCCTGGATCAGATAAGATGAATTCATGAACATATTTTCCACTCATGCTCATAATATTTATCACCCACCCCACATGTGAATTCACGTCATTTTTTTTCGGAATCCCGCGAAAAATTTAAAAATACGTCGATACAACAGCTGATATTTAGCATGCAGCACTGTTTCCGCCAATTCCGCCATGTTTCAGCCGGCGAATCACAATTCTCGAAAATCGATTCTGCGCATAATTCAATCTCCTAACCAAGGACAGACTTATGTGTAAAAGTATATGTCTGTTTCAACATCCTCGCGGGAGTCCCGACAAGCTGCCCGCGGTATATTGTATTTATAAGTATATGGATTTGTATCACCTGTGTACCTGTCGTTCGTGATTTAAATTCGAAAGTTCAATTCAATTATTATTGATTCAGTTTGCATAGTGCATGTCTTTCTTCGTACAATGAAAATTGTGACTTTATTAAATCTACATTCCGGCGAGCACAAGTCTGCAGAAAATAAATGCTGTGTTCCCGACTGTGTTGATATGGTTTTGTTCAAGGGCGTAAGTCGCAGACAAACTACTTGTAGATAACTTCTTCAATAGCAGGCACCGAAAACTTTTTTTTCTTCAAAAAGATAATATTTTCTTTACAGATGATTTTTGTGTCAGACCAATCACATTATTCGTAGAATAATGCCAATCAGATCAGATTTTATTTTATCATTGGTAAATCTTGTTAATTATCAAAAAAGAAAAGGAAACAAAAAAAAATTAGAAGGAAGATATCTTCTCATATTAAGAATTTGAAAGTTTTCAGATCCGCCTCAAGAAAGTTGATTCCAACTTTGTATTTGACGTTTTTTTTTCATAATATAGGGTGATTCATTGAGACCTTTTTTTTAATTGTTGATAAAATACATAAAATGGAATTGGACGGCGGAATCCTATGACCGAACATACCCCACCTAAACCTAAAACTATAAAAATCGATCACAGCGTTAGATGAACGTTTAGTCCCTGACGCATCCACCATTTACACATAAATAGTTCGCCCTCCTATCACGGGCGGCGCACTAATTTGGGACCGTTCAGTAGCATTACAAATGTTTTGTGAGTCCGCCATATTATTGACACTGTCAATGATGGCGTTCATGTCGTTTTCTGTTATGGAGTGATGCGGTGTTGCCAGCGTCATCAGCTCTTTATGATATGGTATAATATACATTTTGGTTGGATTAGGTTAGTTTGGCAAAAATAAATGATCTCTCTATATGACATGGTAGAGTATTTTACTTCTGGGTTTGATTCGGCAAAAATAGTTGTTTCATTTTCACAAATAATTCTTCCAATTGTCACATCTTGGCAACATGGTATTGCATTTGTCATTTTTGGGTCACTCACAGATAACTTTCAAGGAGTTTTCGCGGTGACTGTTTCGAAAGATCGTCGAATTTGTAGACTTTTGAAATATTGTATTTCTTTCAAAACCTCATATTCCATAAATTGTTTTGTTCACATGGCTTTTATATCCCATTATCTATCCATTCTATCAAAAAAACAGTGCAAATTCGAGGGGTCCTCATATGATGTACCAGACCCAAAAAAATACCTCGTCCAAGGCCGGAGTTGGAGGACATGTGTGTACTATATTTAAAAAAAAAAAGACAATTCCGTCTTGCTCTTGGTTTTCCTTGAATGTCTCCTGAACGGTGCCTTTTATTGGAAAAGTTTAAAGGATTAAATTTGTAGAACTCAAAATTCTCTACAAAAATGGATCCTGGAGATGTTGACCTAAATCGCACGATTCCTGAAATAAATCGCTTAAAAAAACAATTGTCAATTTGGACTTTTTTCCCAATTTCTACTGATATCAGTTGAAAATGCACTTAGATCTAAAAAAAAACAGAAAATTCTCTACAAGAATGGATCCCGGTCATTTTCACTTCAATCGAGCAGTACCTACTTAAGATACAGCGCTTCGAAAAAAAAAAAGGCAATTGAGTTTTTCTCTCGGTTTTTCTTGAATATCTCCTAAACGGTGCATTTTATCGAAAAAGTTCAGAGGATAAAATTTGTAGAACTCAAAATTCTCTATAAAAATGGATCTTGGGCATTTTCAGTTTAATAGAACGGTTCTGGAGATAATGCGTTTCAAAAATAATTGACAATTTAGTTTTTCTCTTGGTTTTTCATGAATATCTCCTGAATGGTGCATTTTATCGGAAAAGTCCAGATAATACAAATCGTAGAACACAATATTCTTCACAAAAATGGATCTTGAACATTTTCTGATCAACGGTTCTGGAGATACAGCGTTTCAAAAAAAAAAATGGCAATTCAGTTTTTCTCTTGGTTTTTCTCGAATATCTTCTAAATGGTGCATTTTATCGGGAAAGTGCAAGGGATAAAATTTGTAGAATTCAAAAATTTTTCTAGGGCATTTTCCATGGATATGCGGCGCATCACAAAATGATGTTGAATTAATAATCCAAAAGTTATAACTAATTGAAAACTTTGTATGACATTGAGATTGTTATTTATTTTATTTTATCATTGATCAATCAATGCGAATTCCAGATGGAGGGGGAGCATCTACAAACTAGTCTGGATAGACCTTCTAGTATTTTTAACAATCTACTACGCCCTCAACATAACTTATCGACATATTCTAGATAAACCTGGAAAAGAGTAAGTCAACTAAATTTTTACACGTTGGGATACCTATACCATATTTATTAATTTTGCAGACTATTTGAGGAAATAGTCAGATATTGCTATGACTATGGTAGTCTGATACCATTATCGTTCGTCCTTGGTTTTTATGTTTCTGTGGTGATGACTAGATGGTGGAGTCAGTATACAGCGATACCATTTCCAGATCCTTTAGCTGTATTTGTTAGTGCCACCGTACATGGACAGGTGATTTTTTTGAATTTTATTTGAATAAAGTTTCCAATTTGTGTATTTTAACCAGTTTAGGTCTGAGTTCACGTGGTGTACATTTATGTTAAAACTAGCAGTACGTTTGAATGTTATCGAATAATGTTGAAAGCTACACTCATAAACTTGGAAAACAACGAAACACGTGTTTTATCAATTTTATCCAAAATCATCATGATGAAGTTTCAAGTCGATGTGACCAAAAATACATTTTTTTCCATTGATTTATAATTTTTCACCCCGTTTACCCCCTTAAAGGTTGAATGAAAACGACGAAATTTTAATTGATTTCATGCAAGATTATTAATTTGAAGTTTGAAGTCGATGTGAACAAAAATACAATTTTTTATTGATTCATGATTTTTCACCCCCACACCAATAAGAATTGTTTTTCACCCTATCTCCTTTGAGCCCGCCTTTGTCTCCCCTAGGGGTTGAATTTTAAAAAACAACGATACATGTGTTCAATCAATTTCATTCAAGATTGTTAATATGAATTTTCAACATGATGTCAACAATAATACATGATTTTTCATCAATCAACGATTTTTTCCATCCACTCCATTGAGTCCGAATTTGACCCCCTAAGGGGCTGAATTTCGCAAAATAACGTAACATGTATTTAATTAATTTCATTTTAGATCATTTATACGAAGTTTCAAGATGATGTCACCAAAAATACATAATCTTTTATCAATTAATGATTTTTCTCACCTCATCTCCTTTGAGCCCGACATTGACCCCCTTAGGGGTTGAATTTAAAAAAATACCGAAACATGTGTCCAATCAATTTCATTCAAGATTATTTATACGAAGTTTGATGTGACCAAAAATACATGATTTTTCCTGACTCTACCCTTTTCACCCCCTTAGAGATGAAATTTCGCAAAATCCTTTCTTAGCACACCTAGAAATATTTAGCAGAACATCTTTTCAAAATTTCTTGGCTCTATCTATAATACTTTTGACTCTTAAGTATAGATTTCTTAACCAAGACGATGCGAGTGGAATTTTTCTAGTTTGATTAGCGAGTGGCGAGATGTAACCTTATTTTGTCAAATTTGAGATTAGGTGTATCCAGTGCGGTGTCAACTCATTTTTTATTATCCAGGATGAAAGAGGCAGAGTAATGCGACGCACAATAATGCGATACGTTTGTCTGAGTGTAACAATGACATTCACAATGGTATCACCAAGAGTGAAAAAGCGATTTCCATCTTTGGACCATTTTGTCGATGCTGGTCTACTGCATATAAGCGAAAAGGAAATTATGACGGATTTGGATAAGAAATTTCCGAAATACTCGAAACACTGGTAAGTGGATTTATTGTTGGTTTTGTCACGTCGGTATGTACAGGGTGTCCCATTTTGGGTACTTTTGCGGGGTATCTCCGTTATTCTTATAGATAGAAAGTTGCGGTTTTCGCGACAGTGTGCTTCTTTTTCGTGAAACTAAAGATGCCGTTAACAAAATTTTCATAGCCCTTTTAGTTTTTAAAATACAGGGCTAAACTGAAAATGTTGCATTTTAAGGTACCCCTCGTATCTAAACTATCAGATAAGTTATGGAAAATGTGAAAACTGTTTCTTATATAACTTTTCCCGTAGAACTCGATTCTGCTTTTGGAATTAGTATACGGGGTCAGGTCAAAAAGTTATCGGACCCAACTTTATTTTTTTTAATGGAACACCCTGTAGATTTAAAGTCCATAAGATTTGTCTTTTCTTTACCTTTTCAAAAATATATAAGAATATGCACTTTAAAAAAAAAAAATGTTTAGCCTATAACTTTTTGACCTGACCCCATATACTAATTCTGAAGGCAGAATCGAGTTTCACGGGAAAAGTATATAACTTTCGATTTTGCCTTCGGAATTTGTATACAGGGTCAGGTCAAAAAGTTATAGGCTAAAACTTTTTTTTTTTTTAAGTGCATACTTATATATATTTTTGAAAAGCTAAAGAAAAGACAAATCTTATGGACTATAAATATACAGGGTGTTCCATTTAAAAAAATAAAGTTGGGTCCGATAACTTTTTGACCTGACCCCGTATAGTAATTCCGAAGGCAGAATCGAGTTCTACGGGAAAAGTTATATAAGAAACCGTTTTCACATTTTCCATAACTTATCTGATAGTTTAGATACGAGGGGTACCTTAAAATGCAACATTTTCAGTTTAGCCCTGTATCTTAAAAACTGAAAGGGCTATGACTATTTTGTTAACGGCATCTTTAGTTTCACGAAAAAGAAGCACACTATCGCGAAAACCGCAACTTTCTATCTATAAGAATAACGGAGATACCCCGCAAAAGTACCCAAAATGGGACACCCTGTACACACATACGGAGTAATAGATTTTTGATAGAAGACTCGGTTTTGTATGTAGGACTTTCAGACGCCTTGTTAATGTTTTATTACCCCGTGCGTTGAGATTTTACGATCCATTCTATTTTATTACTCAGCGATAAAATGGAGCTTAGGTTTTATAGGTCAATGTCGCCGCAACAGTAATGGTGATGATCGTTTTATTGTATTTTTCCAATTATTTTCCAAAAACTATATACTGGGTGATTCAGGAGGAAATGGAAATATTTTAAGGATATGTCCAGGAAGTCAAAATAAGCAAAATAAGCTCATATGTTCAAGTCCGATTTTTATTTGTTTCAAAGATATTTTGATTAATTGTAATTTAAAAACTAAATCAAAATTATTACAAAACTAGTAAAACAAAACAAATAATTATAAGCAAATAGCACTAATTCATAATAAATTTTCGAAAACATTACCTCCCACTTCGATACACTTATTTGCGCGTTTAAAAATTGATCTAGTAGCGAGTTTATTTATTTATTTTTTACTTATTTTTTTTTTATTTTTTTTTTTTTTTAGCTTATTTTGCTTATTTTGACTTCCTGGACATATCCTTAAAATATTTCCATTTCCTCCTGAATCACCCTGTATAAAATGACGTCTCTTTGTGAGGCACATGTTTTTACATTAAGGGGCAAGAGGGATTCTTGCGAGTCTGCCTCTAATAAGTTGCTCAAATGGACAATTTTCATACATTTTCAAATGACTTGAAATTTTATATACGTATTCTAGACAATATTAGAAAGTCATCAGCGATTTTCCAAAATACCCAAAAATATACTAAATAAATAAAAAAGAAAACGGAAATTTCACTGTATTATCGACAACGGGGAGGAGCCATATTACCCTCCCGAGAGAGAGAGAGTCATCTCAGTCAATACGACAGACGGAGATAGATAATGTATTCTGTGACGTAGTGGATGTTGATTGGAGCTCTTTAATCGGTGATTACCACATTAATAGAGGTCGTAGGTTGACTTTTTAAACATCAGTGGCATCAGTACTTACTAGTCCTTATATTTTTCATATTTCCAAAAAATATGCAAATTGTCCATTTTGGATGTGTGTTGTATTTCCACTTGTTGGCAATCATATTCTTTTGATACCAATACAAACTCCAGTTTCTTATGAAAACGTTTAGCAACATAGATAGAACCATCTGTTCTTTATCAACCAGTCACATCATGGATAAACTTGGAGCAGCGTTGCCGGCTCTTTCAATCTATTTGAAAAACGTTGACGATTCAATATGTTTGTCAGCTGAAAAACTCATTTATGCAAACACGATTCAACAATGGTCGCGAGAATTCGGAACGTCGGATATCAATTTCGACCATGCTATCTTGAAGAGCGGAAAAAGTTGTAATTCGTTTTCAATTCTCTATTCAAAAATATATTCAGGAAGCGCTCGTGTTAAGCATCATGCGCAAGTCATGAAAAGTCACTTTTCCTCCAAATAAAGATGAAAAATATGTTTTTTTTTTCTTGAAATGTCGACAAATTTATGCAAAAACATAATATGCTTTTGATTTGCCATAAATTTAATGATAATAATTTTATAATTTGAAACGCAGTGCACTCAAATTCAAGCAATATGTCAAAACAGAGCCCCAGTTTTCCGTTGTCATGGTTGGCTGTGGTCACTTCTCCTCCGCCGGAGGAAAAGTGGAACTTTGCGGCCGATACTCACTTGAACAATGTCAGTTTTACTGACGTTTGAAGAAAAAAGTTATTTGAAAAGCGTTATGGTGAAAAATATGGAAATTCTTAGTCTAGTAAAATGATTTAAACTTTTGCACGCAGGACTAAAATATCTCGATATCGACATTTCGTCACCTTACCCCACTTTTTCCATTTTCATGTAGAATTTTTCAAATCTGCCGCCATGGGAGTGATCACTTGGAGATGTCAAAATGTATTTCTAGGTTGTCAGACGTGCAGAATCGATTGGCTGTTTTTTTTTTTGAAATTCCTATATGTGACCTAATGTCATAATAGCGGGAACGTATATAATTGGATTTTTGATTTATTTATCGTAGCTTAATCTCGTAAATCAATCCAGTATAACCCAGATTAGGTTACACAATTTTCTAATCTCTAATTTTTGTGGATAACACAAATTCCAGTCTCAAAAAATATTTACATTATAGCGGATTAGGAAACGACCTGATAATGGGCAAAGTATATAGTGGTTAAATATTCAATAATTAGCAATGTCAAATTGTGTACGGTATTCATTAATGTCCAATTATCGAGTGTGATTGAGATATTGAATGTCAAGACTGTTTATTTCATGCTCAACGGTTATTGTTGGACCATTACAATAACCGAGTGAGCATTACTTATTACGTTTTCTCAATCCTGTTTCACAACTTGGCAACAATGCCGTCTGTCATTCCGACCGGCAACAGGAAGAGGTAAGGTCAAACGTTAAACACAGGATAAAAATCTCTTTTTTTTTCAATTTTGGCATCTTTGGTTGGTTAACTGCAACGTAATGGTGGTGACTTCACGACCAAAATTCAACCGAAAACGTCTGGTAGGGTGACAAGAAACAAAAAAGAACCCTGTCTGAAAATCCCAGGACTTTTATCGCGCGTCAATTGTTACTCCGTACGTTCGTTATAGAGAGTTCACAATATGTTTTTGATCCAATTTATTCTACCTCTCTGACAAAACGGAAAATACAATTTTATACAATAATGTGTTCTATGTTAATTTAAACACATGCAAACACACATAATTGAATAATTGGTCATTAATTATTCATGTTTATGAGGAATATAGAAGCTTATACAAACCAGCTTTTATATCATTTTACAGAAAAAGTATGTTCATTTTTTAATTGGATTATTTCATCAACTAATGAATGAATTGCTGATGGCTAATCATCTTGGTGTATTGAAGGCAGGTGTATCTGCACACTAATAATTAGATGTCATTATGTTTCCTGCAATTAGTTAATTGAATTTCGATTATACTGGGTTTTTTTTTTATGTCTAGCACACGGATCTCGGACACATATTTAAAATTTACTCAGACCCGACTCAAAATCATTGTGAGTTTTGGAAAATTTGACAGCTGTCAAAAAATATTTCAGCGATTTTTTGAAACGCCCCTGGTTCCGCGATTATTGATTGTGGAAAAATCAATTTTAGCAAAACTTTTTGAACCAAGTAAATTTTCAAATTAATACTATATTGTTATGTGTTACTATGGTAATCATATTTATTAGAATCGTGATAATAAATTGACAGTCATTATTGATGTCATTTTAGACAAGTAAACTATCAAATTACACACTACACTCTATTCACAACCAATAGTTACCAAAAGTAAACAAACTGCACGTGATTAGACATAGCGAAACGATTGAACTGATCACATGTATTGGTTTATCTCACGTGACTCTTCAATCGATTCCCTTTGTTCGATCATGTGTAGTTTGTTTACGTTGATGAGTTTTGGTTGTGAATAGAGAGTGTAGTGTGTTATAATCCACAACTAGTTATTAGTTCTACGTTCCCATGGCAACTAAACAAACGATCTACTTTGACCAAAATGTAAAAAAGTCACTGTCAAGTCATTCTGACATTTATAGGGTACTGAGCTTTGATTTGATAACAAAGCCCATTAATAAAAATATTATGTTATAAAAAAAACGATTACTTTCACTTGTCGGATCAAACATTGCATGCCACTCTTGTGCTATGTTTTCCAAGTCACTCGGCGTAATGGCCTCGTGGTATTAATCTTTCTCGCGTGACTTATTTTTAACATAATACACTAGAAACATAATAGTTATTTATGGTTCTAGGGCGTTGTGTTGAAAATAAGTCACGCGAGAAAGATTTGTATACATTCTCAAGTGACTTGTGAAACATAACGCACGAGTGCCATACAATGTTTCATCCAACAAATGGAAGAATTTTTTTTCTATGAAATAATTGTTAAATATATATGTTTCATTGTCAGAATTACTGGACAGTGACATGTTGTCAAGATCTGACTTTTTAATTCAAATAGCTCACTGGTTTTTAATTTTATTTGCGAAACTTGGAAGTGTGATAATTTTAACGTTTTTGCCAAAAAAAAAAGCGGAAAAAGGTAAAATTTTCCCATTACTGCCTAAAATGTCGATGATCTTTTCTAAATAGTATATTATTTTATATGGAGGAAAAGTGATACTTTTCATGACGCGCTTGTGTTTAGATAATAGGGAGCAAGTCATGAAAGGTCACTTTTCCTCCAAATAAAATATGCTATTTTTTCTTCAAATGTAGACAAATTTATGCAAAAACATAGTATGTTTTCAATTTGCCATGAATATAGCTTCGAGCGGCGGCGCCAGGCTCACGTTTTCGTTGTCATGGTTACTTTCCTCTCCGGCGGAGGAAAAGTTAAACTTTGCGGCCGATACTCAGTCGAACAATGTCCGTTTTACTGACGTATGAATTTTTCTTCGCTTTTTCCTGTGACATACTATTATTATGTCAGTATTACAGGCTTCCCATAGTATGGGCATCCAGTATCATCACTAGAGCCCGAAAAGAAGGTCGGATAAGAGATGATTTTGCCGTTAAAACACTGATTGACGAATTGAATAAATTCAGAGGACAGTGTGGGGTATTGTTGAGCTATGACACCATTAGTGTGCCTTTAGTGTATACACAGGTGAGGTTTTGATGAGCCACATTTTTGCCATGATTGCAACAAAAATTCTCAATACAGCACAATAACAAATAAACTTATCAAGTGGACAAAGACAGCTGTCAAAGTTCGATAGTTCCAACGTTGCCTGATTGTAGTAAAAGTGTATTTAATGTAAATTTCTAAAGAAACATGGTCTGGCATTACAGGTAGTAACATTAGCAGTCTACAGCTACTTCCTCACAACCCTGATGGGTCATCAATGGGTCGAAAAAAGTGACTACAAATTTGATCTATACTTCCCCATCTTCACCATGCTTCAATTCTTCTTTTACGTCGGTTGGCTCAAAGTGGCTGAAAGTTTGATCAACCCTTTTGGCGATGATGATGATGATTTTGAGGTCAACTGGATGGTGGACAGGAATTTGCAGGTTTCTTATTTGATTGTTGATGAGATGCACCATGATCATCCTGAGCTGGTGCGGGATCAGTATTGGGATGAGGTGTTTCCGCAGGAACTGCCGTACACTGCTGCTGCAGCTGCTGCTGAGTCTATGCGGAATACGCATCCGTTGCCGTCTACTGCTAATATTGCTGTCAAGCAGGACGAAATAGGTAAAGGTAATGAGTTATCGAATCATTTTGTATAAAGTTCCATTTGTGTATTTTGGTCTTAGGTGTCTAACAGATTGTTCAATTTATTGTTATGCAACGTTTTGATACAGATTGAACGCATACTTTGTTTTTGACTGGAATTTTCTTAACATTTTTCCAGTACTCTGTGTATTATTTTTCTGTGTTA
The DNA here is from genome assembly GCA_958502075.1 of Orchestes rusci. Classification (NCBI taxonomy): domain Eukaryota; kingdom Metazoa; phylum Arthropoda; class Insecta; order Coleoptera; family Curculionidae; genus Orchestes; species Orchestes rusci. The sequence goes on from OY293312.1 coordinate 28,708,895, forward strand.
TTAGTAGAGAATATTATGCTTAATCCAATGGCAAAAATTGCTCGACTTTTTTTTAGTTTTTGATAGAATCAACTTTCAGTGAACTGAGATATAGCAAGTCCAGAACAATGATGCAAGAAGTTTTTGACTGGAATTTTATCATAGTTTTCCGTCATCCTGTTCTGTGTGTTAATAATAGAGAATTTTATGCTTGATCCAATGATAAAAAAATCACTCATCAAGCTTTTTTAGTTTTTGAGAAAATCAACTTACAGAATATAGGATTTCAAAGAAACTCAAACCATTAAAAACAAGTAAAAACATCTGAAAACTGGCAAAATAAAGAAATTTAAAGAAACCAAAATCATTCAAAAATGTTCCAAAAAATGAAAATACCCTAAAATTCACAAAATAAACATTATTCGTGAAACTAAAATCTTTAAACATGTAAAAAAAGTAAAAATACCTGAAAACTAATGAAATAAAGTATCTTGAAGAAACTCAAACCTTTAAAAACAAGTGAAAACACCTGAACACTGACAAAATAAAAGAATTTAAAGAGACTAAAATCAGAAAAAAGTTGAAAAATACCCTAAAATCGAAGAAACTTGAAACTTCCAAAGTGTAAAAAAGAGCAAGACTACTTGAAATTTGACAAAATAGATGATTTTTAAGGTACTCAAATCAATTAAAATCAGTGAAAACACCTGAAAATTCAAAATACAAGAATTTAAAGGAATTAAAATCATCCAAAATGTTAAAAAAAAAAAAAATTCCCTAAAACTCGCAAATCAAAGATTTTTCAAGGTACTTGAACCTTCAAAAATGTCGAAAAAGAGTAAAAATACTTGAGAACTGGCAGAATAGAGCATTTTAAAGAAACTTAAGCTATTAAAAAATAGTAAAAATACCTGAAAACTGACAAAATGGAAGAAACTAGAATCATCAATTTTTTTAGTGAATATCAAAATATCGCGACTTCAAAACAAGGATGAAGGCAAATTTGGTTTTTGACTGAGATTATCTCCAGATTTTTTCATCACCTTGTATATAATATTCCTGTGTTAATCAAAGAGAATTTTATGAGTATTTCAATAGTCAAAAAATCACTCGCCCATCTCTCTTAGCTTCTGAGAAAATCTACTTTTGGTGAACCTAAACTCCCCGGTATAAAGGTGCTCGAATAAAACACCCTGTGTACGTGGAACCAACATTCCAACGTTGACATTTTAATGAATTCAAAGGAAGTTAACATTTTGGCAATCGTGTTGGCAGATTTTTACTGGAAAATCGAGAAAATCACTTTTTTTTGCGCAGAAAAAGATGTAATCATGCCATAAAACACCCTGTATATTTGCAACCATCGTTGACTCTTGACAAATATAAATAAAGTTGACATTTTGGCAGTCGTTTTAGCAAATTTTCTCTGGAAAATTGAGAAAACCACGGTTTTTTTGCTCAAAAAAAATTGTTATCATGACATAAAACACCCTGTATATGTGAAACCAACATTCCATCATTGGCACCTGATAAATTTGAGAAAAGTTAACATTTTGGCAGTCGTTTTAGCACGTTTTTAGTGGAAAACCAAAAAAAATCACTGGTTTTTTGCTCAGAAAAAGTTGTTATCATTCCATAAAACACCCTGTATATGCAGAACCAACATTCCAACGTTGACATTTGACAAATTTGAAGAAAGTTGACATTTTGGTGGTCGTTTTAGCAAATTGTCACTGAAAATTTGAGAAAATCACTGTTTTTTTGCTCAGAAAAAGTCGTTATCATACCATAAAACACTCTGTATATGTAGAACCAACATTTCATAGTTGAAGTTTAATAAATTTAAAGAAAGTTGACATTTTGGCAGTCATTTCAGCAAATTTTTATTGAAAAATTAAAAAAGTCACTATTTTTTTGCTTAGAAGAAGTTGTTATCATGCCATAAATAACCCTGTTTATGTGGAACCAACATTCCCACGTTGACATTTGACAAATTTAAATAAAGTTGACATTTTGGCAGTTATTTCAGCAAATTTTTACTAAAAAATTGAAAAAATCACTGTTTTTTTGCTCAGAAAAAGTTGTTATCATTACATAAAACACCCTGTATATGCAGAACCAACATTCCAACGTTGATATTCGAGAAATTTAAAGAAAGTTGACATTTTGGCAGTTATTTCAGCAAATTTTTACTAAAGAATTGAAAAAATCACTGTTTTTTTGCTCAGAAAAAGTTGTTATCATTACATAAAACACCCTGTATATGCAGAAGCAACATTCCAACGTTGACATTTGACAAATTTAAAGAAAGTTGACATTTTGGCAGTTATTTCAGCAAATTTTTACTGAAAAATTAAAAAAATCACTGTTTTTTTGCTCAGAAAAAGTTGTTATCATTACATAAAACACCCTGTATATGCAGAACCAACATTCCAACGTTGACATTTGACAAATTTGAAAACAAGTTGACATTTTGGCAGATAGTTCAGCCAATTTTTACTAAAAACTTGAAAAAATCACTGTTTTTTTTGCTTAGAAAAAGTTGTTATCATTACATAAAACACCCTGTATATGCAGAACCACCATTCCAACATTGACATGTGACAAATTTTAAAAAAAGTTGACATTTTGGCAGATATTTCAGCAAATTTTTACTAAAAAATTGAAAAAATCACTGGTTTTTTGCTCAGAAAAAGTTGTTATCATTACATAAAACACCCTGTATATGCAGAAGCAACATTCCAACGTTGACATTTGACAAATTTATAAAAAAGTTGACATTTTGGCAGATATTTCAGCAAATTTGTAGTAAAAAATTGAAAAAATCACTGGTTTTTTTGCTCAGAAAAAGTTGTTATCATTACATAAAACACCCTGTATATGCAAAACCAACATTCCAACGTTGACATTTGACAAATTCAAAAAAAGTGACATTTTGGCAGTTATTTCAGCAAATTTTTACTGAAAAATTGAAAAAATCACTGTTTTTTTTGTCAGAAAAAGTTGTTATCATTACATAAATCACCCTGTATATGCAGAACCAACATTCCAACGTTGACATTTGACAAATTTGAAGAAAGTTGACATTTTGGTAGTCGTTTTGAAAATTGAGAAAATCACTTTTTTTTTGCTCAAAAAAAAATTGTTATCATGCCATAAAACACCCTGTATATGTGGAACCAACAATCCATCGTTATTATTTTTGGCAGTGTCACTTGAAAATTGAGAAAATCACTGTTTTTTTGCTCAGAAACAGTTGTTATTATGCCATAAAACACCCTATATATGTGAAACCAACATTCCATCGTTGACATTCAATAAATTCAAAGAACGTCAATATTTTGGCACTTTTCCTCGTATTATTTGTATCCAGAAACAAAAACTAACATTGTGTTTTCATGTGTAATTACCAAATTTAACGTGTATTTAATATAAATCGAATTGTTTTCTTCCCTAAGGTGGCGGCAAATCATTTAAACAGGCAGTCAATCTAGTTCTACATTTAAAGAAAACAGGTGACAGTTATTGTGAACTATCTGGGCTACTACTATTTATTCACTAACAAAATTCAATTAACCTTGGTGTTTTGTGAATGTTTACCTAACACATTAACCACTTTTTTGGGTTGATTATGATGTTCAATTAACTTAAATTTTTCATACAGCATGTTTTCTCATAAAACCCACCCATACAGCCTAGTTGAGTGTCAATTATTATTCTAGATTTTATAAACCCATCTTCGCTGAAACTGGATTATCAATCTTACGGTGATAACATGCAAAGTGGTCCAATAATGTTCACTGCCAATAAGCACGGCTTCAAAAGTCGAAAGAATTCGACCAATAGCATGAACATTGGAACTTCTGTGCCAGGTAACAGTGTATGAAAGTATGCTGTGTGAATGGAAGTGAACTCTTGGAAATGAATGTTATTTAAAATTCAATCTGAGGGAGTGAAATCTGGTGATCTTGGTCGTTTTAATTACAGACTCAATGCCCAAAGTAGCCTCAGTTACCAGCATGTTAAAGCGTTTTTTCAGCAGAGATGAGAGTAAAAACGACTCTAGAGGTGATAATGTTGAAGGAGTGGAACTGAATAATCTGATTGGTGATGATAAAAAGTTGGGCAGTGTTAGGAGGGTTGCTGACGATGTCATAGAAGAGGTAGATTTCAGGATTGTGAAACGAAATTTATTTAAAGGGTGTTTAGGTGGACGAACAAACCACAATAACCTCACAGAAATCTCAAAAAGAAGCTCGTCCGTCTGTGATGCAATTTTTTGGTCCTCCGAGTCCCTCTCAGCCGATTGATGTGCCTCAAACGAGTAGTAGTTATTCGAATCAGTGAGTGTTTTTGTTCATTTTTAGTATGAAATCTCGATTAAGATTCTGCAACACACATTTTATCATGATGTAAGCCAAATATCAGAGTGATTCTTGGAACTGTTTTGTTATGAATTTTGAGGATTATTCAACGTCCAAGTCGATACTTTTTGAAAGTGCTCGTATTGCCTGACATCTGGTTTGAACCCGTTGAACTAACAATAAAGTTATGAATTGATTCAAAAACTCTCCTTAGCTATAGAAGTCAAGAAATTTTCGACCCTTATCCGATGGCCCAATCGGCCCCAAGCGGCGACACCACTGACATGAGGAGTTTGGTATCGGACATAGATGATGACGAATTTGAAAATTTGAAAAAAAAGAGAGACGAAGAAAGACTGAGCAGGTAATTTATTTGTTTTATTATTAGTACTTATTACCTGTATCGTGTTGTTGATCATTTTTATATCTAGCATGAATAAACCTGTACTACATGACGAAACTGAGGAACAATGTCTTATATTATAATGCATGAAAATACATGTTACAAGCGCGAGTTCAGGTGATTAGATGCTTTGCTTCAATAAATTATGTACATTTTCATAAGAGCCTGGATTCAAACTAGTATCGTTTCATTTCATCAAAAAGAAAAAAAAATGTTCTTATCTCATCTTAACATTGAACCATCGAGTCTCCAATTTTCAATAATAATATCTTGAGGTTCATTAACATCAAATAAACACTAAAAAGTTGATAAAATGATTTTTATCATCATCCGGCAACACTGGAACTATCGATCGTTGACAAATGCGTGATAGCTGTCTTTGTCCAGTTGAAAACAAACATCATAGCAAAAATAAGTTTAGGTGACGCTCTCTATGTTTTAGGGCTATAAGCTTGAATATAACCGACATTTTGTAGTATAATTATCAACCAATAACAATTACAAAATAGTCACTTGATTGAATATAAGTGACAGCACTGTTTTGTGTGGGTCGATGACAGTGTTGAGTGAAATCCAAAATTTAAGTTAATTTATATGCAAAAAAAAACTGTTTTTCCGGATGTACAAAGTCTTGTAGATTGTCATGTTACAAAAAAAATGAAAAAACTAAATGATGTTTGGCGAAAACTTCTTGAACAAGTATCATGGATAGTTTTTTAGAAAAAAACTGATTTTTCTCTGTTTCCCCTCAGTTTTGATACAGCTACGATTCAACTGATGAAAAATTATGTTTTCCAAAATCTTGGGCGCCACCCGTTGTATTTTTGAGGTATGCGTGGGCGCCTTTAGACAGTGGAGAATACAGGGTGTCCCAGCAAGGGTGGCCACCGGCCATATCTCAGAAACTACTTGACCTAAAAGTTCATGAAAAAAAATTATCACTAAAGTGGCCACGAGAAAATGCTGGAAAATATTTTTAACTTCGAAATTTTTCCGCTAGGGGGCGCAATCAAAGCTTAAATATCAAAATTCGAAATTTCTCCGGAAATTCTCAGATTGAGGTATATCTTTATTGTCTAGGTTTTCTAGACAATTTCACGTCTTTTTGGTACAGGGCTCATTGGCGTACCGATCTTCGTGTGAGTAGGGGAAGGTAGTGAAAGTGTAATTGTTCAAGTGGCTGTAACTTATAAACGACTTGTCCGATTTTGTTGCGTATAGGCTTGTTTGGAAGATAAATGTGAGCACTTTCGTATATCGTATCCAGTGATGCGTGATTGTCTCCAGAAAAGTTGCTAGAAGGCGTAATTTGAATTAAAAACTGTTATTTTCGTTTCACCGCAAAAATTTAAATGGTACGGTATAATTCTGATAACAGAATCGAAATGAAGATTAAATTTACAAGAAAAAACCTTAAAAAAAAAAAAAAAAAAAAACCCTAAAACATTAAATTTTATATAATTTGGACTAGTTATTATTATCAGAATTATACCATACCATTTAAATTTTTAGCGGTAAAATGAAAAACACTATTTTTAATTCAAGTTACCCCTTCTAGCAACTTTTCTGGAGACAATCACGCATCACTGGATACGATATACGAAAGTACTCACACCACCCTTTCTGGGACACCCTGTATAATCCAAGCGTTCAGTGTTCAGTGATGGTAAAAAATTGGGTTCTAGGAGTTTGTCCTCACAAGTCAAACGAAAAAAAAACAATCTATTTCACGTCAGTTACATTATTTGCTGGTTTTCAAACCAGAGAATCAACGGATAAACAATCGCAGACGCTAGTTATAGTACATTTTGCATCAAGGGAGGAAAGTAGGCTAATATCTGCCCTCGCTTCGCTCGTGCTGCTACTTATACCCTCGTCAAAATCATCTTTTGTCCGTGGTGCAAACAGTGCTTTTTGTACAACCAGTTTGTAATCATTTGAAAAAGAATAATTATGAAAATCAAAAATAAATAATCGATACACTGCACTACACTGCTGACAAGTCAGACAACTGACAAGTTTAATAACAACTGTCAAATCATGGTTAGAATAGGTGTGTTCCCGTATTCTTTTGTGGTGCAGATTCATTGTCACCGAGATTATCACGTGATAAGTTCTTTTTAGTATGCTAGGCTGTCACGTGGTTATTAGATTCAGAGGCGTTGAGATCCAAGGAACCGTTGCTAAGCGACCTACTTTTAGGCCCGGCTGCCAAGATTAGCGGGTTTTCGCCTGCTTTGCATGCATTGAAAAGTGGACTTTACGTGTAGGTTGTACAAAAAAGAAAAAACAATCCCGAAATAATACATTTAAATGATTCAACGGTGAAAGAATGTGTGTGCGTGAAGTTTCATGAACGGTTAAACGTTCAATATATCCAGCAACGTATTTGACAAATATTATTCCATAATATACAGGGTGTAAATTAAGTACTAGTACAAATTTTAAAGAGTGAATCTTTGACTAATTTTGGGATAAAAAGTTCATATGAACATAACTCCGCAACGGCTTGGTTCCTGATATTATGAAACACCCTGTATGATGTGAAATACGGTCGGCTCAGTACGGGGAAACGACATCGTGAAAATGAAACGGACGGAAACGACGCGATGTTTGAAGGAAAAACGGTGCAACTCCAAAAAACTTTTGAATCTAATTTCGGAACTCTCTCAATGACGGTAAATGAAAAATATTGGCAATAAAAGCGCTGTGTTGAAGATAAGTTTATGGAATTATAATAAAATAAAAAAGTTGGAAAAGGCGGTACGGAACGGAGTTTCGGCTGAACTTGTACGGGTCGTCGCTCTCTATTCCGAAATGAATTCATCTCAGGTAGAAGCGGTTGTTTCTTTCCACTTGATCGGGGATGAGCGGTATGAATTTGCATTGAAACCTGAGTCTGGCGCGCAGCTGAACAGAATAATAATTAATACTTGGTTTGATCGGCAAATAACGGGCGAATAAGAAAACTGGACATTTCGGTACTTGATTCATGAATTATTAACGGAATTAAAAGGGAAACACGGCTAGGGTATCATTGTTATTTTTTTCTCTAAACCCTTTATTATTATAGGAACTTTTTGAACATCTATAACCTTTTTTTTTAGTTTAAACCATGACTCATGACCTCTTCATAATAACCCTCATTAAACTAACACATCTTTTGTTTCAAGACTAAACATGCTTCTGTTGAACCCTGTTCAGAAAAGTGACGATGAAGGCTAGCGGTTTCAGGGTAATAATAATATAATGCTATGTATGCTTGCTTTTTTTTATCGTGCTTCGCTCTTATCTTATCGTTCAAGTTTAGTAGTGTTTAATGCTTGCTTCAACAGGTTCAAACAAAACTTGGCAAGATCGATCAGCGTCCACAAAGAAGAAGAGGCCGAAATTGAAAAATTGCTCAAAAGAAGATCTTCAAATATTTCCACAACTCCACCCAAATCACCGGTGAATCTATGATATTTATTTCAGCTAATTTAATGCAATAATGTAGATCTTCGAAGGTTTGTTAAGTATTATTAGTGTAATGTTTGTATTTATTATTACAAATTTAAATTCAATTTTGTTGTTAATTGTAGTTTTGTACTTTGGAATTTAAAGTATGATTGTCCATTCAGTAAAATATTTTTATACTGTGTAGAAACGACAATAAGCTTTTATTGTTATTTGATTGTTTTTACTTTTGTAAACTAGTGCACTTTTTGTTGAAATTTAAAATTTGAATTCAATAATAAATTTTAAATTTCTCTTGATTGTTGGTTTTGGTACATGACATCTATCATCTATGACCTGAAGTGTGACGAGATGCAGGTTCTAGTCTTTCATTGTTCTAAGTGCAAGACTATTTCAATTCAATAATTTTATTTCTCCAGATCCACTGCTCTTAGCTTTATCATTGAATATAAAAGCTGAGAGAACTAAAATGTGGGTCAGAGAAATCGACTAACCTTAAATCCGGTCCATTGGTGGCCTCAAAGGGCGAGAGATACATCGGGCTTAGACTTTACATCCTGTCGCACTGAACCTCTATTTTATTCAAATAGATACAAAGCACGTGTGGAGTCCTTGTTTTAATGGTTCATTCTGATTGGAAAGGAGAAACTATCTTTGGGTTTGAAGTGGGCGCCGTAAAAAAAAGTAATTATGTAGTTCAATCAAATATGAAATGAAGTGAGCAGCCATCAACGTTTTGCCATTACTGAGTGTCATCCTTCTCGCCAGACTTTATCGTAGGTACAGTTATTTTCATATAAAAGTCACACAGCTATTTTTGTTTCTGCTGATATAAATTATTGTCTGGAATTTTTTTATACAATAAAATAGGAAATATGAAAAAAATATCTTTTTTCCCATGTGGGGCATCTTGAATCCCTCTGGTTTTTGCAATTCACTTCAACCGTTCAAAATTTATTCCACTTGTAGGAAGTTTCGCTATAGAAAACACTGTTCAGCTTTAAATAATTTATTTTACAAGTCACTATTTACAGAACTCACTATTCACATACAAAATCACAGCTTATTTATGTTTTACGATTTATATTTCACGACGTATTCCGAACTGAACTGAACTCCCTCCTTGAAATGACGGATCTCATTATATACCCTTGCCAGGATTAAGAGAACAATCCAGATATTTTTAGAAAAGCGAAGAATGTTCGACGCCATCTAGCCTTGCTAGAATGTACCAGAAGCCAATCGATTCCTAACAATTCTACACAATGTGGTGGCTTGCGCATTCTCCATGTTTTTGTCACATTGCCCCCTTCTTAAGGCAATTCGTCCCGAGTTGCCTTCATGTCGGTATCGGCAACTGTCCCCAAACCGGCAGCCTGATGTCCTATGGAAGTAGCAGTCCACTGTCCTCTGGTTCGTCCTCCGGAAAGGATAGCAGCACACCAGGATGTCAATACCGCTTTCTTTGAAGATCACCTCAAGCATGCTTCTCACCACTCGCCAGTCCACTTGGTCATTAGTCATCTTCGGAATTGCCAAATGAGTCAGGTCCTGTGACTGCATCAAGTCACGAAGATGACTGAGGGCTTTCCAGACTTCACTGTAGGTGGTCAGATGTTGTGGGAGCTTCTTCGTCACAAGGTAGAACAGGTGTCGTGTCCCATTCGTGATTTGGAGCGGCTTCCCTACCTCTGGCTTTTGTCGTCGCAGATGTTCCAGTTGTCCAAATTTCCGCTTGAAAGCAGCAGCAAGACCACTCCTCATACCAAGGTCTTCAGTGACCCAGTGAGCCAACGAATATTCGGTCGGTGCTTTGAACAAATCCAGCTGCCTTTCTTGGACAACGCCATTCTGGACTTTCTGGCCAATGGAGTGTAGAGACATGAAAGTTTCCAATGACATGTCTTTCTTGGGTAACCTGATCTGCCTCACTTCAGCGTCCTGATCGTCGTGGTTCCCAGCATACCGAGCTAAACGATTGAAGTGAACAACCCTCGGTTTTCCTCGTGGTGGCTTTCGAATCCTGTAGACGACGTCATTGATTCGCTCCAGAATCTCATACGGGCCCTCCCAAGAACTTTGCAGTTTTGGGGAGAATCCACGTCGCCTCTGTGGGTTGTGAAGCCAAACCAAATCCCCAACCTGGAACCCTCCTTCTTCGGCCTTCACGTCGTACGCTTCTTTCATCCTGTCGCTGGCACTTTGGATGTTTAGTCGGACCCGTTGATGGATATCGTCCATTTTTCTACGAAGATCACTTGCGTAGTCTTCCTCAGCGACATCCTCACCAGGTGGACAGCCAAACTTTAAATCGCAGGGCAGCCGGAGTTCACGACCCATGATGATCTTGGCAGGTGTTTCGCCCGTCGATTCATGAACTGCTGACCTGTACGCCATGAGGAGTAGGGGAAGATGTTGATCCCAGTCTCTCTGATGGTCAGAGACAACTTTGGCCAAGTGTCGATTGATGGTTCGGTTCATTCGCTCCACCATGCCATCCGATTGTGGGTGTAACGCCGTTGTCCTTGTCTTCTTGATCTTCAAGACATCGCAGACGTTCTGGAATAGCGTCGATTCGAAGTTCCTGCCCTGGTCCGAATGCAGCTCCAACGGGACACCAAAACGGCGAAACCATTCCTTAATCAAGACATCGGCAACGGTAGCTGCCTCCTGGTTTGGCAAGGCATACGCTTCAGCCCACTTGCTGAAGTAATCCATGGCAACCAAGATGTATTTATTTCCTTTGTCCGTTTCAGAGAACGGTCCAGCCACGTCGATTGCGATCCTTTCAAAGGGGCTTCCCACGTTGTATTGGCGCATAGGAGCTTTTGGCCGTTTCTGGGGTTCGTTACTTGCCGCACATACGGCACATTTTCTGCACCATTCCTTCACATCGGCTTGACAGTTAACCCAGTAAAACCGTTCTCGCAGCTTTCCCAGCGTCTTCGTTACACCCAAATGTCCACCCGTGACGCCATCATGGACCTCTCTCATCACCTCTGCCTGTCTGTTTCCAGGAACGACTAACTGCCTCCGATCTTCCGTGCCATCCAGATTCTTCACCAGCCTCTTCAGGATGCCGTCATCAAGAACCATCGAGTCCCATTGAGCCCAGTAGGACTTCACGGTGGTCGAGAACCGCGCAACTTCTTGCCAGGTTGGTCGTTGGCCTGCCTGTTTCCATCCGATGACAAGCTTCAGATCTGGATCTTTCTCCTGGTCCTCGCGAAGCGCCTTAGACTGCCAGGAATCATCCACCACAGTCGTCCTGCAAGTGCTCGCCTCCTTTTCCTCGGCTCTTTGACAGTGCTTACATTGTTCTGGACAAGGTCTCCTGGATAGGGCATCAGCGTTGTTGTGGCTGGATCCAGCTCGATGTTCCGTGTCAAAGTTGAACTCTTGAAGTCTCTCAATCCAACGAGCAACTTGACCCTCCGGATTCTTGAACTGTAGGAGCCATTTGAGCGCGGCGTGGTCGGTTCTCAGCAGAAACTTTCTTCCGTAGAGGTACTTGTAGAAGTGCTCTACCCCTTTGACTACTGCCAGTAGTTCCCTTCTCGTGATGCAGTAGTTCCGTTCCGGCTTCGACAAGGTTTTGCTGAAATAGCCGATCACCCTTTCGTGTCCCTGCTGGATCTGGGACAGCACTGCACCAAGTCCTACATTACTCACATCTGTATCCAGGATGAAGTTCCCCTCAGGTAGTGGGTAGCCTAGGATGGGCGCGGTGGCAAGTGCCCTTTTAAGCGTGTCAAAGGCCTCCTGACAATCCTCGTCCCAGTGAAAGCGTCTCTGTGCCTCTGTGAGCCTGTGAAGAGGCCGGGCGATGTTCGCAAATCCCTGGACATAACCCTTTGAGCACAGTCTCCATCAGCCGCTCGAACGTAGCAGGTGCGTTGCATAAGCCGAATGGCATAACAGTGAACTGCCACAGCCCAGCTCCAACGCTGAAAGCAGTCTTCTCTCGATCTTCAGGGGCCATTTCTACCTACCAATATCCGCTTTTGAGGTCCAGGGTTGAGAAGATCTTCGATCCGGCCAAGGTGTCCAGAGTGTCGTCGATCCGTGGTAGTGGGTAGCTGTCTTTCTTCGTCACGTTGTTCAGCTGACGATAGTCCACACAGAATCGAGTTGAACCGTCCTTCTTTTTAACCAGAACAACTGGCGATGACCACGGACTACTAGAAGGCTCGATGACACCGCCTTTCTCCATGTCCTTGATGATCTTGTCCGCCTCCTCCTTCTTGGCCAAAGGTAGTCTTCTAGCTGTTTGGCGGATCGGTCGTGCTCCCTGTGTGTTGATGGTGTGTCGCACCACGTTCGTTCGGCCCTTTTCCCCAGTCCCGTTGTCGAAGATGTCGCCGTAATTCCTTATCAAGTTTCTCAATCGTTGTTTTTTTCTCTTATCCAGATCTTTTGAAGAGGTGAAAACTAACTTCTGAATCTCTCCGGTGAACTCAGAGATGGTTTGCTCAGTCTCACATACTTGTCGCACCACAGAGGAAATTGACGAGCAGAGCCCCAAAACTGTGTCCCTTGCCAAACTTACACAGTGATAGTTGACGTTCATCACTCTCACGGGCACAGTCTTTCCCACATGTACCAGGCTCTTTCCACATGCAATGCCTCGTCCTACTTCAGAATCGTGTATTTTAGGCTCAAACATCACGATGCTTCCTTCTTTCATCTTCCCTTCCAGGCGAGCCCACAAAATCATCTCGCTCCTCTCAGGAATTGAAGAATCCCCAGCCAGCAAAACACGAACTGTCTCTTCCTCTCTACCATGCATTATCACCTTTTTGTTGTTGGTTTTCAGTGTTCCATATTTGAAATCTAATTGGAAGCCTTGGGTGTTCATGATGTCCATTCCAATTATGATTTCTTCCTCAATATCGGTAACCAGCATTGGATGTTCGAAGCTGGTGCTTCCCAGAGTCACTGCTGCCTCCACTTCACCATGTATCCTAGCCAAGTCTCCTGTTGCCGTCCGTAGTCGCCACTTTGTTGGTTTAATCATTGTCGGTGTTGTGACAATGTCGGGCCTGATGATAGACTTCGTCGCACCTGTATCCAGCAGCATGGTGCGTTTCTCTCCATTAACCCAGCCATCCACAAACACGCTGTTCAGTTTGTGTCCTAAAGAAGCAACTATGGCGGTTTTCCTTGGGGCATACTGGCTACAGGTCGACGATTGCCCCTTCGCATCGACCCTCTCTAGTTTTCCCGACGTCGAAGAAGGTGCCCGTATCTCCGTCTTGCATCGACTACGAATGTGGCCAAGCTCTCCACAATTCCAGCATCGTAGCTCCCTTCGCTTGGACGCCTCCATTTCCTTGACGACCCTCCTCACATTTGCGTCGAAGGAGTCTTCCTCCGCGAGATCTTGGTCCTCCATCCTTCGCACGCGTGCAGGAAGCTTGACGGATTGCTTAGCCGCTTCAAACTCCTGCAAGGTCTCGTTGGTCTTCTGAATGCGATTTTTCAACTGAGAGTGGTAGACGTGCTCCAAGTGAGTTTGCCCATATCGCAGTTCCAGATGCTTGACTAGTACATCGTAGTCCTCCTGCTCCTGGGTGTTGAGCGTCTGCAGGATTTCTGTAGCTTCCCCACGAAGTGCCAGAGTCAATGCCAGGGCTTTTTCCGGTCCAGTCCATCCATTTGCCCTTGCTGCTGCCTCGAACTAGCGATGGTAATTGTTCCAGGACAGTTTGCCATCAAACTGTGGGGCTTTCATGTGGATTCTGATGGTCTCAGCTTCCATCTTGGCACTCGCACCGTGATTCCCGAAAGTAACTTCCGGTTGTTGCATGATTACTGCCACTTGCCTTCTCACTTCGTCGATTTCGTCTTCCAGAGCCTTTGCAGTCTCTCCTAGTTGTTTCTCCAGATTTCCGATTTCCTCTGCTACATGAGCCTTCAAGCAGTTGTAGTTATCCGCCAATTGCTCCTTGATTTCTTCCATAGCTCTAAAAGATTCATTAAACTTTTCTTCCAATAATCTTTTTACTGCGTTGGGATCGGGAACTTCAAATTAGAACGTATCAGGATTCATGCCTTCTTCCATTAAAGCCTCACGAAGCCTTGTTTGTAGATCAGTTTTCTTACCACTTCTATCCAGGTCACGCTCCTCCAGCTCTCTCTTCAACTCGGCGACCTTCAATCCGGTTAAAAACACCAGTTTCGCAGCCATCACATTGAATATTTATGTCCGTTTCTATAGCACACAATAAATCCCACTTTTGACACCAATGTAATGAGTTTCGCTATAGAAAACACTGTTCAGCTTTAAATAATTTATTTTACAAGTCACTATTTACAGAACTCACTATTCACATACAAAATCACAGCTTATTTATGTTTTACGATTTATATTTCACGACGTATTCCGAACTGAACTGAACTCCCTCCTTGAAATGACGGATCTCATTATATACCCTCGCCAGGATTGAGAGAACAATCCAGATATTTTTAGAAAAGCGAAGAATGTTCGACGCCATCTAGCCTTGCTAGAATGTACCAGAAGCCAATCGATTCCTAACAATTCTACACAATGTGGTGGCTTGCGCATTCACCATGTTTTTGTCACACACTTTTTCAATGTGCAAATTCAAATCTCTAATGATAAACAGGGGTTGCCATTCAAAAAAACTATGTTTATGCCTGCTCTGCAAAAACGAAACACCCTGTATATTGAAAAACATTTTCACAAACTGCACTGGGTCTGTATTCAAATCCATTTTGCTCATACCGATATCTTTAACGGTTTAGGCGTAATTTAGCATTCCCGTTTGAATGACTCACCCTGTATAGGCTTGTTTCAACCTACACAACTGGTACCGTTCTGGAACGGTTATTGGAACCGTTAGAATTGTCCATTTACCATAACGATCCCAGAATCGCAGCATTTGGAACGGATTTATTAGAAGTCGGTTTTTGAACCTTCTTCTTTACTCATTATAATATAATGAAATATTTTTACTTAAATAAAAAAACGGAAATATCAGAACTAGCCACAAATAAACACATTTAGTACTACTCCATAGTGAATACAAAGTCAAAACCTACGTAAATAAACTAAAATGGCGGTGCTAGGCTAGATTCGAGTGTGCATGTCATCTCAATCGATTCCTATTTTAAATTGGATATCGAAAGAATCGTTCAGGAACCGATTCCCGTTAGGTTGGAACGCGTAACGGGACGGTGCAAGGAATCGTTTATACGTGGTTGGAACGGAATTCCTTTAGTGCGCACGATATGATCGTTCTCGGTCGGGTTGGAACAAACCTTAGATCGCTGCCTTTTGATCTTTCACCGTTCTCCATTTTCGATAATACCAAACTCAAACTTAGTGCTATGCGCCTTCTTAACATAGCAGATTTCTGAATACACTTGTCAATAATAGGTATTCGCCTATTTTTAATGCAGCAAAAATATTATTTGGTTTTGAAAGCAACCATGAATTTTTTTTACAACGAAACACTATCAAATAAGTGAAAAACTTGAGCTTACGTCACGTTCCTCCACTATTTTTTCAAACACAAAACTCAGCAGCCGCCGAAATCCAATAATGTTTATGTTTCGTTTAAATCTACTTCGCATGTTTCCTCGTCGATAATGAAACCAACGGCGGTTCTGAAGCCAAATCTTGGGGGAGGGGGTTATATCAAGTGAGATGTCTTGAAATGCGCCGCTGGCGGAAAATGTTTGAATACGCCTTCGCCATTTTATCAAAAATAAATTGAAGACTCTTAGCTTTAGCCTTGATAGTGTTTTGATCAATTTTATTCATAAACTGCTGTTCTGTTTTCCTTCCCAAAGAAATAGAGGCAGGATGGCACCAACTTGATTCATGCGTTGATTGTATTATTGTTAATCATTGAATACATTTTTTTGTATGCCTTGTTATTCCATCAAATTACTTCATAGAAGATTTTTTTAAACTGAAATATCGAAATACACTGAGCAAAAGATTTGGGTCACTTTGAAAATTGAAAAACAAACATAGAAATTAATTCAATTTCGATTTAATTGGTCTAGTAGGCGGTGAATCCATTGTCCTGCTGTATCATTCAAGCTAAATTTGACATTCGATGATGAATCAAAAGCATTGTTTTGGTTTTTATGGTCTATTAAAAAAAAAAAAAATAATTTCACACTGAACGAAGTGCAAATTTTGATTTTTTCTAATTTTTCTTTCCAATTTCCTAAATTTTATGTGACAAGTGACCTTGCTTTTTTGCTCGCCAGCGTATTAGAAAATTATCAAATTACGTACAAAGAATAGGTATACAGGGTGTTTCCTAACTTCTGTGACAAAATGAAAGGGGTGATTCTTCGCTTAATTTTAGGACGAAAATGTGGTATAACTTTTTTTCGAATTTCGCTTTGTTTCCAAAATACAGGGTGTTTTTTTGATTAGTTTTTTATTTTTAATTAATTTATCTTTTACTCGATTTTGTTGAAGTTTGGTAACGGTATTTATAGTGATAACGGGCTCATTTTGCCATGAACAAATAAAAATTATCGAATACAGTGGCGTCCCGAGCGGCACTTCAACCAATATTATTGGGAAAAAAATGTACGCCACTGACTTTTTGTGTCATTTTCATTTTTTTCTCAGGTTATTCAACTAAAAACGTAACTTTTTGATCTTTTGAATTTTTATCGTATCTTGCCTAATTTTTGAGATAAAAAATTAAATCTAGTTGAGTGAGTTGACGCAAAAAGTAATTTTATCGCTGATGTTGAATTTTCTAACAAATACAGCAATCAATTATAATCATTTTAATGGAGAATTCAAAAACACTAAATAAATTAAAAAAAAATATATAAAAATAAATGATAATGATAAAAAAAATTGAACACCCTGTATTTTGGAAACAAAGCGAAATTCGAAAAAAAGTTATACCACATTTTCGTCTTAAAATTAGGCGAAAAATCACCCCTTTCATTTAGGTTAGGAAACACCCTGTATACCTACACAATAATTTTGACTTCGTAGTTATACAGGTGTCCGGAAATGATATGCAAAATATTCAGAGGAGCATTCTATACCGAAAATAAATACTACCCTTTCCTATAACATTTTTTCGAAAATTGATCATTAACGGAGTTACAGGGTGCTAAACATGAATTTTATTTGCAGTTATTTGGCAATGCCTTTTGCCACGCTCATAATATTTTGACGAAATCTCGTATTTGGGGCTTTTTTGAGATGAGGAATTCAAATTTTCCCACCGTTCTTTCGCATCTTGTAGAGGGCGCCACATACGAACCTATACTTAGCACACCATCAACGTAACAACAAATTTTAAAAAAATTACCAACTTTCGAAACTAATTTTTCCGGAACATGTTTCTACGGCAACTATAGTATATGTTTCCAAAGCATGCTATGTTTGAGGTTGAAAATAAATTAAAATGATTTCGTATTCATTACATGCTAGAAAAGTTATTTTAGCGTTTTTCTCGAAAACTGTTAGATTTATCACAGCAAAAGAATTATCCTTTTCTTTTGTCAAAAAGTCAAGAGAATGAAAATATTTGATCAAAAGTCACATACAGTGAAGCACAAAAAAGTTAAGACCAAACAAATCAAAGTATAGGAACGTACGTATGTGACGCCCTCTATAAAATACGGAAAAACGGTGGGCAAATTTGAATTCCTCATCCGCGTAAAGAACCAAATACGAGATTTCGTCAAAATATTTTAAGCGTGTCAAAAGATATCGCAAAAAAACTGCAAATAAAATAGAACTTTAACACCCTGTAACTCCGTCAATAATCAATTTTCGGAAAAATATTATAGGAAGAGGTAGCATTAATTTCTTGTCTAGAATTCTCACCTGCATTTTTTGCTCATCATTTCCGGACACCCTGTATAAAGTCTACGAATTTCCTATAACAAGAAATTATTCATTTTTTTTTCCACAAAAGTCCCACACACCAAGTGACGACATATTATTAAACTAAATAAAATCAAATAAGAAGTTCGCACATTGTCTTTTTTTTGCTATTTTGTGGATTGGAATTGGAAGAAAAATATCGTTTCGTCAATTGATTTTTCTACAAGCTGCGGAAAGGTGACACTTCCAAAACTAAAATGCGTGCGGAAAAGTAGTATTTTCCTCACGCTTGTAGTGTACAGTCTGTTCATGCCTTTCCTGCGGTCACGTCACAGTATTTGCCGTTTGGCAGTATGTCCTAGATTGATCGCTCCACATGTGACATTTTGTCAAATTGATCCGAAAGACCCTCGTCCAGACGTACGTGATTTTTTTTTCAATGTGTAAGAGAGAGACGGAAAAGTATGACGTAACCGCAGAAAAGCCATGAACAGACAGTACCTAACACGCAAAATAGTGTACGTAACACGCGCGTAAAGTGACTTTACCGCACTTGATTGCTAGCCGAATGACGCGAAGCGTGCGGAAAAGCGGTAAACTACTATTTTAAATAAATTCGGTATAACCGACTTTTTGTCAGATTATCAAAATAAAGTTAACATGAGAACATTCACACTATCCACATCATATTTTATGTTGTTAGGTTTACATTCAAAAACCTTTGATTTTATTTAACCCCCAAACGTACTTCATGAGAAGTTAAATCTAATGAGTACGCCGGATTCCTCTTTCCACCAGCTTTTCAATGTAGGGTCACAAGCCATAGGGTTGCATTTGAAAAAAAAAAAAAGGTGGTTTCAGCTCACCCTAAAGGACTATCATTTTCATATTGTTTGGAAAATGTAGGTAACTGCATTAAAATGTTGACGTGTCTCGGGAAATTTTCGGAAAACTACTCAGCTTCTCGCTAATAGCGAATTTATTCCAGTTAAAGTCTCCACCCTGTATATGTTTCCGTAACAGAAATAATAGAAAACAACCACAAAACAAAACATTAAAAACAATTCGTAGTGATATTTTTTTTATAAAAAAAAAGCGTTAGAATATATTTTTGTCGCTTTTATCTTATACAGGGTGTTCCAAAAAAAATGGGGCATAATGTGACAGCAGATTTTACAATAATAAAATAATTGGCACGTAAAGCCCAGTTCCAAAACGAACACAAATATTCATGCCGGGAAACTTTGAAGGATTTCTACCAAAGTCAGGCGCCAATGTTGCGGGAAAATCAATACTCCACCCCCAATCAAACCACCCGTTGTGTGAGGTTATATTTTGCCTTACTGACCTTTTTCCATGATAACAAAGGCCTATAATTTAGTGTGTACCATTGACATTATTGAGGTTAGTCGTCATTAGGAAAAAAAAAATGGTAGATGGGATAAGTTTTGGCAATAAATCTAAACCTCCATTAAAATATAGGAAAAAAGTCAAATTTTATTAGATATCTTCACATCTACAAAGAATTCAATAAAGCTGTAGGTACCCCTCTTTTGTTCTCATTCTATTCATTCTTCTTCAGGATGTAAAAAGAACAATCCCTACTTTTAGACAATCCAGATCTTTCCATTTGAACTTCAAGGGCTCGAAAGAGCCCCAATAAGCCACTACGCTGCTCTACAAGGTGTTCCCCAGTCCTGGCATAGCCCGCAGTGTATGGGCTTTGCCCCAGCAAACGTGCAACATGGTTGCCGATGCCGAACACCCATCATCCACGGACAACCATGAAAAAAATGATGATGCCGATATAGCCGAGCAGTGTCATAAAAATATTTTCGATTTGGTCAAGGGAGGGTGAGTTATACAGGGTAACATTTATGGATGTGTATTGAGTTTATCGCAGGGACCTGGGGGATGTGGAAGAGTACGTGGATAAATGTGGGGTGGAAGTTCTGCGAGCAAGAGACGAGTGGGGCTATACGCCGCCCCACTGGGCAGCTCTGGATGGTAATGTGGACTTGATGAGGTTCTTCATCGACAAGGGGTCCCCCATTGATTTGCCCTGTTTGGGAACACAGGGACCCAGGCCTATACATTGGGCTTGCAGGAAAGGTCACTCAGCAGTAGTCCAAGTACTGCTGCAAGCTGGCGTACCGGTCAATGGAGCTGACTTCAAAGGCCTTACTCCATTGATGACCGCCTGCATGTTCGGCCGGACAGCTACAGCTGCTTATCTTCTAGGAATGGGTACTGACTTGAATTTATCATCCCGCGCTGATTTCAGTTAATACACGAATTACAGGGGCTTTTAACCATCTGGTGGACATCAACGGAGACACTGCCATGCACTGGGCAGCCTACAAAGGGCATCCTGAGCTTCTAAAGCTGCTAATGTACTCAGGTGCCAATCTGCAAAAGCCGGACCATTTTGGTTCCACCCCTCTTCACCTAGCTTGCTTGTCTGGTTCTTTAAGCTGTGTGAAGCTGCTTTGCGAGAAGAATGATCTGGATCTGGAACCCAAGGATAAAAACGACAAAACTCCGTTAAACCTGGCCATTGGACATCGGCACATGGACATAGTGGACACATTGCACACTGCCATTAAAAAAAGATCTGGTTGGTTTCCTCCTGTGAGCGAAATATGGGGTTTGTTGTTTGGCAGAGCTGGACACTCCAAGGCTCCGTTGTTGTTCTTCATTTCTTCAGTGTTGCTGTGGGTGTACCCCATGTACGTCATACGGGTATGGGTTATGCAGTTGTTACCTATTTTGCTGAAGTGATAATCACAGGTAATTCCAATAACCTGGAACATCCTCAGAGGCTCTCACTACTGTTTTATATACTGGAACGTGGTAATGTGGGTTTGCTGGATAGTAGCCAACAGGAGAAATCCCGGATATATCCCAATGAACACCGACTCCTACGCACGCGCAATTAAGCAAATTCCATACTTCGACAAGTGGAAGAAACGAAATTCAATGTTAAACCGGCTCTGCCACACCTGCAGGACATTGAGGCCAATCAGAGCCAAGCATTGTAGAGTGTGCAACAGATGTGTGTCCTATTTTGACCATCACTGTCCTTTTGTGTACAACTGTGTAGGATTGAAGAATCGAACGTGGTTCTTCATTTTCGTTATGAGTGTAGCAATCAATTGCTCGTATACGATTTATTTTGCCACCTACTGTATTGCTATAGAAGGATTTGGGATTATGTACGTGTTGGGGTTGGTTGAGGCTTTTGTGTTTTCTGGATTGGGATGGATTCTTACTTGTACGGCGGTAAGTGTATCATTATGGAACCAGTCAAGGGGCGTTAAGATCTTGTTGGCCAATTCATAGCGCCTTTACTTACTATGCATTTGTCAGGATTTCTTTTTAAAAAATCTTTTTTTTTTATGTACACAAGTTTTCTTCTTTGTCTGTTTTATTAATTATCGATATAAACATTTGTCCACGTCTTTTTTTACTAAAGTAAGTTAGTGTCCTGAACGTTTTTAATTAAAAAAAAATAAATACAATCAAAATAGACATAAATCCTCAAGAACAAAAAAAAGCTTAAACAAAGGGTGTTAATTAAGTATCTGGCCAAACTTCAGGGGGTGAAACAAAGAATCGAGTGATTTTAAGGCAAAAAGTTCATGTAAACAGGTGTCCGGAAATGCATAGTTTTTAAGATACAGGGTGTCAAAAAAATATATTCTTTTACATTTATTTATTAATATCTCAAACACCTGTTGACCGATTTTGTTGAAATTTGGCAGTATTATGGACTATGATAAGACGCTAAGTTAGAACCAATTGATTGTTGATTATGACTTCCAGTGGCGTCGTAAGGGGCAGTTTGACGAATAAAAATAACAAAAAAAAATGTGCGGAAATGGACACCTGTTTATATGAACTTTTTACCTTAAAATCACTCAAAGAATCGCCCTCTGAAGTTTGGCCAGATACTTAATTAACACCCTGTATATGAATATTAGTTGTCTTACTCAAAAAAGTATTTGAACAAGATAAAAAATGAACTTGTAAAGAAACCAAAATATAAAAATTATCAAAAATCGAGACATTTTCTAACAGTGGCAATGACCATTCAATTTCACAAACAATTTCCCCTACCTATGCGAAAAGCTGAAAAATAAATTTTAATAAAATAAAAAAATAGAAAATATAATAAATAAGAGAAGAATCAGTAAAAAATACTTGCAATGATGAGAAGTTGCTAAAAGTGAAGAATCAGACAAAAAACGAGATGAAGACAAATAAAAGAATGATAGCAAAACATAATATAAAGCGATGTTGCTAAACTTATACACCTAACCACTTTGTATATTGTTTATATTTTTATATGATTGTCCCATGAATTTCAGGTTTTCTTTTTTTTTCAGGAATTACGCATTTTTTTGAAGTCTCTCTTCCACTCTCTTCCAGGATTTTTTTTGTTTTTCCGAAATTACAA
Organism: Orchestes rusci; assembly: GCA_958502075.1. Taxonomy (NCBI): domain Eukaryota; kingdom Metazoa; phylum Arthropoda; class Insecta; order Coleoptera; family Curculionidae; genus Orchestes; species Orchestes rusci. Next base: position 28,731,400 of record OY293312.1, read on the forward strand.
CTTTATGCAAAGAATAACGGAAGTTATTGGGATTACTTAAGTTTGTAAGGACAATTACAGCTTTATCTGGATGAAAAAAGGAAATTTATTTTTCTTGCAAGAAATTTTACATGCAGGTTTCCCGGAATTACTATTTTGTTCCATGAATTTTCTAGATATTTCCATAATTATTATACCTTCCAAAAATTCCTGGGATTTTTCAAAGAAATAACAAATTTTTTGCAAGACTGTCCAGAATTATTTACCGAAATAACCGTTTTTTCCTGGAATCACCACATTTTTTTTTAAACTTCCAGTTTTATGGAAGGCATTCATACATTTCTAGTTTATCTGGAATAACAACATTTATTCGAGGATTATTGAAATTATATTGATACGGAATTATAAGTTCCTTCTAGGATTTCCTTGCCATTTCAAAAGAATTACATTTTTTTTGTGAAAATTAAGCATTTTTTAAAGGAATTTCTATTTTTTTTCCCGGAATTACGAAGTTATTCAATACATGTGGACGTAATTATCACGGAATTATTACTTCTTTTCAGGATTTTTCAAGGAAATTACCAGTTTTTTGCAAGACTGTCTAGAATTATTTACCGAAATGACTACCTTTTTTCCGGGAATTACCACAATCTTTTCCAGAATCACGACTTTTCTTTTTTTCCAGAATATTCTATTACTTCTGCAAGAATATGTATGATTGTTTAACGGAATTATGACGTTATCCAATACATGTAGACTGTATTATTACGGAATTATCACTTCTTTTCAGAAATTCCTAGGATTTTTCAAGGAAATTACTACTTTTTTTAAAAACAGTCTAGAACTATTTACCGAAATCACCACCGTTTTTTCCAGAAATTACCATAATCTTTTTCAAAATCACTTCTTATGAAGACATTACTTTTTTTCCAAGACATTTCTAGTATATCTGAAATTACAGCATTCTTCAAGGAATTATTATTTCTTTCCAGGAATTCCTAGGTTTCCCGGAATTACTTTTTTGTTTCAAGAATTTCCAAGTTATTTTCCGGAATCAAGACGTTATTCAATAAATTTAATCTTGTTGTAACGGAATTATCACTTTGTAGATATTATTGATACGGAATTATTAGCTCTTTACAGAAATTCCTGTGATTTTAAAGACTATCTAGAATTTTTTACCGAAATTAATAACTATTTGTCTTCAAAAAGACGTTTTTAGTTTATCCGGAATCGCAGCATTATTCAAGGAATTTCGACATTATTGTTACGGATTTATCATTTTTTTCCAGGATTTCCCAGATATTTTCAAATGAATTACAATTTTTTGGAAACATCCCATCTTTTAAAGGAATTTCTATTTCATTTGAAGGAATATGATGTTTTTGTTTTCAGAAATTACTATTTTGTTTGAAAAATGTCCACATTTCGAGAATCACGATTTTATTCAAAAGATTTCGACCTTGCCAAGCATCATCAGATTTTCTCTAAATAGAAACAAAAAGGTGCGTACTGAAAATGATGAGAATAATTATATGTTATACATTTAACATTCGAAAACACTTTTAAAAAGAACAATACAACGACGTTTAAAACAATACAAAAACCTTAACCATGCATGTCTGCTAAGTCTGATAAACAGATAATGAAGAAAATCGACACAAAATGAAACAATTAGTTGATTAAAAAAAAGTTAAAAAATCTACAAAAAGAAAGCAAAACAAGTCTGAATAATTATTCTTAATGAGAGAAGGGAAAATTGAATTATCTATTTCATTTTCAGAAAAAAGTTCCTTTCTAAAGGCTAATATTTTTTTATTTTTTGAAAGTTCGGGATGAAATTGCGATTTTTTTTTCGCAAAACATGCAACTATTTTGTGCTTATATTTAGGCTGGATAAAACAAATTAAAAAAAATGATTTTTTACAAAATGTGTAATAAAAATTACAAAAATTCATGAAGGAACTACATGAAATTCGCTTCAAAATAACGGTCAATCTGTTTTGAAGTTATAAAATGCTAAAAACAAAATTTTGAGAAATGAAAATATTTCCAGTAATATATTGTAAGCTGATTAATTGTGGTCCGCTTTCTCTGTCCTCAACCATGAAATTATTATCTAAGCTTAAGAAGATTGTGGGGATGAAACCACTATAAAATATGTCAATAAAAAATAAATAATTCAGGATTAACATTCCTGTTAACTTTTTTACAGGTCCTGCACGCCTGCATGAATCTAACAACCAATGAAATGGTCAACTACAAACGCTACCCTTACCTGCGCGACAAACGTGGTCGCTACTACAACCCCTTTTCCAGAGGGCCTGTGCTCAATCTTATTGAATTCTTCTTTTGCACTCCGGATGACTTTGAGGAGGAACCACTGTATGACTATATATGAAGTGGTTCTATTGTCGAGAATGCCTTACCTGCCTGTGACTTAAGTAAGAGTAGCGATGTGCTGATGGCGTTATCTGCGTTGTAGCTTATCAAATTAATATCAGTCAAGTAGCTTTTCTTGTGATCCAAAACATACAAAAAAAATTTAAGCTAAATTCATGCAAAAAAATGGCTTCAATAGGGCATCGCAGTCAATGTTGTACATTTTTTCAATAAGTTCAATTTCAAATAAATTTTGATTTTTTCTTTCGTTTACCGACTCTCATTTACTAGACCCAAACATTTGAATAAAATATGTACATATTTTCAATGTATATCGAGAAGAGATAATTTCGGTTCTATTCACGCACGCATACATTTAGGCTTAAAGTCGAAAAGCAACACGTAAACGAAAAAAGTAAAAAATTTCGTCTGGGCCAACGAAAACCTGACCCATGACAAGCTTTTTTGATTACCGAAAATGCTCATCCTTTTACAGTATTTTTGGGGTGTATTGACCCATCGATTAAGGTTCAAAATTTAGAGATAAATAAAAAAATGCGATAATAATTCGAATGATCTTATTAACGTTTATTAAAGATCACTAGCTCATTTTTTTTTAAATTATTCTTTATTTCCTTTTCATATCCCAAAAATCGTCGCGTACATTGGTGAACGTTTAGGGATTGAGAAGGACAGTTTTTTTGCGATGACTGACTCGCACAACGTCTCTAATTTGTGAATGCTCGTGGTTCGTCTAACTGCTTTTGCGTGCAGAAAAGCATCACTTTCCGCACTTGTCAGGAAGATAGCTATTTCCTAACTACTTCAAGGGCGAGAAAGACTCTCTGCGCATGTTTAAGGAACAATAGTTTTTCTACGAGCATCCACAAATTATAATCGAAAAACTCAAATAACAAAATCTCGTAAAAAAACTTGGCAACGTTGCGCACAGTTGAAGCAATAATTATTCTGTCATACGCATTATTCACAATTTGGCTAGTATGGAAACAAAGCCTAAAACATCAAACTGGTAGCTATTTGAGTTGACTTGCGAGTGCGGAAAAAGGATACTTTGCGCACGCAAATGAGTGTGCAAAGTGGTTACTTTGCGTACTCTCTTGGAAAAAAAATATTATCTATTGCTGATTTTGACGATTACCATTGAGATGTGCATCTATCGTGATCAAGAGTGGTTTTCAAACCACTTGAAGTTTTGACTTGAGATTCTATTCATTAGAAGTTTTTTCCTCAGCTGTGGTTTTCTAGTGAAATTCTGTGGATGGATTTTTGAAAAGTATCAAACTTTTCAGCTGTGGTTTTTGAACCGCTTCACATTTTGGTCTGAATCTCGAGTCCTGAGAGGTTTGAAGTTTTCCCTATTGAAAAACCTCGAGTTCAAAACCACTCAACGATTTGGGAATTTTTGACAGGTTTCAGAAAATATCGAAATTTAAAGCTGTGCTTGTCATAAGGAGGTTTAAACATTCCTCGATTGAAATTAATTAAAATTAATCCTCAACTGTATAACATCGAATCCATTGATTTTTTTACAGACTATTGAAAAACATCAACATTATGCATCAATTTTGAAATTTTTTAGACTTTTCAGCTGTTGTTTTTTGGAATTTTATTCCCCTTAATAAAAATCTCCAAATACTACCTCGTTGCTTCTTATCGGATTTCTTTATACTTACTTTCGCAGGTCCTTACACTTATCCCAAAATGTTGTATGGGTCAGTGTAATCGAAAAACCCATCCAAAAATAATCGCAAACCCAGAAAACTCCATTTTCCCTCTAACCGTGCGTGTATTATTTTTGTTCTCCGAAATCCGAAATCTCCGGAAACACCGGGGCAAAAGGTGAACTTTTTTAAATAACAATTATTTTTGTCAATAGCAAGGACTCGGTTCCAGTGATGCTGAAAATGTATTTATTAAAAAAAAAATAATCTATGTTAGACATGCGCAAGTTAATCACGTGTTGACTGGAGCTAGGTAATTAACATTAACATTTAAGCCATCAAAAAATGTTTACAACCACTGGCTGAAAAAAAAAACTATAAATGCCCATCATTTTCTGCATTGGAGAAAATGAACCAGCCCAAGTTGTACTCCAAACACAACTCGCTGCAAACAGCAGACAACATCCACGTGATGGAAAACTATCTGAAGCTGCTGCAGCAGAATAAATACGAAAAAGTCCTGGACATTGGATGTGGCGAAGGCTACGCAACTGCGGAAATTCTTTTGCCAAATTTGAAAAGTGTGCGGAAAATTGTTGGTTGCGATATAAGCGAGCGCATGATTAGTTATGCCAGAAGGAAATTTTCCAATGCCCAGATGGATTTTTGTTTGATGGATATTGGCGCTGATGGCATTGATTATCGGTTTGTTGAAGAGTTTGATCATGTGTTTTCATTGTTTTGTCTGCATTGGATACCGGATCAGAGGTGAGTTCTGTGTAGCTTTGCTTCTTTCATTTTAAGAAACTTTTGCCATTGTTTATATAAAAGTTTTCACACAAAATTTACTTTCTTATTTCACGCCTTTCGTTAATCGTTTGTTCAATTATTTTCATTTTTTTTTTGTTTATTTCAACTTTTGTTAAACCTAAAGCTTTTTTTTTATTGATTGTTATCAAATTTTCAGAAAGAAACATTTTGTCTTTACTGAATCATTCCTTAATTATTTTTAAATCCCTTTACTGAATGTTAATCGTTTTACTATTTTTTTTTTCATGGTTGTAGGTTTATTTTCATTTTTGTAAAATTGGCAATTTTCATGGATTTTCTAGCTAACGACACCCTAGTTTTATTGACCGTTAAGAAAAAGATGATTTTTTTTCTTTCATCACTATCAAGAGTGATTTGCTTTTTTTTTCCAAGTTCTGTGTATTTTTTATCGCTGTACTTCTTTGAATTAAAACTTCTGCCCTAATTCAACGTATATTGTAAATTTATATTATACAGGGGTCCTGAAATTAGGTTTAAATATTTGAACACTATATTCTACACTGAAAAAAAAAGTTTGCTATAAAAAAAATTCTTTGAAAACGCTTTGTTTTCGATATACAGGGTGTCAAAGTTTAATTTCAATGTTTGTTTTATCTAAATAAATCCCATAATAATCCTGTTAATTTAACAAAAATTACTCAAAACAAAGATACATTGTTCGGCAAAAAAGTTATTACTATTTGAAACATACAACAAAAATACTTGTAGATGGCGCAAATGTTTTTTTTTTGTTTTGTTCAAATTTTCAGGGAGTATATCCGAGGTTTTTAGGCATCCTCTTGAGAAATTTGTTTAGGTTTAAATTTTCCAGGCCAGAACCGGACCTAGAGCGACTGATATTTTTTTTATCGAAGAAAAAACTGGAACGCCATTAAGTTTTCACAAGGTAAAAACAATTTTTCGAATTTTTGTTCAATTTTGAGCAAAAAAGGTAACTTGAGTTTATATTCTCCTATGCGTCTTTTTCGAGATAGAAAATTAAAATCAGGTTAATGCAGTAGAACTTTACACACAAAAAATCGAAATTATTATTCTTATTATTATTATTATTTTTTTAGCGGACACGACATGTTAGTTTTTATAGCTTTTTTTTGCTAAATAAAGACCATTATTATAATTATTATTCTTATTCATTTGTTAATTCTCTCTACTTTTTTAAATATTTTCCGCCCTGGTTTCTTCTTCGATTTCTTTTGAATTTTTTGTTTTTTTTAATCAAATTTTATCCTTTTGTTAAATATCTTATCTCGTGATCTTTCTTTTTTTACTTTTTTACATCATTTTTTAGTACAGTTTTTTCTTGTTATATCTCTCATCTTTATTCATAAATCAATTCATGACATAATTTTTTTGATGTCACTGTTCTATATCTTTCTTTTATTGATTTTTTATACCGTTCCTCACACTATTCCTGATCATTGATCTTTTATTATTGATATTTAATTGATATATTTTGTAACTAGTGTAAGTGAGATTGTTAATATTATCTTTTTGATAAATAAAGCTCTATTATTATTATTATATTATTATTGATCATTTTTACCATATTGTGTTCATTATGTCGTTCTCAATTCTTTTGCATGGTAACATTTTTCTTCAATTATGTCATTTTTTGCCTTTGTATAATAAGTTCCTGATTTTATTGATTCAATTCTTTGCCTTGTTTTTTTGATGTTACTTTTTTTTAAATTTTATCTACCTCTCCTCTGTTTCTTTTCATTTGGCTATCATTCTTTCTATACTTTGTTTACTGAGTTGATTTTGAGGGATGTGGTTTTCACTTATAATCTCCCTAGAGCTCGAATTATTTCCGGAAATTTTTCTTGAAAAATTCGCAACGAGAACAAATTTCCGGATTTTTAATTCGAGCTCGCGGGAGATTCGGCAAGAAAATTTCATGCCAAAACTATTTGAGAAGATTAAATAGTAGCGGCTGGATGTAGCTCCCATGCACCAACCACAGTGTTGCCGTTTGCCGTATCTCTGTCTGTGAAAGTTGGGGAAGTCGGTGTGTTGGGTTGGGATTGTTAGGGAGAGTGGGGACGGCAACACTGTAATCATATGGGAGCTACATCCAGATGCAAAGCCAGGGAGATTTCCACTTATTAATAATCAGTCACGTGATTATGAGTAGGGTGATTCCCGATAAAATAAGGTCGATGCCACAGCAACATGTTAAAATGCAAGCCTATGATCGGTTAGAATTGACTGGTATGAAATTTTCATTCTAAATACCTATCTGTTTCTTTTTTATCATTTTTTTTTTTTTTTTTTTAGTATTAGGCACAGTTTTTTCTTGTTATTTCACGTCGAACTTTCCCATTTTCTTTTATTAATTAATTATTGCCGTTGTTTTTTTTTATGATTCTGTTGTTTATCCTTTTATTAAGGTTTTTATGTCGATTTTCACGCTATTTCTGTTCATTCGACTCTTATTTGTTCATCTCATCACGAAGTTGATTTGAATTTTAAAATTGTTTTTTTCTAGTTTTTTCCATTTCATTTTGCAGTACTATCTACAGTTTTTTTTATCCTTTTCCAAAATATCCTTTCTTATTGAATTGTTGTTGATTTTTGCTTTTGTTTTGGTTCTTGACTAGAATTTTAAGGAATCTTTTTTTATTTCCTTAATCTTGTTTCTTATTCGTTCTGTTATTTTTCATTATAATTCTGAGTAGGGACTATATTTGCCAAGAAATGAATGTTTCACTTCTGTATAGTTATAAAAAATTTCAAATAAGGTGAAAAATCTTGATAATACTCAGATAACATTTGGGAAAATAGCTAAAACTTCTTTCATACTCGTACAGTGAAGATTTTTGAAGATACAGGAAAATTGTGTATATGTCTACAATAAACACTCCCCCAACACTAGATAGTGAAAAATGGAAATGACTTCCAAGATCTCCAGATTTAACTACCTCAGACTTTTTCCTAGATATGACGTCATTCAGAAATTATTATCTATCTATATTGTAACGATTACATTCAATATTCCTTCGAAATGGAAGTGACAGATTTCCGCTTGCCAAACGGAAATCATATGCTACCATCTACATTGAATTCGTGTTCAAATTCACGCTTACACCAAATACAATGTGGATGGTAGCATATGATTTCCCTTTGGCAATTTGACATTAAAGTTTTGGTTAAATCCACCATATACCATCCTGTGTGGCTTGTGACCTTTATGCCTTCTCTTACAGAAAAGCCTTCCGCAACATCTTCAAGCTTCTAAAACCAGGAGGCGAGATCCTGGTTAGCTTCCTGGGCACAAATCCAATATTTGACGTGTACCAAAACATATCAAAAAACAACCGTTGGGCCCCATACTGTAGAACCCAAATGATCTCTCCATACCATCGAATGGAGAATATCGAAGAAAACGTCAATAAAATGCTGAAAGAAATTGGCTTTACAACGTGCAAGTGCTTTGTTGAAGATCGCCAGTTTGTTTTTGATAGTTGGAGTTATTTGAAAAGTGAGTATTTTGTACAAAGAAAGTTGTCACAATATGGCAACCTCAACGTTCTGGCTGCATATCCAATGACGTATATCCGCGTAAAAGCAAATCATCCTTGATATTTTTTGATGCTTTGACGTTTTCAGTACAGCGTTGCCAGACTGGAATATTCGATCTTAGTCTGATTCACGTGTATATTTTTCTAGAAGCAGTTGTAGCAGTAAATCCAATCCTTCCCCTGCTGTCACCTATTGAACAAATCGAATATCTCAAAGACTTCGCTGAAGAAGTTAAGACAATCTACGGCAAAAAGATTAATCTGTGCGACAACGAAAAAGTTCCTGTGGATTATAAGCTTATTGTTGTTTATGCCCGCAAACCATAGTTTATTAATAAAAGATAGTGTTATTATATCACATGTCATTTATTTCATGTGTTTAACGTTTGATGTTTGTGATATAACATTACATACCTCTTTTGATTTTGTTGTGGGCTGGAATGACAGAAAGCGTTGTTGCCAAGTTGTCAAACATAGGATTATTGTATGATTTCTATGTAACAATGAACAACATGAGACAATGACTGTCACTTATTACGCCAAGAGAAAATGCTGGAAATATATTTCAAGTTTCTAGGATCGCCGCAAGGGGACGTAAAGTTATTGAGAAAACAGAAAATCGACATATTTTCGAAATTTTTCCCATTGAACTACCAAAAACGAGTATGAAAACAGATTTAGGATGATATTCTCTTCAAAATTTCCCTCCGAAACTTCTCTCTAAGTTGTCAAATAAGACAGCAAAAGGCCGTCAAACTTGATGTTACTGATAACTGATTACTGAAGTACAGGCGCTACGAGTTTCGGGCTGTTGGCCCCGACACCGCAGCCTCTAGTTGGGCTTATTGTATCTTCTCTGTGCCTGTCTCTCAGTCGAAGAGCTCCATTGCCCGAATAAGGTTTATGACTCGTTCCACTGTTTCCCTGTCCGTCCCAATGTGGGATGCTGTTTTCTCCTCCTCGTTGCACAGCCTACATATGGGTTCCTCGTTGAAAAGAACCATGATATGCATGTGTTTCCTTAGAGTGCAGTGTCCAGTTAATATACCTGTTACTTTCCTAAGCTGATTCCTGCTGAGTTGCAGTAGGCTTCCAGAAAATGATTATTCGATCTCGTCTGCCATCATTAATTTACTGTGTTTCAGTCCTGGTGATTGGCACCATCTAGCTTTCTGTTGTTTTTTGGACCAACAGTTCAGCCAACCTCTCACAGAGGATTTTGTAATGCCAATAGCAGGTTCTGGACCCAGAAGTGGTGTGTTTGCAGCTTTGCGTGCTAGTAGATCCGCCCGCTCGTTCCCAGCTATCCCTGTGTGTCCTGGTATCCATCCAAAAGTGACATCGTTAGATACTCCCAGTGTGACAAGGTTTTGCTGACAGTCCATGACTTGTTTGGATTTGGTTTCCCGACAGGAGATGGTTTTGATTGCAGCTTGGCTGTCACTAAGGATAAGGATTTTCCTTCCTCTGTAGCCTCTCCTGAGATTCTCTTGCACGCATACGTTTATTGCATGTACTTCTGCCTGGAAAACTGTAGCGTACATCCCGAGTGGTTCACATGTTTCCCACTTTGGATTTTCACCTACGATTCCGGCACCAGTTCCCCGGCTTATTTTGGAGCCATCTGTGTACCATATTGCCCCATTAGCCATCCGGAGTTGTTTCACCTTTTCCTCTTTCCATATTAGCTTGGTCTTAGGAGACGTGCTAAAGTTGATATTTTTCAACATGATATCACTCCTCATTGTTACTAAGTGGTTCGTGACTTTGCTGGTTATCTTAGTGTGTCCTTGGGAGTTTGAGTGGCTCCAGTTCCCGGTGTTGCTAAGTCTATATGCTCCCATTCTTGCTTCCATTTTGATATAGATATCTAAGGGAGGTAGGTTAAGCATGGCCTCCATGGCAAGTGTTGGAGTGGTTTTCATGGCTCCCGTTACACAGAGACATGCTAGCCTCTGAACTTTTGCAAGTTTCGTGGCTGCTTGTCGCTGCTCGATTTTCGGCCACCAGACAACAGAGCTATAAGCAAGGGTGGGTCTTACCACGGTACAGTAGAGCCAGTGTACCATGCGCGGATTTATGCCCCAATTCTTTCCTATCGCTCTTTTTGTTGCCATTATTGTGGCTTTACCTCGATTCACTATTTTCTGTAGGTGTGAATTCCATGTGAGTTTGTCATCCAGGATGATGCCTAGGTATTTGACTTCTCTTACCACCTGCAGTTCTTGTCCAAAGAACATGGGTTTGAATTTGCTGTTGCTGTCTTCCTCTTTCTCGTAAAGCTGACCAGGGAGGTTTTCTCAGGATTGACCTTCAGGTTCACCTTCCTGCACCAATCTTCTGCGATTGTCAGAGCTGTTCAGTTCTGATAAAAAACTTGATGTTACTATCACTTCGGAATCCCGTGACCGATTTGACTGTTTTTTGGCTCGTTTTGAAGAGGCTCCTTCTGGTTTATGAGTTTTTTTGTTTTAATTTTATTCGCTTGAGCCGACAATAATAAATCAACAAGTTATAATTTTTAATACTCCATCCACGATACACCATACATATATTATTGATTCAAATTTCAAGAACAGTACAGTTTAGTCATAAATATGTTTATTTTCACATAATTTAAGATTTTGAGTCAAATAATCTTCACTAGACATTTTTTCTAGAATCACTATCACTATTTTACAAAAAAATATGTTTCTACTTTACCAAAAAAAAATACAAGTACAAGTAATTTATCGCGTAAGTTAACGATATAATAAAGACAAATGTAAAATCGCATAATATTCTTAACGGTACCTCACAGAACACAGTATTTTGGATAATAGCCTTAAAAATAAATGACGTATACAGTATACACTATGTATATAATTTACCATCCAAGTATCACATTTCACTAGAATTAATATCACCTTTCATTTACTCTTATCTACATTGTCCAAAGCATGCTCAGAGATCGATTCGGTGGATGTGGTAGAGTCCGCTTTAGTCAAGCATAGTTCTTTGGCTGTCCTGCGTAAACACTCAGTTTCATTGAGACAAATTTTGAGTTTGGTGACTTATAGTTCCCTTCAAAAACGCCATTTTGAGAAGATTGGGTATTCACGAATTCACGCATTTTTCTAGTTTGAAAGATTTTTGACACACAACTAGATGTAAATCGATGAGAGGATCTCCTAAATCGTAAGAGATAAACGGTCAGTTCAATTGAGGCAAAGTTGCGTATTTTGATGCTTAACAAAATGCCGTTTTGAAAGTCAAGAAATTCCGACTATGTCCGAAATTATCCAAAAAAACAGAAAATTTTCAAATTGTTTCAATTTTTTTCTGACCCCATTTGAAGAGATATTTAAAAATGAATGGAACTTTTTTGTCGCCACTTTTTGCCCTTTACAAGATAGCGTTATTAAACTAAAGAATCGACGTTTCGTCTATAAGCAGCCATCATCAACTTTGTTGCACTTATTAAAAAAAAGGTGTTTGTTTTTGATCCTATTAAAAATACATTTTTGTACAACCTACACGTAAAGTCCACTTTTCAATGCATGCAAAGCAGGCGGAAACTCGCTAATTTTGGCAGCCGGGCCTAAAAGTACTTTCGCGCCCGCGGGCGCAAAAGTAGCTCACTTAGCAACGGTTCCTTGGATCCCAGCGCCTCTGAATATAATAACCACGTGACAGCCTAGCATACTAAAAGGAACTTATCACATGACAATCTCGGTGACAATGAATCTGCACCACAAAAAAATACGGGAACACACCTATTGTAACCATGATTTGACCGTAGTTAATAAACTTGTCAGTTGTCTGACTTGTCAGCAGTGTAGTGCAGTGTATCGATTATTTATTTTTGATTTTCATAATTATTCTTTTTCAAATTATCACAAACTGGTTGCACAAAAAGCACTGTTTGTACCACGGACGAAAGATGATTCATCTACTTTCCGCCCTTGATACAAAATGTACTATTTTTGTACAACCTACACGTAAAGTCCACTTTTCAATGCATGCAAAGCAGGCGGAGAGTCGCTAATTTTGGCAGCCGGGCCAAAAAGTACTTTCGCGCCCAACGCTTAGCAACGGTTCCTTGGATCCCAACGCCTCTGAATCTTATAACCACGTGACAGTCTAGCATACTAGAAGGAACTTATCACGTGACAATCTCGGTGACAATGAATACGCACCACAAAAGAATACAGGGACACACCTATTGTAACCATGATTGACAGTTGTCACTCGTCAGTTGTCTGTTGTCTGACTTGTCAGCAGTGTAGTGCTGTATCGGATCCACTATTTTTTTGATTTTCATAATTATCCAAATGATTAAAAACTGGTAGTACAAAAAGCACTGTTTGCATCACGGACGAAAGATGATTTTGACTCGGCTAATATCTGCCCTCGCTTCGCTCGTGCTGCTACTTATACCCTCGTCAAAATCATCTACTTTCCGCCCTTGATACAAAATGTACTATTTTGTCTCTCTCTAACACATGAGTTCTTATGAAAAAATTCATTAATATACATTATTTGAATGATTGCGATACATCGTTGGTTTAGGAACATAAGAGGCTTTCAAAATCCGTATTAAAAAATCCAGGACCGTATTTAAAAAAACAAAGTTGATGATGGCTGCTCATAGACGAGACGTCGGTTCTTTGATTTAATAACACTATCTTGTAAAGAACAAAAAGTGGCAATGAAAAACGATTTTGAAAAAATTTTTTTCGGATAATTTTGGACGTAGTCGGAACTTGGCTTTCAAAACGGTATTTTGTTAAGCATCAAAATACGCAACATTGCCGCAATTTAAACGAGCTTTTATCGCTTACAGTTTACGAGATCCCCATGCATACACTCGAATTTGTAACACCCTGTAGACATTCAAGGTCAAAGATTACAAAAATCAGTTTTTCGTCAATATCTCGCTTGGTATGATTTTAATCCTTTTTGCATCTATTATAGAAATTTTAAAGCGTAAAATTCTCTAGAAATTTTGTTCTAAACTTTTTTCTATATGGCTAACCGTTTTTGTGATAGACCGCGTAGAGAGCGCAGCGCTCATCCATACATACAGGGTGGGGCACGAAAAACTTCCCACCCAGGTTTTCCGAGGTGTTAGGCGATTAATCAAAAATAGCTTGGACCCGTCCATTTTTGTTTTTTGGGGAACACTTTTTTCATATTTTTACTCCCCACCTGTCAACCCCTAAAAGGGGATGATACCTACCCCCAGAATTTCAAATGGGTCGAGTGATACAATATTTTGAAGGCCTTACGATCCTGATTACAATTACCGAGTTTCAAGCATCTGCTGTCATTCTTGTTGATATGACAGCTATAAAAAAAAATAAAATTATTTTTTATTCAATAAATAATTACCCACAAGAGATAACATCTCAAAACTAACAGGATATGGTGAGGGACAGAAGATCTTCAAAATGAGCTATCACTCAATTCTTTCAACGAGGATTTATTCCACCCATTTTTTTTTTTGTGAAACTCCGTGGTCTTTCATATCGAGTGGCCAAATTTTCTTGACGTTTATTCACCTCATTTATACAATGCTAACAATATGAAATGTAAAATTCACCTTCCAATATCTTTCACCATTACCACGTATTTTTGTTCACACTGTACACACACGATTCACTCGAATTTCCAGACATTCTGAACACAAATAACAAAGATTAATAAAAAAATGCTTATCAATTCAACTTGCAGTTCATAAATGATGATATGCTCTTGATATAATACTCCAGTAAGCAAAGGTTTTTTCCAGGACAAAAATGTAGAAGTATTTTTCTCACTGGTTCTATATGTTTTTTGGTCGGCTGAATTCGAATCTGAGGTTTGCCACCTCGCCAGGTGTCGGCTTCACTACGAAAATTGCGGAAAACCTCAATATCTTGGCACTTTTTTCAGTTTTTCAAGTATAACTCGAAAACTAAGCGTTTGTGGCATATAACTATCCAGCACCAAATGAAAGTGAACAGAATTTGCCACAAATTACATATAAACACTTTGAACTTTAGACATTCCATTATGTCGATAACTCGTGTAGAAAAATGGCATCTCTTGACATTCCGTCAAAAAGTTCAAAACATTATTTTAAGTTTGCGCTTTATACTCTTTCAGAATTAATTATTTCATGACTACCTGGCATACATCCAAGGAGTTGGCAAACATAAGTGAGGTCCATATACACTCATGGTCAGATAAATAGCACATGTCAAAAATTTGATGAAACTTTGATTCTGCATTATTGATCAAGGAAATAATGGTGGATCCGAAAACCTCAATCCATTTGTCACTTTATGTGTCCGGGCGATTTTTTTCAAAAATGTGTCTAGGGCCCTTTTCGTAATGTTTAAAAAAATGGCTACAGATTAAACTTTTTTCTGTGTAAATTTTGATAAAAATGGCTAGCACAATTCGAAAGGGAGACAACATTTATGCAAATTTCACAATGATTAAACCAAAGATAGTCTAACTAACTGATTTTTTCAAGATTGGGTAACATTCAGTATTTTTGACAAAAAGTTGAAAACGTTATTTTGAGTGCGCGTTGGTGCCTCACCATCCACTAATCGGAAGTGCCAAAATATTGAAAATAATAATATTAGCCTTCATGCCCCTATTCATATTGTCAGATTCTCATTTTTTTCAATGTATAGGCAATGGACACTGCACATTTTTTGGAAATATGAAAAATATAAGGATTAGTAAGTACTGATGCCATTGATGTTTATGCAGATGATGTGTATGCAGATGAGGAATGAATAATATGGAATTTATTAAATAATGGTATTTTTGCTTTTTTATCTTGTATATAAAGATTTGTTCCAAATATGTTTCCTTTTATCATAACGTTATTTTCTATAAATTAAGAGTAGGTAGGTCGTTTGAACTGGGTGGCCCGTTAACCATATTACACTCATGGTCAGATAAATATATCTAAAAAATATGATCAAACTCTGATCCGGCATCAGTGGTCAGAGAAATAATGGTGAATTTTAGAACTTCAATCCATTTCTGAGTTTATGAGACCTGGCGATTTTTTCTAAAAAGTTGTTTCGTCACATTGGTTACAAATTAAACTTTTTTCTGATGACTGGTGATAAAAATGACTAGGACCATTCGAAAGGGAGACAAAATCTATGTACTTATCAAAAATTTCATAATGATTGAACCAAGGATAGTCTATCTATGAAATTTAAAACTTGTCAAAAATGACAGATTTTTGCCCATTTTTGAAAAAATCAGTGGTGACTATCCTTGGTTCAACCATTGTGAAATCTTCAGGAAGTGCATAAATTTTGCATCCTTTTCGAATAGTGCGAAAAAGTTTAATCTGTAGCCATTTTTTCAAACGTGACGAATGGGCCCTTGACTGATTTTTGAAAAAAGTCCATAGAACACGTAAACTGACAAATGGATTGAAGTTCTCGAATCCACCATTATTTCCTACATCACTGATGCAGAATCAAACTTTCATCAAATTTTTGACATGTGCTATTTATCTGACCATGAGCGCATTTGGACCTGACTCACGTTTGCTAACTCCTTAGATGTAACCAGGACATACCAGGTAGTCATAAAAAAAATGATTTTGGAGGAATATACAGGGTGTTTCAGAATAACATGCTAATAATAAAGGGGGTGATTCTTGGGCTCATTTTAAGAAAAAAAAATCATATGAACGTATGTCCTAAACGCCTTAACTTTTGAGATACAGGGTGTCAAAGTTTTAAAAAATAGATACTTTTTTTACAATAACTTTGTCATTACTGTAGATATCTTTATGAAATTTGAGTCATGTATTTTAGGCATTAATACTCATTCTTTGATGCACCGACAATTTAATTATTCTGACCAGTGCCGTCCATGCGGGTTTTGGTTTGCATATTTATTGGGAAAAAAGTTAAGGCGTTAAGGACATACGTTCATATGAATATTTTTTTCTTAAAATGAGCCCAAGAATCACCCCCTTTATTATTAGCATGTTATTCTGAAACACCCTGTATAGCGCGAACTCAAAATAATGTTATCAACTTTTTGACGGAATGTCAAGATATGCCATTTTTTCTAACCGATATATCGACCTCATGGAATGTCTATAGTTCAAAGTTATTACATGTATCTGTAGCAAATTTTGTCAACTTCAATTTGGTGCTCTATAGTTATCCTCTTAAAACTGAAAAAAGTGCCAAGATTTTGAGGTTTTCTGCAATTTTCGTTGTGAAGCCGACACCTGGCGAGATGGCAAACCTCAGATTCGGATTCAGCAGATCAAAAAACATACAGAACCATTGAGAAAACTACTTCTACATTTTTGTCCTGGAAACGCCGTTTCTAAACCTTGGATTACTGGACTATAAATGACGTAAATTCTCCTCATTTTGCGCATGCTACATGAAATTTGAAACTCTAGATGTCTAGTCGTTATTTCGTTCACTGTAATCTTCACACAAAATCAAAAACAAAAGTATTATCCCGTTATAAATGAAAGAATTTGACTGCTGGAGGCCGGATACTAACTTAAAATGACAAAAAAATTGTCAGGAGGATGGATTGTATTGTATCTTATCACAAAATAAGTTGAACTCATAATCAAATGGAACATATAACTGGCTGGATTTGAACCTTTGACTATATACTCCTAGACCAGGAAACTCTTTCAAAAATCGTTATTTTTTTTTGACGCCACTCGTGCAATAAGAACGACAAAGAGAGGGTTTTTGAGCTATTGTTGGCAATATCGCATTTGCACTTGATTACGTGTATTCCAACAAAACCTGCGTTGATATTGTTGGCAACTATGTACTGTAAACCAGAAGCCCCGCCTTTCTCGGACTTTTTTTTACGAATGAGCAAAGTTGTTTGATCAATTATTTCTGGTTTTATCAAAAAAGCTAGGTGTTTAGATGTTGATTAATCCTCAAAAATCATATAATATTTGAAAACTCTGCTAAATTGTCATAATCATGGTTTTCTGTATGGACAAACAAAAAAAACATTGCTACATTATTAAAATAATAAATTGATTACATCATTTGAGAAAATTTTACATTAAACTTCTTATTTGTTCAAGAAGCATATGATGAAGAAAACACAACTCAAGACCGAACAAACCATGAACGCAGGGTTGTCAGTCTTTGAGTAATTTCGTTAATAAAGAGATTTTCATTACAAAGAAAATCCAATCAAGTGTTAACGATAAATGAGTTTACACTAATTTGAACACTAAAATCGTATGCAAACATAAAAAAGGGACCTATAAGTCACCAGACATATTTCCTTACCTCAAACACTTTTCCGGTAAGTGCATCGCCATGTAGTACTCAACGACCGCCAGTACAAGAGACCAGGTCCGTAATGGGCCTAAAATGAATGCCAAGCCACCGTAGGCCAGCAGGAACAGATAGGCCATAATCACTTGAATGGTGAAGACAATGGTGAATGCAAAATGGTCGCAGACTTTTTGCTTGATTGTAGGTCTTCTTGTTGATTGAAGGGTTAGTTGCTCGTATCTGGTAAAAACGGCAAAATACTGAACTACTCAGCAATAATAAAAGTACTTTTCTAATATGGTTTTATCGTCAAAATGAGAAATTTGTACGAAACTCATACTTACCTCCTATTGACAGCTGACGTTAAAATGAACAACAACGGAAACTGGAAGGTTATCATCTGAAACCATACCATCAACAGATGAAAAAACAATCCAAAACTCACCTGCAAAAACCCATAAGCATAGGTGAACGATCCGGGCAAAAAAGCCCCATGAATAAAGATCCCCCATGAAAATATAACACCCATATAGTCCTCTACTATATACCCAATAGACCATGGACCAAAAATAAGATAGAGAGGGTAGAGAACCATAGGCCAAAAAATCCTATCAACTGTTGTAAATACGAAAAATTTCTTGAGCCAAGTTTTGCGGAAGCCACGGAACTTATCCTGAGATATCAGTTCAGCTGATACAGCTTTGTAAATGAATCTCATCAGGATTATTGGCAGGAAGTAGAGTAATAGTGAGGTTATGAAACTCGACCAAAACTGGAATTAAAATATTACACACCGCTCTCAAAAAGAAAATACTCACAATAGAGCTGAGATTCGACATTAGAGCTATCCTTGCTAGAACACCAAAGCAAGACACAGAGCCGTCAAGGGAAAATGGAATTTTATCAGTCTTTTCTCTGCCGTCAATGTCTTTGACATAAACCTTAAAAGATTTGTAAATTCAATTGAAACTGCCCTAATAATGGTACTGACTTCGATGACATGTTGACCCCGTTCATACTTCAATGGATCCCAATAAATCACATAGAGGGGGCCTCTGATGTGCTTTAGATCAGTCCAGGCTTCGCCGTTTATTCGAATTCTGACTATTTTTATGCTCGAGATGCTGAAGGCCAGTAATCTGTAATGGAATGAACAAAGCCCTGAATAGAGCGTTTTGCACACATGAGAAGGATACAAAAAAGAGAAAAATAGTAAATGAGGTGAATTGAACATGTGTAGGGAAAGCGATCTTTTCGGAATAATAATTGAAGCATGTCTGGTTTTGCTGGTTCACTTGAAATCCTCGTTACCAACTTCCCCGTTCAGGATGGGCAAATAAGCGAGGGCTGTAACTCGAAGACCTCATTGTATAGTTTATAACTCCATCGCTAAGGAGCATTGTCATACGCGAATCTCTTTTCAATACTTCAATTACCAATCAATTTTTCAAAATAATGTCTTCAGGATTACCAATTAAGTACAGCAAATAAATGCTTTTACTTAAATATTTTAATTAATGAGAAAATAATAATTTTTTTCACATAAACAATGGATAGTTTTCAAAATACAAGATGTCTAACTATTTAAAAAAAAAAAAAAAAATGGATTTTTTATAAATTTTAATATTCTTGGCAACAAATTCTAATGCCGACACAGGTGCACCTGCACAGGTCAACCGGAACGTGGGTATAAAATAACCTGTGCGGGCGGAAAAAAAAAAAATATATCATTCGCATTCAGTTCCGTCCCAACTGCTGTCAAGAGAGGTCCTGACCCGAGAGCGACAAGAACTACCTAAGAAGACCCGAAGGTACTACCTGGTACCTGGTAAATATTTAGAGTAGAGGAGTTAGACTTTGGTCTAACCACCCGTACCCTGAATCCTTCGTTTTTACGAAGAAGAGAAGATTCGTTCTCCCTCTTTTATAACGTTTCAGGTTTATTTCAGAGCTGGTGAAACCCTATTGCACTATAGCTTGTCTATAAGGGTTCTTGGAAAGGTAAAACCAAGAGCAAAGTTAACCTGCTTGGTTTTATTTCCAGGGGTGTTACTGATACAACAGTAAAACTTCTGTGAATCGAATCTCTCAGGCTTTGCTCCCTCATTAGGCTCCTTTGATTGTGAAACCCCTACGTGATCGGGTAAAACCGGCGGTAGTAGGTCACCAATTGAGCTTGGTGGGGTTCATCTCCCCCTGAATAACATCTTCAGCCCTTAAAAAACGCGACACACCCCTCCATTCCGTCCTCTTCAAGGAATTTTGTCCTTAAGACAATGGAGGCTTCTCACGAACAGCTAGCGAAAACGTTTGCTATGCTGGAACGCGACTTGGCAGAAAACAAAGAGGACTCGCGAAGAAAAGACGCAGTCATTGAAAGACTGACCGCCACTATCGAGCAGATGACTGCTAAGGTAGACGAACTCAGCAGGCAGCTGCAGCTTGCTCTTGCTCCTAACTCTTCCTCAAAGGGTGAGAAGCGGGAGCCTGCCCCTGCCCTTTCTTCAAAAGAGAAGGAGCAGAAAGCTGCGAAGCCTACTGAGTTGCCCGCGAAGCAACAAAAGAAGGCTCCCCCTGCCCCTCCTCCTTCTTCAAAGGTGGTGAGGCAGGGGGGGGCTGTCTCCCCCTCTTCTTCAAAGGGGTGGAGACAGAAGGCTGCTCCCTCACCTTCTTCAAAGGTGGAGGAGAAGCCTACTTCAAAGACGAAACGGACGGAACAAACTAAGAGAGAGTCACCTGTCCCTTCACCTTCTTCAAGGGAGGAGGCACAGGTGGCCGCGAAGCGCCCGGACCCCCCTAAAGTGGGGGACGTCCAAATGTCGGCCTCGGGAAGAGAGAAGGACGCGTTTCCCCCCTTGCCGGCAAAGAAGACATTAACGAAGGTGTCGGAGTCGATGGTCCGTGTCTCCGAGGCCCTTCGGACGACATGGAGGTTGACTCCAATGCTGGAGATAAGAGAAAAGCTGGGGGCAGTGACCGCATGTCTCCGGACGGCTCGCCTAAGGGAAAGCATGTCCGGAAAAATGTCACCACGCCCCCCCCCCAGCAGAGGAGGCACCGGTGCCCACGGTACCGACTCTCGTCGACGAACGTTCGGGACACGTCCCGCTCGTACCCCTACCCGCGACCGCGACGGACTCTGCCGCAGCAGCTTCCAAGAGGGTTCCCGCTATCTTTTTAGAGGGAACCCACTTGTGGAGTGAGCTGCGCGCAAAGCTCCAAGCAGCCAGCATACCGTATGCAAAGGCTTCCGTTGTGAGGGACGACGTAAGGATCATTCCAGCTTCACTGGATGGTCACAAAAACATCCAGACCGTTCTGGATGAGATGGTAGCGAACTACCACACCTTTTCTCGACCAGAGGAGCGTTCGTTGCAGGTAGTCATTCGCGGACTACCTGCCAACGCAGACCTAGAAACACTCAGGTCAGAGCTCGCCACTCGCTTTGGCATCGATACTGTGCCGCTCCGCATGACTAGCCGGAAAACCCGGCAAGTCATGCCCCTAGTGTTGGTGAAAACCAACGCTAGGCGGATCTTTGAGATCAAAGAGCTGCTCGGCGTCGATGTCAAAGTGGAACACAAAAAGAAGTCACCGGAACCACGGCAGTGTGCACACCCAAAGCAGGTGTCGTCATGCACATCGCTGCGTCAAGTGTTCCGGTGCACACAGCAGCAGAGACTGCACGCTCGAGAGACTCGCTAGCGGTGAACGCAACGCGAGCTGCGTGGTTTGCGGGATGAAAGGCCACCCCGCAAGCTGGCGTGGCTGCCCATCGTATATGGGCAGAACGAACCCCAAAAAAGGGGAAGAGAATACCAAAGCATACGCTTTTTGGTCAAAGAGAGCCCAAGCTGCGTTTGAGTCTTGCGTCGACGCAGAAGTCAAGAAAAGAGTGCAAGCCTTTAAGGTTGCACAAAACAACTAGACAGCGGTCTAGAATTCACCACAGTGAGAGCGGAGTTAGGACAAACGCCTCGCAACCGTGTATTCACCTCTGGTAGTGGCTCCAGATTTTTACCCCTTTTTATTTTATTTTCTTTTTTTTTTCGTAACCACTAGTGCGGAGACACACGGGTAGGACGAGTTTTGCCGCGATCCTACCCTGTGACCAAGAGGCCTTCGGAAGGTAACCCGGTACCAAAGAGCTAAAAATCAAGTGAGAGATTGGGACACTAAAGGGCTTATCCCTGACGTCCTAATGCGTGGGTAGAGTTTAGTGGGCGAACCCCACACTACCCTAGGGTGTCTGGTTTCAGATTCTCCACCCTTGGGCCGGATCCCATAAAAAAAAAAAAAAAAAAAAAAAAAAAAACGGAAAAATATTGGAAATCAATCCGGTGCACATTCGTCATACGGCAGAACGGATTGTGTTTTCCTGTTGCCTGCACAGGTAGAGCTGTACGTATTTGACATTTGATATTATTTATCGTAATTTTCCTGTGGTTTTTGTGTGTTAATGATATTGTGGTTGGAGTTATTATTTTCTTTTGAAACATTCTACTTTTCATTGGGACTATAATGCCGTGGTGGCTATACATGCAAAAATAAATACTAACTATCGATAGGCTGAAATTAATCTAAAATATGTTAAATACATTTTGTAAAAATAAAACACGAATTTTCAAAGTTACGTTATAGAATTTTTATTGTTGAATGTTGCTACCGGAACGTGAGTGGCCGGTTTAATACAGCACAGGAAATTTATCGTGTTTACATAGCAACCAAAATCGTGTCAAATAATATTATTTTACCAAGTTGGCGTTTTAGTGCATTTTTTGATTTTAAGGATGCCTCAATATTGATTTAAAGAAATGATCGACACACACTTTATCTAGGGTAGAGCCAATGGTTGTGATTAAGAAGCGCGTAGATTATATCACGAAGCATTAAAAAAAGACTGTGAACATACAAAAAAAGGTTCTTCAAGCGAGATGAGATTTTTAAAAACCGATTTGGGGAACCTATTGGGGTTCTTGTAAACATTAG
The DNA here is from genome assembly GCA_958502075.1 of Orchestes rusci. NCBI lineage: Eukaryota > Metazoa > Arthropoda > Insecta > Coleoptera > Curculionidae > Orchestes > Orchestes rusci. The sequence continues at coordinate 28,754,068 of OY293312.1, forward strand.
GCATCCACGTATTTTTTACTTTTCAAAAGCGAATTTGGAAAACTATCCTTCGTTTAACTATTCTAAAGAGAAAAAATGCTGGATGAATAACTTTTTTGCAGAAAAAAACACTATTTTAGACACATTGTTTCCTGCGAACATTTTCCGAAAATCTCGATTTGTTCCAGTTGTGAGTCATTGAAATGGACAATTTCTGTTGTTCTCATGTACTACAGTTCCTCACGAAACCACTAAAGAACTTAAAACATATAGTTAAGCAGGAAAAATAAATTTAAAAAATTTGATTCACAGAACATCGCGGCGAACTCGATTTTATCAATAACTGTCAAGATTGTCAAGACACTTGAGAGTGAATAATACGCACGGTGTTGCCAAGTTTTCCTTTTTCATTTATTTTGCTTTTTCGTTTTGGCGCCATTTCATTGACGGTCGGCTTGAGAATCGCGAAAGCTACCAAGGGGAGTGTGCGCATTAGATCGTGATTTTTTCTATGCACATAGCGACGCATCCGTTTGATGTTGTAAATTCGCGGGTTTCGTTTGCTGATATTTTGTTGTGTTTTTGAAGAAATCATCAGTTTTAGTGGCCGGTTCAAAATGGATGCTGTGGGAAATGTTTTGCATCTGATGACCTTCTTGTCTGTAGTGGATGAAGTTTTGCTCGGATGTTTGCAGGACTGTGGTTTGGTGCGTCGGAGATTGAGATGTCCCGAAGTTCGGTGTCGTCGGCAATGTACACTCCAGAGAAGGGAAACTTCATTGATAGGGTTTATATTCAGATGTCCATTATGCCGCCATATCTAAAATATCGTTTAAAAAGTAACGCTCCTGCCCGAGTAAAAAGGTACGCTCCTGCCCAGCGTAGCCGGTGGATGTTCCTTAAATATCGTTTAAAAAGTAACGCTCCTGCCCAGCGTAGCTGGTGGATGTTCTCTTAAATATCGTTTAAAAAGTAACGCTCCTGCCCATATGGCTGCTCCTGCCCGAGTAAAAAGGTACGCTCCTGCCCAGCGTAGCCGGTGGATGTTCTCTTGAATATCGTTTAAAAAGTAACGCTCCTGTCCATATGGTTTTTTTTTTTACTGTTAGTATATTAAAATATACAGACAAAAACTATTGCATTCATTGTTTTTAAGTAGTTTGGGTAAGTTTGGCAACATTGCCTGTTTGTTCTATAATATGTAGCTTGTATGGATTGTAACAATGTGACAAAGCTGTCATTCAAAGGAGTTTTTCTCGCTGAATCCTGATAAAATTTTAATTTGTTACGGGATTATTTTTTTTTGTTAAAAGCTGTTCATCCAGCATTTTTTTTAGTTGAAATTGTTCTATAAACCCAAAACTATGCTCAAAAATTGAAAACATTCATTAATGTGTGAATGCCTAATCTTTACAAGACCCCTTATTGAAATATTTCTTGACTTAAGCAATATTACGATTATATTGAAGAAACACTGATAATTATTGTTTTCAACTAAAGGGGTTATGAACACCTTTTTCATTTTCACTTGGTAATATCGTTTACGAGACAAGCATTTAACGTGTTCATGTCGAATATTAATTTTTTGGACCCCATACTTTTTTTGTTCTGACCGCCTTAAAGGGTCTTGACTAGCTTGCTGTGTTGTGTTGCACTCTATTTTTAAGTGGCTTTGTTTTTTTTTCTCAGTTTTCTCTGGTTATAAAAACTAGATCAGCGGAAACCAAGTGAAGACTTCGATCTTACTACTCCAGGACCGAAAGGACTATGTTCGTAGCGGCTAAGGTAACCGACTTCTGTAAAGAACAGTAGGTGTTTCATGTCCATGGCCTCCCTATATCTCTCATACTGTCCTTCAACATCTCCGGCACTAGTCCCATGGAGGAGATGATGATGGGTACCAACCTTGCAGTTTGAAGCCCCCATAAGCACAGTTTATAAATTATACAGTTGGTTCACTCCTTGTCGGCTACTTGAAAATCGTGTCGCTAAAGCGATTTGCCGAAATTCCTAAGATCATAAACAAAACCCATCGAAAACCGATCCAGAACAGGTTTTACGAGGGAGACAAGTTGGCAAAAGGCTATCGATTCCAACTCCAACGATGTATCTCAGCCGGAATTTCCGATAGGCGACACCTTGTATGATGTGGGACCAGAGCGGGACTGGGAATGCGGCAAGCCGGAGCCTGTTGTGTCCTATCTACTTCTTTTCGGAGTTTTTCAATCTTCGTACCTACTCAATCTATACTCCTAAGCAACCTTCTTGGTTCTCTACTCCTATACATTTTCTGTCCATTCTTCTCAATTGCACTGATTTGAGCAGAGTATACATATTTTGACCTCTCCTATATACTCCTAAAATTATGCCATATACTTACCAGACACCATCGCATGACGTGTTTGCTATCTTCATGAAATGGAGCGAATTTCATGCGTTTTACTGCTTGCTGTACCTACTGAGAATCTTGTTGCCGAGCATCCCCATTAGAGTCACTGTCAAATTTTTAGTATCGCTAGATGGGTTTCGTAGGGTTACTTGCGGTTCTAGTTTGAAGGGTGGCGCCACTCGCTTCATTATTCCTTCTATAGGCTGTCATCCTGACGGTTCCAAGAAGGGCCAGCCTCAGACCCCTCGCCGCTTTGGGTTTTATTCCCTGTTCTCGAAACATATTTCTATACCCCGAATCACGGTGAGGTCAGTTTTTTTTCTCTCCTACACTCCATCTAGGCTGGCGAGCATCCCCATCGCCGATAGGTGAACAAACAACCCGTGGTCGATTTTGTTTCGTGATTTCTGCGGGTAATTCCGGTGGTTGAGGCCTGTGACCGAGATGACTACGGGGAGAATGAGGACTTATTCCATTTTCCACATTGATATATAGGTCCGTATATTTCCGTATTTTCTCTGTTATTATCTTTTGTTTGTTGTGATCAAGGGTGTGTGCAATATTTATCAACGTTCTATTTTTGTCTATTAGTGTTATGTCTGGTCTATTGTTTATAGTTATTTCATCTGTTACGATTCCTCGATCCCAGTATATTTTATAATTTTGGTTCTCGTTGACTTGGTCTGGTGTTTATTTGTAGTACGACTCCTCTATTGTTTTGATGTTGTGTTTGTATTATTATTATTATTATTATTTTCATTATTCAAACTGTTTTTCGTCATGTTCCACACAAAAATTTATTTTTATCGGTCACTTTAGTTGTATAATTTTCCACCGCAGCTCTCTATAATGAGAGGGGTTTTGAAATACAGCCGCTCACCTCACTTATTTGGCCACCCTGTACATACGAAAGAACATGAAATTTCCTACAAAATAATTCTAGATTCAACAAAATCAGTTACGCCGAAAAGAATTAGCGGAAATTGAAAATATTCACAAAAATTCGTAGAAGAAGTTTGATCAAATTCCCTACAAAATAATGCAAGAAAATAAAACAAAATAATTAGTCATTTCAACAATTTAACTCACCTTATATGAGTAGATTTCCTGATGGTATCAAGATTCTCCTTTTTAGGATTGAAAAACATCGAGTTTTTCGGATTAGTCAACAGAAAAACCGGCCAATCTCTATGTTTGACGTCAACAAATGAAAACATTCCATGATCAATCGCCATCAGTCGATACCTGAACCATATTTGGTAATCAAACTAATTACAATATACAGAGTGATCCTCAAATTGGTTGAAAAATTGTCGAAATAATTAGGACCACCCGGTATACTGAAACTCACATGCGATTATCCTTCCAATCGCCCAACTCCAACTCCAAAAACCCAGCCCGCTGCATAGAGTACATTTCCGGCACAATACCGCCCAAAGTGTGCAAATGCCCGCACAAATACGCAAACCCGTTCTGATCCTTTTTAATCAGACTTCTGATGTTTTCTGATCCAGACGACAGAATACACGAGGTGGGGAAGTGACCGAACCATATCGAATAGTTGCTGCCTGAACTGTTGATTTGGTTGATCAAATTGTTGATCTGTTCCACCTCAGGCTCGTCCAGCATTCCCACAAAGTTAAAGGGCCGTCTTGGACCTTGATCATTGATAGTTATGGAAATTTGAAAAAGAAAATTACCTGGTTCTAAACAGGCATCAACTCCTATAAATGAGTAAAGGGATTTGCCCTTTTTTACCTGCACCATGTAGGATCGGGGATGGTCTTTTCCTTGCATGGAAAAGTTGGTGAAATAGTTGAATTTCGATTTAATACTTATTACGTTGAAATTGTCTGTAAAAATTGCCACACTAAATGATGCGAGGTATATTTATGTGACAAGCTTACCATGGTTTCCGCGAATATCTAACCAAACAGTCTTTTGCTTAATATCAAATTCCTCTAAAATATTCTTATAATGTTGCCATTCGGATTCGTACTGTTGCGAGCCGATAGCATCTTTGGTTTTGGCATCAGTCAAGTCTCCTGTTGCTAACACAACAGTCGGTTTTATTCGATCTATAGTATAGTGGCAGAATTCACGGAATTCTGTTATCCTTGAGGGATCCCTGAATATGCTTATGTGAATGTCTGAGATCTGCAAAGATGGTTTTTGGTTGAAAAAACCATCCCAACTTTGGATCAATACCCAACCAGAACACTTGGAATTATTAAGTGATACTCCTCACACTGTGCTGAATAACTCATTTTTGGATTTATAATTTTATGAGTTAAACTTTGTTTCTCAAATAAGATTGATAGTCTAGTAAATGAAGATATTCTCTGATGAATGGGATAAAGCAAGCTGAATTTTTCAAAAATCTTTGTTATGGTCTTCTAATAAAGCACCAAAAAGTCTCATATTATTATTATTATCATCCGTGTGCTGACAAGAAAGCTATATAATGAACAAATCAATAAAGATATACAGTGTGTCCCCAGTTTGCTGAAGGAAAACTTCTTGAAAATCACTCCAACGGCTCATGAAGGGTCGCTAAGTCGGGAAATAATAAACTTATGAACAAATTCCATGAGGAAAAGTTATACAGGGTGTCCGGGAAAATGTGGGAGATCTCTCGAATTCTGATAAAATATTAAAAAATAAGATGACAAGTTCCCATAAATTTTTTTCCCATCGTTAGGTTCACAATTTCGTCAAGAGCACCACTTCGTCATGGCTTTTTTCGAGGTTTTGTTTAATAAAAATTGTTTTTTCTCGAAAATGATTCATTTTATCGACAATGAACAAGACTACCTTTTCTTTAGCTTAATGTTCAAGGTATCCAAATTTATTTTTTTTAACTCCTTATCATACATGATGTTAAAAATTTGAGCGTTAAAATGTACAATCTAGTCCGTCCCTGGTAAACTAAACAAGCTAATTATGTTTTAAGGGAAGTATTTTGAGAGGTCCTTACTACTGTTTATCATATTAAATTTTCATTGAATTATATTGAGTCGTTTAAAAGTTATTCAAGAAAAACCGATTTCCAGTGAGTCCTTTAGGGGGCCGTATCTCCGTAGGGAGGGCCGCTAGGAAAAAAATGTATGGGAACTTGTCATCTTATTTTTTAATGTTCTATCTGAATCCGAGAGATCTCCCACATTTTCCCGGACACCCTGTAGAGAATAATGAGTGATAGAAAGAGACTTTAAATACAAAAGTTTTAGTTTTTTTCACGTATGTAGTATCTTTTGGTGAAAGCGGAAATAAAAAATTGATTGTCATATTTTTTTTAAATGGAACACCTTACATATTTTTGGCTACAATGATAGACTTTTATCATCCCAAATATACAGAGTGTCCCTGAAATGACTTTACAACGCCTAACCACAAATTCCTTAACAAAAAATAAGGCGATCTAGGCAAACTTACCTATATCCAAAATTGCTTGGTTAAGTCTACAGATCAAAGATTCAAAAAAAATTTGGTTTTCCCTACATTTTGCAAAATCGTGAGAATCGATTTTGATAATTTTTTATACCTAGTCTTGGACCATAAAATAACGTTTTTTGTTTCTATAGCGACCTATCTACTATCATCCTAGCCATAAAGGGGGTTCCATTTAAAAAAATATGACTCAATCAATTTTTTCAATGTTTTGAAGCCCATTTTTTATTTTCGCTTTTACGAGAAGATATTACACGAAAAAAAACCTAAAACTTTTGTATTTGAGTTCGTTATTATCACTCATAATAAGAGCTGTAGAAAGGCGTCAAAATATAATGAATAACCCTGAACAATTTGCATTTGATTATTTTGTCCAAAGAAACCACCCATATTACTCAAAATTTCCGATTTTGCTAATTGCTCAGAAGACCGTCGCTGAAAAATAAGCTTGCCCGTGATTTTTTTTAGATTAGATTGAAAAAAATAATAAATGGGTAACTAGAGGTTTACGTGTCTCTTCTCTTAATTTGCGATGTTTTAATGATATTGTAATATTTTTCGCTATAGACAACACTTGTCCAACTTTAACTAATTTATGTACAGTCAATTTTGTATGTTCTCTTTAACACTGCCCGTCCACAATTAATTAAACACAACTGAACTCTTGTCTGAATGGCGGGCTTTTGTATCCTCTTCGATCCTTCGATAGATGGCGAAAGTTCTCCAATATTCCAGTTATAGGTAACCGAATATACTTCTCGATTCTAGAATCTAGACAGTCGCTTGGACTTATGACAAACGGGACAAAAGAAGAGATGTTTGATAGCGAAACGAATCAGGAGAGCTTTAGTCTAGTATAATCTCAAGGAACTTTGCCTCATTGGAAAGCCTGAGAGCGTTGATTGAATAAGTACAGGAAGATACCTAATGTCTGTGTAAATTTTCGTGCATGGCTCGCGACAAAAACTGTTCCTATCTTTCTTTAATAAATGCGAATACCATCCTCCGTCCTTGTCAACAACAGCTGATGCCCACGAATATATGGACTGATTAGTGCTGCCATCAAGAATTTGACGACATTTTGAGTAAGCCGTCACATGTCGGGTAGAAGTGGGGGCTTGCGGGGAGCATGAATTAAATACTGAAATGGGAAATTCGGTTTGGGCGACAAGCAGTGTTGTCAAATTGAGTAAATCTTCAATTGATATAGTGAAGAGATAGAGATGATCATTTGATAAATAACATCTGTATGATGGTTGAATACCTAAGATAATTCAGATTTAATTTATCTATATATAACACGTGTTCCCATCAGGTACATATACCTTGTAAATGAATTTGTACTTAAGTCTGAGCGGACATCCACTGACTACTATAAGAGGTAATTATTTATGATTTTTGTAGGGTCTCAAGACGAGTGTAATTTTTTTAAAGATAGATGAGAAGAATAAAGGCTCAATACTTACTTGGTTCCGGAATTGCTTGATTTCCCGGATAAAACGCGTGAAAGTTTTTTATCGATTATACAGGGTGTCCACCCCTGTAACATTTGAACTGAAAAAGTGAACTCGTTTCATAATAACTATGAAAAAGATTGACTTCTCATTATTTTTAGTGTTTAATCGTTGATTGAATAAGTATTCAATCAACGGTTTAATACTATAGTGAATTCTTCTGAAATTAGTAACATCACAATGATTTTTATTTTTTACTTCGAAAACGATGCACCGAAAAAAAGAACCTTTTTTGGAAAATTGAACGGAAAATAAAAAAACATATTTTCACTTCGTGAATTCTCAGTGGCGTAAAACTTTTTTCTTCAAAATTAAGAATTAGTGTTGCTTTAGGTTTGCTCCTGGAAAAGTTAGACTGAAACGAAAAGATACTTGGAAACCTCGGAAAAACTTTCTGTAAATTTCAACAAAATCGAATGAAAGTCAATGTGAATCTTACAATAATCGTTGGACTGCTCGTGCCATCCCAGAACGCCCCGAACTCCCGATAGCGACTTGGCAACCGTGCTGGTATGCCACCAAATTGATGGATCAAAAGTTTACAGAAATCTTTCGCGTTGAGGTTAAGATAATTAATGTTTTGGAATACAGATGGCCGAGACTAGCGGCTCCTAACGGGGAATACTTTCAACGGTCTCTTTATTTCCCATATGGTTAGGCATCTTCCTGTAACTTATTCAATCAACGCTGAGAGTTTGTACCCCACTGTTGGGCACTTTGTATTTCCTTGTGAACAGTACCAGATTTGTCTTATCAGGATTTACTCCATTTTACCCATTTGGAAAGTTCCTTCAATGCTGATCTCACGATTTCACTCATGGTTGACAAGCTTTTGCCCATTATCAGGATTGCCACGTTGTTTTCATAATATGCTATCATCTTAATTTTTTGTTCTCTGAAGGTTTTTAAGATCGAGTTTACTACGATCAACCACAAGAGTGGAGTTATTTGATTTTCGCGATTTGGATATAAAAACAACTTTGACTTCCCTCCATCTACCTGGTGTTTATCCCAATTGTAGACAATCAGAGTATATTTCGACCAAGTCAAAAAAAAAGGGGTGAAAAAAATCCTCGTCAAAAAGATTGAGTAATAGCTCATTTTGGAAATGTTCTGTACGGTTGATCGTACGAAAAAAATTTTTATTACCTAACTTGTAGAGAATATCGTTCTGTACAAGTTTTGAAATAAACTCAAAAAGTCGCGGGGGCATATGAGACTTTTTGGTGCTTTATTAGAACACCAATAAAACTTCGACCAATGATATTTCTGCAAAAAATCAGCTTGCTTTCTCCCATTCCGCAGATGAGGTCTTATTCTGCTATGAAGAGAACACCCTTAAATTTAGAGAGAAATAAAAAAAAAACTAGAAATATTTGAGAGTTGATGTTTGCAGGATATACTCTTGATGAGTACTTGAATAATTCATGATTTTCGCTGTTAGACATTGTTCCTCAAATTTGCGCAAAAAAAGAGAAACAGAACATAGGGATGAAATTCAGAGAGGAGATAATCTGGACACTAACTCGAAATATTTGCATTGAGTTATCTTAACTATGTTTTTGATAATTTTATGTTGGACATTGTTCTTTAAAATTGTACAGGGTGGCCAAATAAGCGAGGTAAGCGGCTGTATCTCAGAAACCACTAATTGTAGAGACTTGCGGTGAAAAATTATAAAACCGAAGAGGCCAAAAGAAAAAACTGGAGCTCATTTTCAAGTTCATACTTCCACGGCTAAGGGGCGTCATAGCTTTGGTCGGAAAGAAAAATCGATTTTACTCAAAAAATTTCAATTATAAGTGGCAAAGAGAATACCTTCACTATAATCCTCGTGAAATTCTGCATATTTTTGGTCAACCACTTTTCATTGTAGAGCAACAAATGAAGACGGGGAAGAAGGGTGAAGTCTGACTTATCGAAAGGCCTATAACTTTGGTTAGACTCAACATATTTCAGCAAATAAGATCTGGTTCGCCTTGTTAATAAGAGAAAAATAATAAAAATATAGCCATGAGAGATAGGTTTACGCTGCTCCCTCTAGGGGGCGTCAATGCAAAACTTTATAGTTTCTCTGATTTTATTCCGACATTTCAAATAAAATGATATAATTATTTCAACAGAACAGAAAAATTATCAAAATCACCAGAAAAAACCCGGAACCCGCATCTCGATAACGTCACGCGTTCAAAAGTTATTGACTTTTTTTAATGAACCCGAATGTTCTTATACCTTTCTAGTTGGATAGTCCATTGTAACTAGAGAATATTATTATGGGATACTTGGAGTATAATAGACATATAGGAACTAGAGCATCAGCTTTAGACTTGGATATAGCACGAACTACTGTTTGTAATATTTCGGAAGTCAACTGTAAATTCAGTACATAAAAATATTATACCCTTCCGTTTTCAATACACAGTTAATTTTTTTGAGTATCCACGTTTTGCCTTCTGTTTTCAGACTACATCCTTAACATATCTTCTTACATCAGTCCCTGAATGAAGAAGATTTTGATGATGGAGTGAGACATTGTCATTGGATGTTTGGCAAGATTAGAGAAAACAGAAATTTTTTGACAAAAATTCTGTGGACCGACGAGTCTACTTTCCATAGCGATGGGAGAGTCGGTCGGGTCATTTTTCTATCAAGGGGATTCATCCGGTCTGAAATTTTACTTGATGCAAGCATTTTTTCTGGAATGCGCCATTCTTTTATTACATCAACTTTTGGAACAATTCAATGAATGAATACCTACTGTCTGTTTTCATCACGTCAGCCGGCGGTGCTTTTTCAAGCGGATGAATCCCCACAATGTGCGGTATCACATTTACCAGGCCTTTCAAGGGCGCTGGATAGGAAGAAGCAGCTTATTTCCTAGGCCAGCCAGGTCACCCGACTTGACGTGTCTTGACTTCTATTAATGGGGACTCATAAAAGACATTGTCTATCAAACCCAACCAACAACAAGGAAAGTCATGGAAAATAGAATTCGAGATGCAATTCTTCAAATACCAACTGCTGTTGTGGAACATGATGGGAAACAGTTTGAATATCTGAGGCATTAAATTGAATTGTTTTTTTAATGATCGTTTAAATGCTTTTGATTAGAAATTTAATGCTCTTCTGGCAATAATACCCGAACGCGTCAAGTTATCAAGATGCGGTAGAGAGGTTTCTTTATACAATTTTTATCTAGCTTCTGTTTCTGTTGAAATAATTGTATCATTCTATTTGAAATTTCGGAAAAAATCAAAAAAGTATAAACTTTTGCATTGGCGCCCCCTAGAGGGAGCCGCGAAGACCTATCTCTCATGACTATATTTTTCTCTTAATAAACAAGGCCTCTTCTCTCGAACAAGACCTTATTCGCTGGGATATGTTGAGTCTAACTGAAGTTATAGGCCTTTCAAAAAGTGAGACTTTAACCTTCTCCCTTACTTTATTTGATCAATCAAAAGTGGTGACCAAAAAGAAGCAGAATTTCACCAGGATTACAGTAAAGGTATTCTTCTAGCCACTTATAATTGGACATTTCTGAGTAAAATCGATTTTTTTTCCGACCATAGCTATTACGCCCCCTAGTGTTAGAGGTATGAACTTGACAATTACAGAATTTTCTTTGGGCCACTTTAGTTATATAATTTTTTACCGCAGGTCTCTACAATGAGTGGTTTCTGAGATACAGCCGCTAACCTCGCTTATTTGGCCACCCTGTACAAAAAAAATCTCAACCTTAAAGAGTTAAGTACTGATAAGAAACTAGAAAAGTTAGGGAGTTGAAATTTAGAAGAAATACCCTTGACCTTGACTTAATAACTCATAATATTTGCATCAAGTATCTCTATTATTTTTGGATTTTTAATTTGTTTAATTGAACATTTTTCATCAAAATTGCAAAAAAACATCCTCAACTTTGCAAAGCTATCAAAAATGAACTACATTGTGAAGAGACACATTCTTACACAATAAACACAGAATATGGTTCTACCGAGTATGTACAGGGTGTTCCATTTTGGGTGCTTTTGCGGGGTATCTCCGTTATTCTTATAGATAGAAAGTTGCGGTTTATGAGGTTTTGAAAAAAATACGACACTTCAAAAGTCCAGAAATATGACCACTTTTCAATGCGAAAACTCCTTGAAAGTCATATTCGAATCACACAAAAATGAACGAGACGTTTTTTAACCTCCGTTCCAACGTTGCGAACCATATGGGCAGGAGCGTTACTTTTTAAACGATATTTAAGAGAGCATCCACCGGCTACGCTGGGCAGGAGCGTACCTTTTTACTCGGGCAGGAGCAGCCATATGGACAGGAGCGTTATTTTTTATATTTTTATTTATTTTTTTTTCCATTATTTTTTTTGCACAAACGTACAAGATTTCACGATATCTTTCAAATAAATTCATTAGAAGTGCGAAATTCGAGGGGTCCTAAAGTGTACCAGAGCCAAATGTGAAAACTGTTTCTTATATAACTTTTTCCGAAGAACTCGATTCTGCCTTCGGAATTAGTAGGTGTACAGGGTCAGGACAAAAAGTTATCGCACAAAAATTATTTTTTTTAAAAGTGCATAGGTACTTACAGTCAAATATTTTTGAAAAGGTAAACAAAAGAACAATTTTATAGACTATAAATATACAGGATGTTCCATTTGAAAAAATAACGTTGGGTCCGATAACTTTTTGACCTGACCCTGTATACTTATTCCGAAAGCAGAATCGACTTCTACGGGAAAAGTTATATAAGAAACACTCTTCACATTTTCCATAACTAATCTGATCGTTTAGATACGAGGGGTACCATAAAATGCAACCTTTTCAGTTTAACCCTGTATCTTAAAAACTGAAAGGGCTATGGACATTTTGTTCTTTCTTTCTTTAGTTTCACAAAAAAGTAGCACACTGTCGCGAAAACCGCAACTTTTTATCTATAAGAATAACGGAGATACCCCGCAAAAGTACCCAAAATGGGACACCCTGTACAATGTATCTATTTGGGTACTCTTTTGGAACAACTTTTTATTAGCTTATAATTCAACGACCGATAATCTTCAATCATGCAAAGTAGTACAACCGATCTAATAATAACAATCCTGACCTCTGACCAAAAATCAGTAGAAACTGGATAAAACTCACCTGCAAAAACCAAATAAGATTGTCATTAAACTTATCCGACACATTGAAAAACTTCTCATGAAGATGTTCATTTTCTTCTATAGATTGAGTACTGATGCAGCTGAATATATTAGCTAAAAATACTGCAAGTACAAGCATTGAAATGATTGTACCAACGGTGGTCTTCGTAATCTTCATTATTCAAGGGTTCTTCCTTTTATATGACACCATAATGAGGTAGATTGTTGGAGCTCGAAATGCGTACTTGGACTTGGTAATTAGCGCTGTGGCATGTGGACTGAATAATTAACTAGAAATTTAATTTTATGTTCGATAAGTTTTGCTTCGAGTGTTGGTTGAGTGTGTAATAAGTTTGTTTACATTTGATTAGATTGAACATTAAATGTCAAATCCATCGGTGTTTTGTCAATGTCAAAAACACAACGTTAGGAGATCGGGTGGTAATAATTGTCGGCCAATGAGCACATCGTAAATTGGTGCGGCTACGTCACACGGGTGCCCTCAAATTAATAATACACACATCGCTAAGTCTTGGACACTCCATTTCTACAGATAATAAAAAACTGGTCATTATGTCATATTAGAAAATTATGCCAATACCGAAAATTATACTACAATTCACAATTTCATGGCCCAGATATGCGGTTTTATATAAAAGTTGGTAAAAACGATACATTATACCTCTGTGATTTATACTACCAATTTTTGACATCTTTGAGATTGCATATCTAGTATCTAGTCTATCAAAAGATCAATCGTAGTGTGCTTTTCAGGATGTGTAATTTCGGTCTTTCTTTCTAGACCACTTTGAAAAACCGGCAATGGTGATTTTTTTTCTTTCAGAGGTCAAAAAAGCACAATGACTTTACAATAGTGTTGCAACGGAAGTTTGATTTGGCCGGAGGCCGGAGTCAGGAATTTCGGCTTGAAAACCGGAGTCGAATTTACTGCCCCCGGCCGCCTGCCGGAGGTGTAAATTTGTCGGAACAGAGAATTATCAATTTTTGATCTCTATATGGAAGTATAGTTCAGGGGTTCGACGTGTAACCTACAACAAAACGATGATACTTCTTCTAGATCTAAAGTATTGATCTCCCAGCAAATGTAATCTTATATTTGAAGATGCCCTTGATTGAAAGAAAGAATAAAGACAAAACAACAAAATAATGGTTTCCCAAATCTGAACTTCCTCAAAAATTCATTTCTTCACCGCCCCCTCCCCAGGGGCTTCTAAAGCGAGAGAAGTTTTTATGAGCGGAATAGATATTGACTCCGAGAAATGCACAAAAAAAATATTTTGTTATACCTTATTCATACAAATGATAAAGATGTATGTGTAATTCACCTACTATTAACCAAGCAAGCCGGAGTCAGTAAATCCGGTAAAGGGGCCGAAGTCAGTATGTTGGCCGGACCTTTAATTGTTTCAACACTACTTTGAAAACTCTAGGCACCTTAAAACTGGGAAAAAAAGGACACTCAATTTGAGTGACCATCAGATTTTTAATATCTGTGAAAATAAGGAAAAGACAGATGGCCCATTGAGAACGTTCCGGCATTGATTTTGGACATTCAATGTCATATAAAAATAAAACATCCAGACACACGTCAACTTCTGTTTTTGAGGGGGACACTTTATTGGGCGTCTAAGCAAAAATCCCTTGGGAAAGGTGAAACTCATCCCTAAAATCTTAAATGGAAATTGGTGTCGAGTGATATACCATATTTCGAAGGCCCATATTAACAGGAATAACAGCAGAGGCTTTTGTTACTCGGCAGTTGTAGTCAGGGTCAGTGCCTTTAAAATGAAGTATCACTCGACTCATGCACCTCCTCATACAAAATTTTTGGGGTGAGTTTCATGAAAAAATTAAAAAACAACACTCACACCTCAAATTCCCCAAAACTGTCTAAGAACCTATAAAAATTAATAAATCTTTACAAATACTCCAAAACGTTAAAAAACCACATTCAAACTTCAAAGTCTCTAAAAATGACAATAAAGAACATAAAAAAATAACGAATTTTTGATCCATTAAAAAGTAGAAAACCACACACACTAACACTCAACCAAAGATTTATTTCTACTCTTTGACTCAACAATAAACTTGAAAGATGATGAATCTAAATTCTTTAAAAAAACTACACTAAAGGACCTAAAAACGAACGCAAACAAATCTTCTGAAACGTTAAAAAGCAACAGTAACATTTCAAAGTCTCAAAAAATATTAAAAAACCTGAAAAAATTAATGAATTTAGACCCTAATGGCCGATTGCACCAACCTATTTTGAGGATACATAAACGCTAAGGGACCCTTAACTTGACATATTTGCATGCAAAACTGTCAAGTTAAGGGTCCCTTAGCGTTAAGTATCCTCAAAATAGGTTGGTGCAATCGGCCATAAAACTTCAAAAACAACACTCACACCACAAAAAACCTTTATAGAAAATAACGAATTTGAATCCTTTGAAAAGTTAAAAAATAACACTCGCACCTGAAAGTCCCTAAAAAACAATGAATCTAATGGCCGATTGCACCAACCAATTTTGAGGATACTTAACGTTAAGGAACCCTTAACTTGACAGTTTTGCATGCGAAATTGCCAAGTTAAGGGTCCCTTAGCGTTAATTATCCTCAAAATTGGTTGGTGCAATCGGCCATAAATCCTTTACAACGTTGAAAAACCACACTTAAACTTCAAATAAGTCTCTAATTAATATGACGAAGAACCTGGAAATAACGAATTTAAATTCATTAAACAGTTAAAAAACAGCACTCACTCCTTTAAAATCTTATATGTGTCAAAGAACCTAAAAAATGATTAATCCAATTTTTTTTAAATTAGATTTAGATCCTTGATTTGAAACGTTAAAAAACAATAATGTAGTCGCACCTCGAAGTCTTCAAAAATGTCAAAGAATCTAAAAAGGATAGAATTTAAATCCTTCAAAACATTAAACAACACTATACCTCAAAATATCTTAAGACATTGAATAACATAATGAATTTAGATCCTTTTAAATCTTTAAAAAAAAAAGCTCACACCTCAATATACTTGCATGAAAAATAACGAAAGTAAATCCTCAAAAACGTTTAAAAAAACACTCACACCTCAAAAGTCCCTAAAACTGTCAAGGAATTTAAAAAATAATGAATCTAAATCCTTTAAAACGTTAAAAACAACCCACTCAGGCCCCGAAGAACATAATAAAGAACGAATCTAAATCCCTTTCAACGGTAAAAAACAACACACACCTCAAAGAACCCAAACAATTACGTACTACAGTAGCCTAGTTTATACCGACAACTTGGTCCGCGGACCAAGTACCAAATTCGGACTATATCCGAACCAAATATTTGGTTCGAATGGTGTAAACAGTTGCGGACTAAGCTGGTCCGCTCTTGGTTCGGTACACGCCAGCAAGTGTACCGAACTAAATTTGGTTCGATCTGGATCAAAATTATGAGGTTATGTTGATTGTTATTATTGTGAATTGTGTTGGTTCTGAGTTTCTAAGGCAATCTGAGCGTACTTACTCATGTTTTTTTTGGTTACGAATTGTGTTGATGAATAATTTCGACTTGTTTTTGACATTTGACGAATTGCGCGCGTTGCAAGACGGTGTAAACGGGCGAGAAGCAAGCATTGGTCCTACCGAACTATCCCCACCCCCTTGGTCCTATCGGACCGAACTAAGTGAGTTAACGGTATAAACTAGGCTAGTGGCAAAAGATGGTGGATTAACAGAAATAATATATTGGAATCAAAATTGAGGCGTTTGAAATTTGTTGAATTTGATTAAGGGTGTGCATGCTTATACGCTTAATAAGTATTCCCCTTAATTAAAAACCAAGTTCACTTGTCTGAGTGTTTTATTTTTATATGACATGAAATTTCCAAAATCAATGCCGGTCTGGTGGTTTTTGATGGGCCACCCTGTATTACACGTTATATTTTAAAATTCTTCCCAGAAAATCAAATCAACACCTACTAGCTGTCATACAAGTCTGGCCTCAAATGGTCACGTGATTTTTACTGACCAGAGAATCTCATTTCTCTGGCCATTACCTGTCATGCCAATTTCATTTCGTGTGTGGATCTGTCAAATTTCCACTTGAATGGGAGTCATTTCATATGGAACCATCTACATTGTATTTGGCTTAAGCGTGACCTTGAACACAAATTCAATGTAGATGGTCCGTATGATTCCCATCTGGCAAGCGGAAATTTGACAGATCCACTTTGAAATAAGATTGAATGTAAGCCTTACACGAGACAACGTTGCCAACACAAACACCAATCCTAGAAACCCGACATCACTGCCCGTCTGTCTATTGACAAACGAATTCGCACGATCGCACGGGATATTGGATCGGAATGTCATGTCATAAGTCGTTTTCATAATCATCACATCACAACATTCGTAATTATTACTGCAACAAAACAACATGTTCAGATCGGGCGTGTGAGAGTCGCAGACGTAAATTAGGCGGTTCGAGCAACATTTATTGTTTTATGAAAACGGTGCGGATAATTGCCGGAAAAGGGACGGTTTTTTGCTGGAATTGAATGTTTTGTGTTTAGCCAGTGTGGTGGAAAATGCGGTGGATAACCCATATTGATGGGTGCCCCAAAAGGGTTAATCATGCTGCTGTGGCTGTCAACCATAAAATATACTCATTCGGGGGTAAGTACATTTTTTATGTTTGGCCCCCAAAATCAGTGTCAAGTTTTGTCCTTTTATTAGAGACAGTCTAGATTTCGGGAATTACTAATCAAGTTCTCGAAGGTTGATATTTTTAAGAAAATTTCAAAAATTTATCTCGCAAACGGTTGAAATAGGTATACAGAGTTGAGTTAAAGTCCAAAAAATACGATAAATGGATGAAATCTTTGGAAGTCACAAGATAATCCGTGAAAATTGACAAAATAGCAGTAAAAGCAACTAAAATCATCAAAATGTTGGAAAGAGTAAAAAAAGCAGTTGGTTCGGCCGAGTGTTATAAATTCTCAAGTTACTTGTGGTACATAACGCACGAGTGCCATACAATGTTTTATCCAATAAATGAAGGAAATCGTTTTTTTATGAGATACTTAATTATTAAAAATAAGTTTTAGTGTCAGAATGACTAGACAGTGACATGTCTACATTTTGGTCAAAATAGGTTAGGTATTTTTTGTTTGGTTGTCACGGGAACGTGAGTTATCGATTATAACACACTAATGTCTTATTTTTGACACTTTGCTTATCCAAAATGACATCAATAATGACACGTATAACAATCATACGTTGGATAAATCAATATTAAACCTTCAAAAATGTTTCAAAACGCGTAAAAATATGTAAAAATGTTGAAAGAATTGAAAATACTTATACCCGGAAGATAAAAAAAATAATAATTTTACAGAGTCGGAACTTTTAAAAGACTAACAATATTTAAAAAAATCACAAGAACCCGTGAAAATTGACAAAATAGAAATTCTTAAAGCGATTAACATCATTAAAAATATTATAAAGAGTGAAAATACTTGAAAAACTGCCAAAATAAATTATTTTAAAAAGTTTAAGACCTTAAAATGTTCAAAAACGCGTAAAAATTATCAAAATAGGCGTTCTTCAAAATGTTCATTAAAAATGTTTAAAACTGACAAAATAAATAGATTTCAAGAGTTTAAAACCTTGAAAAAAACGACAAATGTTCAAAAAATCCGTAAAAATTGACAAAATAAAGGTTTTCAAAGCATCCAAAATCACGAAACATGTTGAAAAGAGTAAAAATATTTGAAAACTGACAAAATAATTATTAATCATTTTAAACAGTCTTAAACCTTTAAAAATGTGACGCGTGAAAATACGTAACAATTAACCAAATACAGAGCAACTAAAATCATTTAAAATGTTGAAAGAAGTGAAAAAACCCCTTGAAAAAAATTACTTCAAAAAGTCGGAAACCTTTAAAATACTGAAAATGTTTAAAAAAATGCATAAGTGCCCTTGAAAATTGACATGATAGAATTGTTTAAAGCAATTAAAACAATTAAAAATTATATAAAGAGTGAAAATACTTGAAAAGTGACAAGATAAATTATTTAAAAAAGTTTAAGACTTGACAATGTGTAAAAATTATCAAAATAGGAGTTTTAAAAGCAACTTAAATCATTAAAAATGTTGAAAGAAGTAAAGAAACCCGGAAAATAACAAATAAATAATTTTTAAGAGTCGGAAACCTTTTAAATACTAAAAATGTCAAAAAATGCATAAGAACCCGTCAAAATTGATTGACATTTTTTAAGCAATGAAAACCATTAAAAATCTTGAAAGAAGTGAAAATACCTGGAAAATAACAAAATAAATAAGTTTAAAGAGTCGGAAACCTTTATAAGACTGAAAATGTTTAAAAAATGCATAAGAACCCGTGAAAAATGACAAAATAGAAATTCTTAAAGCGATTAACATCATTAAAAATGTTATAAAGAGTGAAAATACTTGAAAAACTGCCAAAATAAATTATTTTGAAAAGTTTAAGACCTAAAAATGTTCAAAAACGCGTAAAAATGATCAAAATAGGCGTTCTTTGAGCAACTAAGATCATTAAAAATGTTTCAAAGTGACAAAATAAATAGATTTCAAGAGTTTAAAACCTTGAAAAAAACTACAAATGTTTAAAAAATCCCTAAAAATTGACAAAATAAAGGTTTTCAAAGCATGCAAAATCACGAAACATCTTGAAAAGAGTAAAAATATTTGAAAACTGAGAAAATAATTATTAATCATTTTAAACAGTCTTAAACCTTTAAAAATGTGACGCGTGAAAATATGTAAAAATTAACCAAATACAGAGCAACTAAGATTATTTAAAATGTGGCAAGAAGTGAAAAAACCCCTTAAAAAAAAATTATTTGAAAAAGTCGAAAACCCTTAAAATACTGAAAATGTTTAAAAAAATGCATAAGTGCCCGTGAAAATTGACAAAATAGAAATGTTTAAAGCAATTAAAACAATTAAAAATTATATAAAGGGTGAAAATACTTGAAAAGTGACAAGATAAATTATTTAAAAAAGTTTAAGACTTGAAAATGTGTAAAAATTATCAAAATAGGAGTTTTAAAAGCAACTTAAATCATTAAAAATGTTGAAAGAAGTAAAAAAAACCGGAAAATAACAAATTAAATAATTTTTAAGAGTCGGAAACCTTTTAAATACTAAAAATGTCAAAAAATGCATAAGAACCCGTCAAAATTGATTGACATTTTTTAAGCAATGAAAACCATTAAAAATCTTGTAATAAGTGAAAATACCTGAAATTTGACAAAATAAATTATTTTAAAAAGGTCAAGAGTCAAGACCTAAAAATGTTCAAAATAACGTAAAATTGACAGAATAAAAGGTTCTTAAACTCGTTTTCAAAGCAACTAAAATCATCCAAAAAGTTTAAATTAAAAGAGTTAAAGAATGTGAAAACTCACAAAGTAAATAATTTTAAACAGTCTAAACCGAGGTCTAAACCTTTAAAAATGTTACAAAACGCGTAAAAATTAAAAAAAAAACTAAATACAGATATTTCAAATTTCAAGCAACTAAAATCATTAAAAATGTTGAAAGAAGTGAAAATACCTGGAAAATAACAAAATAAATAAGTTTCAAGAGTCGGAAACCTTTAAAAGACTGAAAATGTGTAAAAAATGCATAAGAACCCGTGAAAATTGACAAAATAGACATTTTTGAAGCAATTAAATCAATTGAAAATGATGTGATGAGTGAAGATACCTGAAAAGTGATAGAATAAATTATTTAAAAAAGTTTAAGACTCAAAAATGTTTGAAAATGGGTAAAAATTATCAAAATAGGGGTTTTGAAAGCAACAAGAATCATTAAAATTGTTGAAAGAAGTTGAAACACCCGGAAAATTAGAAAATAAATAATTTTGAAGAGTCGGAAACATTTAAAAAACAAAAAATGTTTGAAAAATTCTTAAAAACCTCTGAAAATTGACAAAATGGAGATTTTACCTAAAAATACCTGAAAACTGACTAAATAAATTATTTTAAAAAGTTTGAGACCTGAAAATGTTTAATAACGCCAACGCGTGCAAGTTACCAAAATTCAGAAGCTAAAATCATCAAAATTGTTGAAAAGTGACAAAATAACTAGTTTTGAAGAGTTTAAAACCTTGAGAAAAGTAGCAATTGTTCAAAAATCCATCAAAAATGTCAAAATAGAGGTTTTTAAAGCAACTAAAATCACCAAACATGTTGAAAAGAGTGAAAATATTTGAAAACTGACAAAATACAGACATTTCAAGCAACCAAAATTATAAAAATGTTGAAAGAAGTGAAAATACCTGGAAAATAAAAAAAAAATAAAATAATTTTGAAAGTTTAAGACTCAAAAATGTTTGAAAATGGGTGAAAATTATCAAAATAGGGGTTTTTAAAGCAACAAGAATCATTAAAATGGTTGAAAGAAGTTGAAACACCCGGAAAATTAGAAAATAAATAATTTTGAAGAGTCGGAAACATTTAGAAAACAAAAAATGTTTGAAAAATTCATAAAAACCTCTGAAAATTGACAAAATGGAGATTTTACCTAAAAATACCTGAAAACTGACTAAATAAATTATTTTAAAAAGTTTGAGACCTGAAAATGTTTAATAACGCGTGAAAGTTACCAAAATTCAGAAGCTAAAATCATCAAAATTGTTGAAAAGTGACAAAATAACTAGTTTTGAAGAGTTTAAAACCTTGAGAAACCTAGCAATTGTTCAAAAATCCATTAAAAATGTCAAAATAGACGTTTTTAAAGCAACTAAAATCACCAAACAGGTTGAAAAGAGTGAAAATATTTGAAAACTGACAAAATACAGACATTTTAAGCAACCAAAATTATAAAAATGTTGAAAGAATTGAAAATACTTACCCGGAAGATAAAAAAATAATAATTTTACAGAGTCGGAACCTTTAATGGGAATGTTTAAAAAATTCATAACCCGTGAAAATTGACAAAATAGAAATTCTTAAAGCAATTAAAATCATTAAAAATGTTATAAAGAGTGAAAATACTTGAAAAACTGCCAAAATAAATTATTTTGAAAAGTTTAAGACCTAAAAATGTTCAAAAACGCGTAAACATGATCAAAATAGGCGTTCTTTAAGCAACTAAGATCATTAAAAATGTTTAAAAGTGACAAAATAAATAGATTTCAAGAGTTTAAGACCTTGGAAAAAACTACAAATGTTCAAAAAATCCGTAAAAATTGACAAAATAAAGGTTTTCAAAGCATCCAAAATCACGAAACATGTTGAAAAGAGTAAAAATATTTGAAAACTGACAAAATAATTATTAATCATTTTAAACAGTCTTAAACCTTTAAAAATGTGACGCGTGAAAATACGTAAAAATTAACCAAATACAGAGCAACTGAAATCATTTAAAATGTTGAAAGAAGTGAAAAAAACCCTTAAAAAAATTATTTCAAAAAGTCGGAAACCTTTAAAATACTGAAAATGTTTAAAAATGCATAAGTGCCCGTGAAAATTGACATAATAGAAATGTTTAAAGCAATTAAAACAATTAAAAATTATATAAAGAGTGAAAATACTTGAAAAGTGACAAGATAAATTATTTAAAAAAGTTTAAGACTTGAAAATGTGTAAAACTTATCAAAATAGGAGTTTTAAAAGCAACTTAAATCATTAAAAATGTTGAAAGAAGTAAAAAAACCCGGAAAATAACAAAATAAATAATTTTTAAGAGTCGGAAACCTTTTAAATACTTAAAATGTCAAAAAATGCATAAGAACCCGTCAAAATTGATTGACATTTTTAATGCAATGAAAACCATTAAAAATCTTATTATAAGTGAAAATACCTGAAATTTGACAAAATAAATTATTTTGAAAAGGTTAAGACCTAAAAATGTTCAAAAAAACGTTTAATTGAATAAAAGGTTTTTAAACTCGTTTTCAAAGCAACTAAAATCATCCAAAAAGTTTAAATTAAAAGAATTAAAAAATGTGAAAATTCATAAAGTAAATAATTTTAAACAGTCTAATCCTTTAGAAATGTTACAAAACGCGTAAAAATTAAAAAAAAAACTAAATACAGATATTTCAAGCAACTAAAATCATAAAAAATGTTGAAAGAAGTGAAAATACATGGAAAATAACAAAATAAATAAGTTTAAAGAGTCGGAAACCTTTAAAAGACTGAAAATGTTTAAAAAATGGATAAGAACCCGTGAAAATTGACAAAATAGAAATTAAAGAAGCAATTAAATCATTTGAAAATGATGTGAAGAGTGAAGATACCTGAAAAGTGATAGAATAAATTATTTCAAAAAGTTTAAGACTCAAAAATGTTTGAAAATGGGTGATAATCATCAAAATAGGGGTTTTCAAAGCAACAAGAATCATTAAAATTGTTGAAAGAAGTTGAAACACCCAGAAAATTAGAAAATAAATAATTTTGAAGAGTCGGAAACATTTAAAAAACAAAAAATGTTTAAAAAATTCATAAAAACGTCTGAAAATTGACAAAATGGAGATTTTTAAAGCAATTAAAAATGTTATAAAGAGTGAAAATACCTGAAAACTGATTAAATAAATTATTTTAAAAAGTTTGAGACCTGAAAATGTTTAATAACGCGTGAAAGTTCAGAAGCTAAAATCATCAAAATTGTTGAAAAGTGACAAAATAACTAGTTTTGAAGAGTTTAAAACCTTGAGAAAAGTAGCAATTGTTCAAAAATCCATCAAAAATGTCAAAATAGAGGTTTTTAAAGCAACTAAAATCACCAAACATGTTGAAAAGAGTAAAAATATTTGAAAACTGACATAATAAAATGAATTAATCATCTTAAACAGTCTTAATCCTGAAAAAATGTTACAAAATGCGTAAAAATTATCAAAATACAGATATTCTAAGCATGAAATAATTCATAAAAAATTTAAAGAATTGAAAAAACCTGGAAAATAACAAAATAAGTAAATAATTTTGAAGAGTCGGAAAAAGACTAAAAATATTTTGAAAAATGCATAAGAAACCGTGAAAATTGACAAAATGGAATTTTTTAAAGCAATTAAAACCATTGAAAATGTAATAATAATAAATGGAAACACCTCAAAACGGACAAAATAAATTATTTTGAAAAGCTCAAGACTTAAAAATGTTTGAAGACTCCTGAAATAGGGGTTTTGAAGATGCTAAAATCATCCAAAATGTTGAAAAGTGACAAAATAAATAGTTTTAAAGAGTTAAATACCTTGAGAAAACTAACAATATTCAAAAATCCGTAAAAATTGACAAAATAAAGGATTTTAAAGCAACTAAAATCGCAAACATGTTGAAAAGAGTAAAAATATTTGAAAACTGACAAAATAAAATAAATTAATCATCGTAAACAGTCTTAAACCAGAAAAAATGTTACAAAATGCGTAAAAATTATCAAAATACAGATATTCTAAGCATAAAATTATTCATAAAAATTTAAAGAATTGAAAAAACCTGGAAAATAACAAAATAAGTAAATAATTTTGAAGAGTCGGAAAAAGACAAAAAATATTTTGAAAAATGCATAAGAAACCGTGAAAATTGACAAAATATAATTTTTCAAAGTAATTAAAACCATTGAAAATGTAATAATAATAAATGAAAACACCTGAAAACGGACAAAATCAATTATTTTAAAAAGTTCAAGACCTAAATCTAAAACGCGTAAAAATGATCAAAGTAGGAATTTTTAAAGCAACTAAAATCATCAAAGATGTTGAAAAGTGACGGAGTAAATAGATTTAGAGAGTTTAAAACCTTAAGAAAATTATGTATGTTCAAAAATCTCGTAAAATTTGATGAAAGTTTTCAATGTAACTGTTAATTATTTAATTTGTCAAACTTCAAAAAAAAAAATAATTTCCAGGCTACTCCACTGGCGAAGACTGCAAAGGCTACACGTCCATGGACGTGCACGTTTTAAATACTCACACAAATAGATGGATCAAACATCCCGTTAGTAATCTGCCGTATTTTGAAAATGACGATATACTTCCTTATAGAAGGTAAGTTTTGTCCTTTTCCTTTTAAGGAATAATAGCCATTATGCCCTTCTCTGAATAAAACCATGGTATTGAGATGGATGGAAATTTCATTGACAAATAGAGGGAATAATAGCTATGATTACTCGTGCTATAATCTACTATTATTGTCACTGAATGGATCGTATTTCTTTATTTTATGGTTCAAAGTTAAAGTCAAAATACGGTTTGAAAATAGCAGCTTGTGCTGGACAGTTGCTTTGTAACATGAACATTTTTACCCAAATTCAAATCTAGATATTTTCGAAAAAAAAATCCATGTTGCTGCGAAGTTATTTACAGTTTCATTGTAATTGTTCAATTACTGAACTTGATCGCATGAACATGTTATTCCTGCAGATATGGCCATACCGCAGTAGTATACCAAGACAACATCTACATTTGGGGTGGTCGAAATGATCGAGCATCATGTTCAATTTTGTTCAAATTCGACCCATTTTGGCACTGTTGGATGGCGCCCCCTACCACAGGGGCCGTACCTTTGGGGCGGGACGGTCACTCGGCTTGTGTGTGGAAAAACTACATGTTCATATTTGGCGGGTACGAAGAAGAAACCGATTTGTTTGCCAAACAAGTCTATTATTTGGATTTGGACAAATTGCGTTGGTTTAATGCTATTTGTGGAGGTGAGTTTCGGACATTATACATTATATTAGGTATATTATATTATACAGTGTGTCCAAAACCTAAATTGGTCCATTTCGTTTATAGTTTTTCCTGACGTTGTTCAAAAAAAAATGAAAAAAAAACAAAAGACACTTTCTCATGGCCACTTTTTATTCTCTACAAAACAGCGTTGAAAGATTTTCAGTACGACGTTTCGTTTCAAAGAAACCATCATCAACTTTGTTGTTTTATATGGCGCGTGAATAAAGTATACCCTGTATTAAATAGCATAATTTCATCACGAATACAACTAATAGTCGTAGGAATTTGGGAAAAATAAATTATAGGAAATCGGCCAAGAGAAATTGCTGGAAATATTTTTTAAATTCATATATCAGCCGTTAGAGGGCGTAATCGCTTTGGTCTTTTTCGGTGGACACTTTGAACATCAACAACGTTAAATTTTTCTAGTAATAAAGTTTGTTTAATCCTAATATTGATGTTATTAATGTTGTTTTTGTCTTTGTTATATTATATCATTGTTGTTTTCAAAATGTTTGTTTGTTCATGGCATTCTTGACTACGAAACTGCTAAAAGATAGTTTTTTTCTTGATTTAATAAATTTGTGAATAAAATATTCTTTAAGCTTTAAATTTTTTAACGAATGAAGATAGCGACCGACTCTAATAAAATAATCACCGTTCCATTTGAAATGTCGGAGCAAAATTAAAAAAACGGTCAACTTTGTAAAACACGCCTTCTAGCGAGGGTGGCGATGACCAGAATGACATGAATGTGTTATTATACAGGGTGTCCCAGCAAGGGTGGCCACCGGCCATATCTCGGAAACTACTGGACCTAAAAGTTCAGGAAAAAAAAATTATCACTAAAGTGGCCACGAGAAAATGCTGGAAAATATTTTTAACTTCGAAATTTTGCCGCTAGGGGGCGCAATCAAAGGTTAAATATTAAAATTCGAAATTTCTCAGATTGAGGTATATCTTTATCAACATGGTTAGAAAACCTAGACAATTTCACGTCTTTTTGGTACAGGGCTCATTGGCGTACCGATCTTCGTGTGAGTAGGGGAAGGTAGTGAAAGTGTAATTGTTCAAGTGGCTGTAACTTATAAACGACTTGTCCGATTTTGTTGCGTATAGGCTTGTTTGGAAGATAAATGTGAGTACTTTCGTATATCGTATCCAGTGATGCGTGATTGTCTCCAGAAAAGTTGCTAGAAGGGGTAACTTGAATTAAAAACAGTGTTTTTCATTTTTCTGCAAAAATTTAAATGGTATGGTATAATTCTGATAATAATAACTAGTCCAAATTATGTAAAATTGAATGTTTTAAGGTTTTTAAGGTTTTTTTTTTTTTTTAAGTTTTTTCTTGTAAATTTAATCTTCATTTCGATCCTGTTATCAGAATTATACCGTACCATTTAAATTTTTGCGGTGAAACGAAAATAACAGTTTTTAATTCAAATTACCTCTTCTAGCAACTTTTCTGGAGACAATCACGCATCACTGGATACGATATACGAAAGTACTCACATTTATCTTCCAAACAAGCCTATACGCAACAAAATCGGACAAGTCGTTTATAAGTTACAGCCACTTGAACAATTACACTTCCACTACCTTCCCCTACTCACACGAAGATCGGTACGCCAATGAGCCCTGTACCAAAAAGACGTGAAATTGTCTAGGTTTTCTAACCATGTTGATAAAGATATACCTCAATCTGAGAATTTCCGGAGAAATTTCGAATTTTAATATTTAAGCTTTGATTGCGCCCCCTAGCGGCAAAATTTCGAAGTTATAAATATTTCCCAGCATTTTCTCGTGGCCACTTTAGTGATAATTTTTTTTTTCCTGAACTTTTAGGTCCAGTAGTTTCTGAGATATGGCCGGTGGCCACCCTTGCTGGGACACCCTGTATTATATCATTGTTGTTTTCAAAATTTTTGTTTGTTCATGGCATTCTTGACCACGAAACTGCTAAAAGATAGTTAAGAACTATTTTTTTTTCTTGATTTAATAAATTTGTGAATAAAATATTCTTTAAGCTTTAACTTTTTAACGAATGAAGATAGCGACCGACTCTAATAAAATAATAACCGTTCCATTTGAAATGTCGGAGCAAAATTAAAAAAACGGTCAACTTTGTAAAACACGCCCCCTAGCGAGGGTGGCAATGAACAGAATGACATGAATGTGTTTTCATTCTATTTCCTTTCTTAAACCAGACCTTGTTGAAGTCAAAGTTTGAGTTATTATTTTAGTGACATAAATGTGAGCGTTTTTATTTCTAAACTTCTTTCGACAAAAATCGTTTTTTCAATCGACCAAAGTATGAATTCAAAAAATATTTTTAGCAATTATTTCTCTTGGCCAATTTCCCTCTAAAGGATTTTTCTCCCAAACTTCTACGACTATTAGTTCCTGAGATATGCTACCTCGTTATTGATGAATCACCCTATACATGTTTTGTCATAGCTGATGCTACATAAAGGACTATTTTTTGTTAATAATAAATAATTGTAACCAATTTTCAAAGCAGCAGTGTCTTAGACCGTCAGACCGTTTTTAACCAATGAAATGATCTAATGTCATAACTCCACTGTTTTAGAGCCAATCAGAACATTCGAAAAATTGTCAACCTTCAAATCCATCATTTTGAAACAGTCCATATAACCGTCCATACTTGTTTTATAGTCATTGTCACATTGTGTTAACAACCTAACCTCACTTTAAGTACAGTCGTTGTCAAAAAGTGCCGTCCAAATGAAATTAAATATTGAAAAGTTCGTTTCAATTATTGAATAATCATAGAAAAAGTATAGTATTCTACTCGCGGGAAATGGCTATTACTCACTCAGATGATTAGACTACGATTCAACTTAGAACTTCACACCGACGATGTCGCCGTCTCTGAGAGAGAGGGAGACGTCGGCGGTGTATAGTTCTCACTTGAATCGTACTCTACGCTACTCGTCTCGTAGCGCAAACTTCATCCTCGTGAGTAATATCCACCATTTCTTGCTCGTTGAATAATATACTATTTTCTATGACTATTCAATAATAAATCTACAATACATCCACTTTCCATTGGTTAATGTGACTCGTTACTCATTACTGTGACTTTTTTTCTATTACTTAATGGACAATGGGGTCGTTGCACGTACTTTTTTTATTGCATATTCTGAAAATATAATCAAAAATATTAGACCCGTATTTTTTTTTTTTTTTTATCGATTTTTAAGGGCATAAACTAGCGTCGAAGTTTGTCAACAGTCCTTTTAAGCCTTTTAAATGATGACGCGTGTACGACAAAATATGGCGTCGCTTCTTGGATCCGGCGCAGCTTTTCCCGTGGGTCGATAACTGTAGAGAACGCAACGTTGCCGAGATGCTTTTTGCTTGGGGTCGAGTGTAAAGCGTGTTTTATTCTAGGGGTTTCTCAATTTCGAATTCACGTTCGTGGTTTGGATCAACTTTGCTTATATACGATTCAATATCGTCAAAAAAGAATGGGCCAATAAATAATATTGCCTACCAGCTTTAATTTGCAGGTACTAATATTTGCAGTTTTTGTTTAGTATGCAACGCTCCTGGTAGTTATTTATCAGACGTAGGGATAAATTCAAAAAATTGTGTCTTTGAGTTTATCCCTACGTCTGATAAATAACTATTCTATGCGTCTGCATTAATTTGGGTCTGAGAAAAATAAATATCTTGAGGGTTTTATGATACGGTCAAAGGTATCATAAAAACCCAGTCTGGGTGGTGTCGTATAATTTCCTGGTTAATTTTTGTATTAAATAACATTATTTACCATCCATTTTAAAGTTAACCTAAATGTATCGATTATCTTTCGTTCATCATATTGAGCTAGTAATTCTTGTTAAAATACCATCAATAGTACATCTCGCAACGCCGCATTTGTATCAAGCAGCGCGCGTGCATTTCAGTGTCAAGCGGATAAAGGATATTGATCTGTGACGTCAATGCGACGATGGGCCCAGGTTGATGGACTTATTTATTTCAAAGAGGCCTAGTTTAAATGTTGTGCATTATTTTGGCCAATTCATGTAACCCATTTTATTAAGAAACCCACAGTTATATATTCTACACAAAATCAGCTTTGATTTTGATATAGTGCAACGACCCCATTTGCACATTTTTTGGACAGATGACAATTGCCTTTTAACTTGATAATTCTAATTCATGTATCCAAAGTACATCAATACATTTTTTGTTTAGTCAATAGACTGTTATTGAATACTAGTAAACGCTATCAAGTATTCAGTTGTGAAATCAACAACATATTAACGTACCACGAGTACATGACAGCAATCACCGATTAAAAAGCGCCATCCATCAATCAATATCCACGCATCACAGAATACAATCTCTATATCCGTCTGGCGTATTGACTCTAATAACTCTCTCTCTCGATAGAGGATAATTTGGCTCCGCCCCGTTTTCGATCATACAGTGAAATTTGCTTTTTCTTTTTTAATTATTCAGTATATTTTTGGTTGTCTCGGATTTTTTTCCGCTGATGACTTTAAAATATTGTCTAGAATACGTATATAAAATTTCAAGTCATTTGAAAATGTATGCAAAGTGTCCATCGTTTTCAGCCAATGAAAAAGATCTAATGTCATTAATCCACTGTTTAAGAGCCAATCAGAAAACTCGACAAGTTGTCTACATACGTCAACCTTCAAATCCATCATTCTAAAACAGCTCATTCATTTGAAAGGCATTATATTAACAACCTAACCTCACTTCATCCCTAAATACAGTACAGTTGTCAAAAAGTGACGTGCAAATGAAATTAAATATTGCAAAGTTCGTTTCAATTATTGAATAATCATAGAACAAGTAATAGTATAGTACTCTACTCGCGGAAAATGCCTATTACTCACGAGGATCATCATTTCCCACTCGTTGAATAATACTTATACTATTATTTTTATTACTGATTTTCTCGTCGTTAGGATGTTAACCAATGAAAATAATATAGCATTGGTTGGGGGTCAAAAAATGTAAATTGAGCGACCGGACGTGTGTTGGACTGAAATTAACTTTTTTCTACACATCAAAATAATATAACAATCCAAGAGAAAAAAAAAACAGTACCATAAGGTTTGCACGAATAAAGGCGCCATCTTGATACATTTTTCCGCTAATGGCAATCAACAGAATGAATTATTATGATATCATTGAGAACCCGGCATAATTCCCATAAGCCGGTCAGCTGTTGAGACAAATTTACAGGTCGGACAATATTGCGAAGTGATTTTGGATATGCATAACACACGTCCGGTATTTTTTGAGCTCAACATTGTTGTATTATTGATTATTTAACAGGATACGAACCAACAGTGAGAGATTTTCACACAACAGTGTGTATAAACGACAAAATCTACCTCTTTGGCGGGCGTGGTTCCAAAATGTCGTCGAACAACTACCCTCTGGAAACCTACTGCAACAAAGTGTGGTACTTGGATATGAAGACATTCCATTGGCACCAATGTGAAGCGACTGGTGATATTCCTGTGGGACGAAGAAGCAATTCAGCTTGTGAGTTGCATGTTTTTGTTTTAACCAGTCCAATGTCTGACCTTATGAACATCTGTTTTACAACCTTGCGTTAATTTTGACAAATTACCTTGTAGCTGTTTTTTCGATTATCTGCAGTTAATGGTGAGCTTGGGTGAAAGGCAGCCTAGGATTTGGGTTGATAAATTATTTTATTAGTTTGCCTAATTTTGATATAAATGGTTGGATTTATGATCTTAATTATGATATTTCGACATTTTTTTATTTTACCTTAAGTATCACCTTTCAAAAGTTTTGCAGATATGGTATCCTAAAATTACACCCTGGTGATATGAATTTTTAATTTTTGTTTTAATAGAATTCTGAATATTTATGCAAATTGCAATACGGTGACCCACATTCCACTTGAACGTAAAATTAAAAAAAAAACAATTGATCAGAATTAAAAACCACTTCCGCAAAGAAGTCAAGGCCATGATTATTCAACAGATTTTACATCACAATCATTACGTCTTCATTTGTATGGGTCATAATCTTTTTATGGTATAATAATTAATATATTCTTGGATGGTCAACATCGGTTATTGTTGATGATAGCGGTGTTGTCAATGCGTCATTAAAAAACTGTTTTGTTGATCTTTACCCAATTCCAATAGATGTCTCAAAACCATTAACGTGAAAAAAATCAATTAACGACTATCAACGAATCGCATAACATCACTTTCAATTATTGCAAATCGGTTTTTTGCAAGTTGAGTTCTGCTAATGGTAATGTACAATTCTTGCGAGCGTATCATGTTGTCAATTTTTTTCTAAGGAAGACATCTATTGAGAATTGGCGGCAACTTTCTTGTGAAAAATGGAAAGTGTGTTCGAGGATGTATCAAATTTCAAGTTGATAAGTCAGTCAGTACTACAGGTATTGAATCTGGTCACATAAATAACTACTCTATTGTTTTTCCCAGTTTAGGTGCTCAGACTTTTTTTTTGAAAAGTCACTGTGCCTTTTTGGCCTCTAAAAGAAAAATAATTGAACCTATCTATTTTCACGGCCATTTTTTGTATTTTGGGTAATAAAAACTTTTTTCAGGCAAAATCTAATTTTGTTAATATTTTTTAGGCAAACTAAAGTCACATAAAATTGGAGAAACACCTTTTATTTTCTCCTATAAGTATTCTAAATGTTTTTTATGAATGAACTAGCTGACCCGGCAAATTCCATACTGCCTCATAATCAATAATTAATGTTGTGCTAAATGAATTTTTTTTCGTTCAAGTTTCAATAATTTTTCTGTTATTCGGGGCGCAGACATAACAAACATATAAAAAATAATAAGAATCCTCCTAGCGATTTTCCAGTTAGGATGATAATATGTTAAATATCTGACATTTCCAGTGGTTTTTTTTTTGAAATGTTTAAACTGAAAACGTATATAATGTTACAACACTCCAAATCCCAAATAGAACTTACATATCTAATTTGGACAAAATCCTTTGAAAAATAACAAAATTGAGCAAATATAACCTCACATTTATGAAAAAAAAATAGATCGAATCCCAAATAGAACCTCCATAATCTCATTTGAACAAAATCCTTAGGAAAATTACAGAATTATGCAAACATAACCTCACTTGGACGATTTTTGGTAAATTTCTAAAATCAAACCTCAAATTAAAACCTTCATATCTTATTTGAACAAAATCCTTAGGAAAATAACAAAACTTTTCGAATATAACCTCACTATGTCATTTAAAAAAAATGTTTTCATCAATTCCCAAGTAGAACCTACGATATATTATCTAATTTGAACAAAATCCTTTGGGAAATTAGGCAAACATAACCTCACTCGGTCAATTTTTGTTAAATTTCTTGACCAAACCCCAAATTAGAGCCTACATGATTATTTGAATAAAATCTTTTGGCAAATCATAAAACTATGCAAACATAACCTCACTATGTATGTAATGTTTCAAAAAAATGTTTGATCAAATCCCAAATAGAACTTACATACTTATCTGATTTGAAAAAAATCGTTTGGAAAATAACAAAATTAGCCAAACATAACCGCACTTGCTCAATTTTTGATCAAACACCAAATTAGAATCTACATAATTATTTGAACAAAATCCATTGGCAAATAATAAAACTATGCAAACATAACCTCACTATGTCAAAGAAAGGGAAGTTGTGTTCGGGTTCTTTAGAGAAATTTTCCAATTTTTCTTTTCATAACATCACTCCTCATATTTCAAAGAACATTGAAAAAATGAGTTTCCGCTCTTCGTGCTCAGAGTGGAAACTCGAACGCGCCTATTGAATTTACTCATTGACATTGACATTAGTTTGTTTTGTCACGGAAAGGTGGCATGTGACATCCCGAATGAAAAGTTGTGTTTTCAGGTTTTTTCTGGGGATTCTCCAGCTTTTCTTGCCATAAAAACAATCCCAAGACTTAAAGGAACAATTAAAAAAAAAAAATACTCAAATTTCCCCAGCCGTTCTCAAGTTATTGATCTTCCAGAAGTAATCGGTACTCATTTTTATATATAAAAAAATAAGATGTTTGATTTGGCAGTGGCTAATAGGTGAAAAATTACGCATTTATTCTTTTTTTTTCGGCAGTATTTTTTGTAACTTATTTTTTTTTATCATAATTAGTACAATTCGGCAGCGGCAAATTGGCTTCATTATGAAGTTAGCAAAACACGTTGACAAAATTGAAACAAGCACAACTAATTAGCGATAAATTATCAGCCTTATCCCGCAAGATTTTTCGCAAATGTTTCGTCCCAAACTGGACGCGTTCTTATGGGAACACCCCCTATTTGAAGATATAGAAGAAAATCATGCGTTTCTCGAATTTTGTGGATTTTTTTTCCGTCGAGTTATGGGAATAATTTCATTTTCTCTTTTTTTTTTCTTTTTAGGATTTTTAGCAATGTTTTGTAGTTTTTCGTTTTCCTATCTTACGTTGATTCACAATTTTTAACTTTTTAAATAGTTTTATTTGTTTTTTTTTCCAATTTTTTCTCCTTTTTATTGGGATTCCACTCATGTTTTTTTTATCTTTTGAATTCTTTTACTAGATAGTTTGGTTTATTTTTTATCATATACCCAAGGAATTTTTCACTTTACTGATGTATTATATTTTGAAAAAAAATTTTTGCCACTTTTTGTGTACTTCTCTTTTTCTCCATTTAAAGGACCTTTCAAATTATTCTAAAAGTGAGCTCATGCCACTTTCCTGTTTTTTTCCTCTTTGAGGACCCCATCTACTTAGGCTAGTTTGGGTTTGGTTTTTCATACTGTCCAAATAGTTTTGTTTATTTTTTCATTAAAGGGGGACTTTTATGATTCTTTCTCACTTCTAGGACTCTCTCTAGTTTAGGTTAGTTCCAATTTAATTTCAGTTTAGTTAGTTTGGATCTGGTTTTTGGATAGTCTTGTCTGTTTTTTCCTGAACCTTTCAAGAGTGATCTAGACCACTTTCCTGATTCTTTTTCTCTTCTAGGACTTTTTCTCGTCGGGTTAGTCTAGGTTAGTTTTAGCTTGGTCTCACTCTAGTTAATTTGGGTTAATTTTAGTTTAGTTTGACTTGAATTAATAGTATTGGGTTAGTTTCAGATTAGCTCGGGTTTGGTTTTTTTTTTACTTTTTGAATAGTTTTGCTTATTTTTCTCCACGGAAGGGAGTTTGAATCTCTCTAAGCATGATCTAGGCCACTATTCTGATTCTTTCTCTTTTCTAGGACTCTTTCTGGTTGAGTCAAGGTTAGTTTTGTTCGAGATTTTAGGTTTCCAATTCAATAGATCCTGTTTTGTTTTCCAAATTTTTAGTAGCTATTGGAGTTTTAGTTTTAGGTGCCCATAGACCAGCATTCAATACCGTCATTCTTTCCCGTCGTTTGGTCCTGTCATTCATTCCCGTCATTCTTTACTTTCAAAATAAATGGATAATAAGAATGTCATCACTCACTAACACGTAACGTTTTCCTGCCATATTTCTTTTTTTTTTCATCATGACAGGAAAGATGGAATGAGCATTTATCATCTTGTTCCCCACTAACTGGCGTTCTTTCATTTGAAAGGATGGAATGACGGGAAAGAATGTCAGGAAAGAACGCCGGTCTGTGGACGGCTATTACCGTCATTTTTTCCTTTCAATATGAATGGATAATAAAAATCTCCTCACCCACTCACACGTACCGTTTTCCTGCCATCTCTACTCATCATGACAGGAGAGATGGAATGCGAATTTATCATCTTTCCCACTAACTTGGAGTTTCAACAAAAAAGAACGCCGGTTTGTCCTGTCGGATTGGAACGTCGGTTCAACGTGACAGGAAAGATGGAATGTGCATTTATCCAGGAAAGAACGCCGGTCTGTGGGCGGCTATTACCGTCAGTTTTTCCTTTCAATATGAATGGATAATAAAAATCTCATCACCCACTAACACGTAACGTTTTTCTGCCATCTTTTCTCATCATGACAGGAGAGATGGAAGGCGAATTTATCATCTTGCCCACTAACTTGGAGTTCCAACAAAAAAGAACGCCGGTTTGTCCTGTCGGATTGGAACGTCGGTTCAACGTGACAGGAAAGATGGAATGTGCATTTATCATCTTGTTCCCCACTAACTGGCGTTCTTTCATTTGAAAGGATGGAATGACGGGAAAGAATGTCAGGAAAGAACGCCGGTCTGTGGGCGGTTATTACCGTCAGTTTTTCCTTTCAATATGAATGGATAATAAAAATCTCATCACCCACTGACACGTAACGTTTTTCTGCCATCTTTTCTCATCATGACAGGAGAGATGGAATGCGAATTTATCATCTTGCCTACTAACTTGGAGTTCCAACAAAAAAGAACGCCGGTTTGTCCTGTCGGATTGGAACGTCGGTTCAACGTGACAGGAAAGATGGAATGTGCATTTATCATCTTGTTCCCCACTAACTGGCGTTCTTTCATATGAAAGGATGGAATGACGGGAAAGAATGTCAGGAAAGAACGCCGGTCTGTGGGCGGCTATTACCGTCAGTTTTTCCTTTCAATATGAATGGATAATAAAAATCTCATCACCCACTGACACGTAACGTTTTTCTGCCATCTTTTCTCATCATGACAGGAGAGATGGAAGGCGAATTTATCATCTTGCCCACTAACTTGGAGTTCCAACAAAAAAGAACGCCGGTTTGTCCTGTCGGATTGGAACGTCGGTTCAACGTGACAGGAAAGATGGAATGTGCATTTATCATCTTGTTCCCCACTAACTGGCGTTCTTTCATTTGAAAGGATGGAATGACGGGAAAGAATGTCAGGAAAGAACGCCGGTCTGTGGGCGGTTATTACCGTCAGTTTTTCCTTTCAATATGAATGGATAATAAAAATCTCATCACCCACTGACACGTAACGTTTTTCTGCCATCTTTTCTCATCATGACAGGAGAGATGGAATGCGAATTTATCATCTTGCCTACTAACTTGGAGTTCCAACAAAAAAGAACGCCGGTTTGTCCTGTCGGATTGGAACGTCGGTTCAACGTGACAGGAAAGATGGAATGTGCATTTATCATCTTGTTCCCCACTAACTGGCGTTCTTTCATATGAAAGGATGGAATGACGGGAAAGAATGTCAGGAAAGAACGCCGGTCTGTGGGCGGCTATTACCTTCAGTTTTTCCTTTCAATATGAATGGATAATAAAAATCTCATCACCCACTGACACGTAACGTTTTTCTGCCATCTTTTCTCATTATGACAGGAGAGATGGAATGCGAATTTATCATCTTGCCCACTAACTTGGAGTTCCAACAAAAAAGAACGCCCGTTTGTCCTGTCGGATTGGAACGTCGGTTCAACGTGACAGGAAAGATGGAATGTGCATTCATCATCTCATTAGCCGCTCATAGACCGGCGTTCTTTCCTGACATTTGTTCCCGTCATTCCTTCCTTTCAAAGGAAAGAACGCCAGTTAGTGGGAAATGAGATGATAAATGCACATTCCATCTTTCCTGTCACATTGAACCGACGCGACGTTCCAATCCGACAGGACAAACCGGCGTTTTTGTGGGAATGCCATTCCATCTTTCCTGTCAAGTTATAGCGACGTTCCAATACGACTGGAAAAACCCGCGTTCTTACAGGATAAAGCAACAGGAATACATTCCTCTGAGATGATTTACCAACTTTCTTTCCTCTCGTTTTGGCGTCTGAGCTGATTATTTTCCAGGCAAAAATGAGATGACAGATCGACAGGAAAATTGAGAGGAAAGATGGCAGGAAACGTTTCCCTTCATTTTGAATGAAGGGAGAGAATGACGGTATTGAATGCTGGTCTGTGGGCACCTATTCCCCACTAACTGGCGTTCTTTCCTTTGAAAGGATGGAATGACGGGAAAGAATGTCAGGAAAGAACGCCGGTCTGTGGGCGGCTATTACCGTCATTTTTTCCTTTCATTATGAATAGATAATAAAAATCTCATCACCCACTAACACGTAACGCTAACTTGGCGTTCCAACAAAAAAAAAAAACGGCGGTTCGTCCTGTCGGATTGGAACATCGGTTCAACGTGACAGCAAAGATGGAATGTGCATTTATCATCTCATTCCCCACTAACTGGCGTTCTTTCCTTTGAAAGGATGGAATGACGGGAAAGAATGTCAGTAAAGAACGCCGGTCTGTGGGCGGCTAAGGTAACGTTACATAAGTTGTGCTGGAATATAAATTCTCCATGTTGATCAAAGAAGTGTTTCTATATTCTAACAACAAAAAAGGTGAACTATTACCACAGTCAGCTTTTTTCAATAATTTCCATTTTCATTTTAAAGAAGTGTAAAATATGAGTTTTTTTTTATTTGACTTGCCCCAAAATCGGCTTCGTTGATTCTAAACAACTTTATCAATAAAACGTGTTTTTGAGCTCATGACATGTGTCAACATCGACTTTTTGCTTACGTGAAAAAAGTTTCTCAAAAATATAAATAATTAAAAAAAAAATCTGATATGTACTCAACTTTATGACGGATATTGTATAACTTGCTTCAATACTATCATTACTATCAATATTATGTATTGAACAATCCAATAAAAATATTGTTTTATCATGTTTTCGAAAGCATCAACTCATGTTCGTATGACTGGAATTAATCAGTATGTGAAGGTTTTTAATTTGAATAAAATGCTATGAATATACGTAATTTACATAGTAAACAAAGGAGATGCGTTCAATTTTTAGTAATTGCGATTCAAGTCAAGTATAAAATAATATTCAACTAGCTTGCAATCGAACCACTTTCACTTGAAAAAAAAAGTAAACTGGTTAAACAATATCTAATAGTCATGAATTACATAAGCTTCGTATGATTAAACACGCTCACTTTCGTCTTCATCACGAGATGAGGGCAACTTTCACTTGAACGTAAACATTGTTATGAGAGCAGCAGTTACTTAACAGTTATCTAATGATTCTTTTTGGCTGTTTGAGTGTTTGAATGGGATGACATATTGACATACTTTATGGTATTTGTGAAATTAAACTGTCCAGTGACGCATCATTACGGGGTATTGAATTGTTTTCACCCTTCAGTATGGTACGCCCCTGATTAAAATTTGGAAATTCAGAATTAAAGGTTGAGGAAGGTACCAAATTCCATTACATTTTTCAGGATAGTTCAAAGATTGAAAATATGGATATAAACATTTTCAAGATCAGAAATTGGGAATCTAGCATCAAATTTTGCTAAAAAAAACATGACTTCCTTTGTCCACCCTGTATAGGTGGATTAATTAAAGAAATACATCGCTCTAACCATGTACGTGTTTTCGAAGAATTGGTCAAGGACCTTCCGAAAACCGCAACTAGATATCTCTTTCCGTTTCGAAAATATCGAGATTTTAATTTGGGTAAAAATTTCAACTAGTAAGGATGATTATTTTCTTATTTTTTAACTTACCTAGTATTATACCTCATTATTGATACTAATCGGATACATCGTTTCAGATTACAATAATTATTA
Organism: Orchestes rusci; assembly: GCA_958502075.1. NCBI lineage: Eukaryota > Metazoa > Arthropoda > Insecta > Coleoptera > Curculionidae > Orchestes > Orchestes rusci. The sequence continues at coordinate 28,792,829 of OY293312.1, forward strand.
TTTGAATTTGCATCAAAATTTTAATTAAATCTTCCAAAGGACAGTTCAAGGTCTAATTTGAAAGTGTAATTCAATAATAATAATCAATGCATCAGTCGGTTGAAATTAAATCAAACAATGCCAAGCCCATCTGAATAATGTTTAATTTAAAATTCCAAAATGTCGAGAATAATGGTTTTCATAATTATTGGGAAAAACGATCCCGAAATTAGGTTGAAATATTTGAACAGTATATTCTACACTGAGAAAAAATATTAGTTTGCATAATATAAAAATGTTTGCGAAAACGCTTCGTTTTCGAGATACAGGGTGTCAAAGTTTAATTTCTATTTTTGTTTTATCTAAATAATCCATAATAATGTCAAATTTGAATTTCTTGTCAAAAAAACCCTGGATGCCGATTTTTGTTAAATTATTACAATTATTATGGGATTTATTTAAACAAAACATAAATAAAAATTAAACTTTGACGTCCTGTGTCTCAAAAACAAAGCTTTTTCGTAAACTTGTTTATACAGTGTGTAGCAAGATGAATATATCCCTGTATTTCCTTATTTGAACTTATATGACATCTAACTAAAATTTGAACTTGTCAAGTCCCTCTACTGAGTCTTCGCGCAGAGGGCCAATTCTTGATATTTTGCCTCGCGTCAGAGATATCGAAAAAAGTTACTGGAAAAAGTCGTTCTAGATTGTATTCTAACCCCGGATTTTAAGTTTCAAAGAGAAAACTCCATTTTTTTCCAATACTTTTGTTCATTAACGAAATCATTTTTCCGTTGGACACATTATAATTTTCATGAAAACTGAACATTTATTTTTTTTAATATAATACGATCATGGCGGCTCAAAAACGATTTTTCAGGTTATGGGAGGACCTAATTTGAACTTGGTATGTAGGGTAAGAATATAATTCAGAACAAATTTTTCTTGTAACTTTTTTTGATATCTCTGGCGCGAAGCAAAATATCGAGAATTGGCCCTCTTTGGGGTTTGGACTTCAGATTTTAGTTAAATATCATAAATAGTGAAGCTTATCAGTCTGTAGGGGCAAATTTTCATCCCCGACTTCTTCAAATAGGGAAAATACAGAAGTTTATTCATTTTATCTGCGACACACTGTATAGCAAAGTAATATTTTTCTCAGTGTAGAATATACATTTCAAATGGGTATTTTGATCTGATTTTGGGACACCCTGTATAAAAATCTTCAAAAAAAAAAGGAATTGAATAATACTCAACACATATTTTAAATTGATGCGAATATACACATTTCAAATAATTGGATTTTTTTAATTCACAACTCAATTGCTTGAGGAGGTCGAATGTTTGAGATATTATTTATATTTCCCGTATACAGGGTGTCCACCCTAAAGTGTCCCCACTGTAAAATTTTTGTTTATCAACGGATTTTCAAATTCGTTTTGTTTGATGGGTCTCGACAAACACTTTTTGAGCATATTATGCCAAATTGGTTCCAGGGGCGTACTTATGGGTGATTGTGAAGGTTCAAAGGATGTCAAATTTGAAAAGAAAATGACAACGGAATCTTTATCAGCATCACCAAAAACCCCTTTGTACAAATTTTCAACCCTGTAAAATGTATCGATGATTTTTTGTTTAAAACACTCATTCATGGATCTTATCAACATCTTTATAATTTATTAAAACGTACAGGAAGACTCAATAAGCAGTGTATGTATTGAATTAACAAATTAACAAAAAAAAAACAACACGGTAAATTTTTTTTTTTTTTTTGAAAATGTGTACAAGGGTGTTTTCTATCTAATATCATTTTCTGAAATTTGACCCCTTCCTTCACAATCACCCCCTGGAATCAATTTAGCATAATATGCTCAAAAAGTGGTTGTCGAGACCTATCAAACAAAATTTTTTTTAAATCGGTTAATGAACAAAAATTTTTAAGGGGTTGGGACACTTTGGGGTAGACACCCTGTATATCCTGAAATTTCCAGTGAATAATATACAGGGGTTTAGGAATTATAAATTTATAAAACTGAAACGAGAATATACAATCAAAAATAAGCGTTTGACTTTTTTCAACTCACAATTCAAAAGAAAAAATATAACAAGAATTTTCCAAACAAAAAATCATATTAGACTGGATTTTAGATAAACAATGTGCAAAATGTAAGATGAAAGCAAACATAAAAAATCATCCAAGGAGAGTCGAAAATAACAATTTTGTGAAGCAACATTTGTATAGAATAACAATAAAAACCATATGTTTAACCGTTTGGAACAATTTGTTTTGACTAACAAAATGTCTCATTTATCAACAATCCAACAACAATAGCTTTTGTTTGTGGTCAAGGCTGTAAACACAGTTTATTCGTTGTTAATTGTCAAATTTGCGTCATTTAGATTAAATCTGGTACGATAACAAAATCATAAAAAGGTGGAAAAATGAGAAGAAAGATATTATTTTCCATCAACAACCTCAATTAAAAAGATAATTTATGTTGGGTTGTTAAATTTATTCTTTCAATGCTCGAGTTTTTTTCGCAAAATTTAATCATTTTTAGATTCTGGCTTTTAAGAAATTCAATGAGATAAATTCAGTCCAATTTCTTTTACAAAGTGAAAAATATTTTTTTGGAATATATTATAATTTTTTTCTATTTATAACCTCACAATGACCCTACTGACTAGTGAAACCTTGCCTGCAACTCACACGTTATGCATATGAAAATCAACAATTTCTCCTCAATGATACATTTCTAATCACCTTGTTAATTATCTCGATTACGCATGCTGAACTTAGCAATGCTAATCAGCCAATTGAATCGTTTTCACTTGCTGGTGGTTTCCTGGTTTTCAGGAAGTGCGTTATGCAGATATCCATTGTAGAGATAATGAATGGAATTGGGATCGGTTATTATAAAATTGTGGTTTCACTCCGTGGTAAGAGTAGATTATGAGTAATAGTGTGTAAATGGAGAGAGTGAATCAACCTCTACTGTTGCAATTGCACAATCGAAAAAAATATTCACAGCTCGTTAACTCTCGCTTATACTTCGTATAAACATTACATTCCGTAATTCCGCTATTTTTCCAGCCTGTTTGATTACTTTCTCCTTGAATTACCATATACACGCAATTTTCTTCCTGTTATTTAATAACAATTGGTTTCTCATATCTTTCACTGATTTTAATTTAAATTATGTTGAGGTTGGTTTGGTGACCTTAAGTGGGATTCATCCAGATGCAAATTGCGAACATCATTCAAATTGGTCGGTTAACTATCAAAAATGTCCCTTTTAATTTATTTATAAGTATACAGGGTGTAAATAAATAAGTGTGAAAAAATTCAGGGAGTGATTCTTGGCTTGGTTTTAAGAAAAAAACTTCATATGAACATACGTCTTAAAAGTCCTAACTTTTGAGGTACAAGGTGTCAATGTTTTTAGAAAAAAACGGTTTTTTATTAATTACTCAAATACTCTCTGGCTAATTTTGACAGAATTTGGCACGCTTATTTGTCGAAATAGAGGTCTCTTTTTTGTGAAATAAAAATTAAATTGTTTTATACCTGAGTGTCATACAATAATTGATATTTATAGATAAATCTATGATACGCCACTGCTTTTTTTTAGATTTCATAATTTTTTTTGAATGAAGCAATAAAAAATATAGCTCTTTTGTCTTTTCGTTTTTTTTTATGTATCCAGCTCCGTTTTCAAGATAAAAGTTAAAAACCGTCTCCTTGTAACTTCCTTCGCACGTTGCATGTAGACCTTATTAAAACAGAGAAACGGTTTTCAATTTTTATCTTCAAAACGGAGCTAGATACATAAAAAAGCAAAAAGATGCCCATAGACCAGCATTCAATATCGTCATTCTTTCCCGTCATTCTTTCCCGTCGTTCTGTCCCGTCATTCTTTCCTTTCAAGATGAATGGATAATAAAAATCTAATCATCCACGTAACGTTTTCCTGCCATCTTTCCATCTTTTCTCATCATGACAGGAAAAATGGATGGCGAATTCATCATCTTGCCTACTAACATCGCGTTCCAACAAAAAAAAAACGTTGGTTTGTCTTGTCAGATTGGACAACGGTACAACGTGGCAAGAAAGATGGAATGGTGCATTTATCATTTCATTCCCCACTAACTGGCGTTCGTCCCTTTGAAAGGAAAGAACGCCGGTCTGTGGGCGGCTGAAGATGGCAGGAAAACGTTACGTATTAGTGGGTGATGAGATTTTTATTATCCATGCATTTTGAAAGGAAAGTATGACAGGAATGAATGACGGGACAGAATGAAGGAAAAGAATGACGGTATAAGCCGCCCATATACCGGCGTTCTTTCCTGACATTTTTTCCCGTCATCCCTTCCTTTCAAAGGAAAGAACGCCAGTAAGTGGGGAATGAGATGATAAATGCACATTCCATCTTTCCTGTCACATTGAACCGACGTTCCAATCCGACAGGACAAACCCGCGTTCTTACAGGATAAAGCAACAGGAATACATTTCTCTCAGATGATTAACCAACACTCTTTCCTGTCGTTTTGGCGTCTGAGCGGATTATTTTTCCCGCAAAAATGAGATGACAGATCCAGAGGGAAATTGAGAGGAAAGATGGCAGGAAATGTATCCCTTCATTTTGGATGAAGGGAAAGAATGACGGTATTAGCCGCCCATAATAGACCTGCGTTCTTTCCTGACATTTTTTCCCGTCATCCCTTCCTTTCAAAGGAAAGAACGCCAGTTGGAGGGGAATGAAATGATAAATGCACATTCCATGTTTCCTGTCACATTGAATCGACGTTCCAATCCGACAGGACAAACCCGCGTTCTTACAGGTTAAAGCAACAGGAATACATTTCTCTCAGATGATTACCAACACTCTTTCCTCTCGTTTTGGCGTCTGAGCGGATTATTTTCCCCGCAAAAATGAGATGACAGATCGAGAGGAAAATTGAGAGGAAAGAGGGCAGGAAACGTATCCCTTCATTTTGGATGAAGGGAAAGAATGACGGTATTAGCAGCCCATAGACCGGCGTTCTTTCATGAAATTTTTTCCCGTCATCCCTTTGGTTTGTCTTGTCAGATTGGACAACGGTACAACGTGGCAAGAAAGATGGAATGGTGCATTTATCATTTCATTCCCCACTAACTGGCGTTCGTCCCTTTGAAAGAAAAGAACGCCGGTCTGTGGGCGGCTGAAGATGGCAGGAAAACGTTACGTATTAGTGGGTGATGAGATTTTTATTATCCATGCATTTTGAAAGGAAAGTATGACAGGAATGAATGACGGAACAGAATGAAGGAAAAGAATGACGGTATAAGCCGCCCATATACCGGCGTTCTTTCCTGACATTTTTTCCCGTCATCCCTTCCTTTCAAAGGAAAGAACGCCAGTAAGTGGGGAATGAGATGATAAATGCACATTCCATCTTTCCTGTCACATTGAACCGACGTTCCAATCCGACAGGACAAACCCGCGTTCTTACAGGATAAAGCAACAGGAATACATTTCTCTCAGATGATTAACCAACACTCTTTCCTGTCGTTTTGGCGTCTGAGCGGATTATTTTTCCCACAAAAATGAGATGACACATCCAGAGGGAAATTGAGAGGAAAGATGGCAGGAAACGTATCCCTTCATTTTGGATGAAGGGAAAGAATAACGGTATTAGCCGCCCATAGACCTGCGTTCTTTCCTGACATTTTTTCCCGTCATCCCTTCCTTTCAAAGGAAAGAACGCCAGTTGGTGGGGAATGAAATGATAAATGCACATTCCATGTTTCCTGTCACATTGAATCGACGTTCCAATCCGACAGGACAATCCCGCGTTCTTACAGGAATACATTTCTTTCAGATGATTAACCAACACTCTTTCCTCTCGTTCTGGCGTCTGAGCGGATTATTTTTCCCGCAAAAATGAGATGACAGATCCAGAGGAAAATTGAGAGGAAAGAGGGCAGGAAACGTATCCCTTCATTTTGGATAAAGGGAAAGAATGACGGTATTAGCCGCCCATAGACCTGCGTTCTTTCCTGACATTTTTTCCCGTCATCCCTTCCTTTCAAAGGAAAGAACGCCAGTTGGTGGGGAATGAAATGATAAATGCACATTCCATGTTTCCTGTCACATTGAATCGACGTTCCAATCCGATAGGACAAACCCGCGTTCTTACAGGTTAAAGCAACAGGAATACATTTCTCTCAGATGATTAACCAACACTCTTTCCTCTCGTTCTGGCGTCTGAGCGGATTATTTTTCCCGCAAAAATGAGATGACAGATCCAGAGGAAAATTGAGAGGAAAGAGGGCAGGAAACGTATCCCTTCATTTTGGATGAAGGGAAAGAATGACGGTATTAGCCGCCCATAGACCTGCGTTCTTTCCTGACATTTTTTCCCGTCATCCCTTCCTTTCAAAGGAAAGAACGCCAGTTAGTGGGGAATGAGATGATGAATGCACATTCCATCTTTCCTGTCACATTGAACCGACGTTCCAATCCGACAGGACAAACCCGCGTTCTTACAGGAATACATTTCTTTCAGATGATTAACCAACACTCTTTTCTCTCGTTTTGGCGTCTGAGCGGATTATTTTTCCCGCAAAAATGAGATGACGGATCGAGAGGAAAGATGGCAGGAAACGTATCCCTTTATTTTGAATGAAGGTAGAGAATGACGGGATAGCAAAACTGGTTTATTCTCAAAATAGTTTTTGTCCAAAACCGGTGTTTTTAGCGACACATACTAAGAGCAGATTTTTTTTGTAAAATTGAAAATAGGTCTACCAGGTCAATGCGACACGAAAAAGTTATGGTTAATTTAATTCAGGAACAATACTGTTTGTGGCGCCCTCTAACATGAAAAAAGACACTAAGTTGATATTTGAGTTCTTGTCATCAATATCGCCAGTATCCCGAATTTCGTTCAATTTACATGTTAATCAACAAAAATATAAGCAAAAAACCAAATAGTTTTTCTTTTTATTGATTGCTCTGGAGATTTGCAAATCAAAATTAGTGGGTTTTAAGAGGCAGCTATTGAGCATTTTTTGACATGCAATTAAGAATTTTATGCTCATAATGATCTCAATTTTTCTAAAAAAAAAAACGAACCATTTGCGGAGATATGTTTATATAACAGTCATTATTTTTTCATGCAGAATTACCTCCTGAACTTTGTTGCACTGATTTACTAACACCCTGTACATATGTTTATTTATACTATGCTTATATGACTGGATATTTATAATGCATAAATTACATGATTATTGTCATTTTCTTAATAAAAAATAAAGTACATCTTTGTCAAGATTGAAAACATTGTAAAATATTAGGTTGCCAACCTCATTATTACTCAATTAACAAAAAAAAATTCCGTTAAATTTACCAGTCATTTACAATTTATATTTTTTCTCAACATCACTGTCGGAATGCATTTTTAATTATTGATAAATGGAATATAGTCCACAATTTTTTTTCATCTAATTAAACCAAGTCATTACCGAGGTCATTACAATCTCAACTCAATTATAATTATGTATTATTTCATAGATTTGATTTTTTTTAACGTAGTTTATATTTTAGTTTTGACAATTTCATGTCGTTTTTATTAGTCACCCTGTAGAGTTTTATCGTCTACAATTACAATTTAATCAATGAACTAGAACATTTTCTCTTTAATTCAATGCATAAAACCCAAAAATCAAAAAGTTACAGGGAGTTGAAAATTTCACGTCACAAGCAACATTCTTATCTTATCAATCACCCTGTATAAATTTCCCCAAATTCATATAATTGTATCGACAATTTAATCAAAAAAACATACAAATTTGTTTTAGAGAATATTCAGTCTTTCAAAATATCACGAATATTCCAGACGTTTCTTTGACCCTGTATAATAAATAATCCAGGTGTCCTTAATGTATAGGGTGATTCACTATACAGGGTTTTTCACTTAAAACTCCGCACGTCAATATCTCGGAAACGAATAGGAATATATTTTTCTGTGAAAAGTAGTCAATGTATGATGGGGTCGAGTAGTTATTTTTCACAGTTAAAAAAATTCGACGCCTACCAAGAGTAAAGCGTCGCGACGCATCGAAAATATTAATCGATTGCAGAGACTTTGAAATTACGCGCATGCAAAAGTACATGTTATTTATAAACTTTTTTGTTATTCAGTCGAACTCATTTATTCTACTCACTTTTGAGATATACAGTGTGTCCAAGATAAGGATGTCTATCATGGGGATCTTGAAAACCGTGAGAGATACAAGGTCGGTTAAATGGAGGCAAAGTTGCGTATTTTGATGCTTAACAAAATGCCGTTTTAAAAGCCAAGAAATTCCGACTAAGTCCGAAATTATCCGAAAAAAACCGAAATTTTTTCAAAATTGTTTTCATTTTTTTCTGACCACATTTGAAGAGATATTTTGAAATGAATGGAACTTCTTCCTTGCCACTTTTTGCCCTTTACAACATGGCGTTTTTTAATTGAAGAACCGACGTTTCGTCTATGAGCAGCCATCTTCAACTTTGTTTTTTCAAATACGATCCTGGATATTTTATTATGGATTTTAAGAGCCTCTTATGTTCCTAAACCAACGAGGTATCGCACTAATTAAAAAAGAGGTGGTTGTTTTTAATCCTATTAAAAATGTATTTTTTGTCTCTCTCTAACACATGAGTTCTTATGGGAAAATCCATCAACATAATTTTTTTGAATAATTGCGATACATTGTTGGTTTAGGAACATGAGAGGCTCTTGAAATCCGTAAAAAAAAATCCAGGACCGTACTTAAAAAAACAAAGTTGATGATGGCTGCTCATAGACGAAACGTCGGTTCTTCAATTTAATAACGCTATCTTGTAAAGGACAAAAAGTGGCAATGAAGAAGTTCCATTCATTTCAAAATATCTCTTCAAATGTGTTCAGAAAAAAATGAAAACAATTTTGAAAATTTTTGTTTTTTTTCGGATAATTTCGGACTTAGTCGGAATTTCTTGGCTTTTAAAACGGCATTTTGTTAAGCATCAAAATACGCAACTTTGCCTCCATTTAACCGACCTTGTATCTCTCACGGTTTTCAAGATCCCCATGATAGACATCCTTATCTTGGACACACTGTATATCTCAAAACTAAGAAGAATAAATGAGTTCGGCTTAATAACAAAAAAGTTTATAAATAACATGTACTTTAGCATGCGCGTAATTTGAAAGTCCCTGCAATCGATTAATATTTTCGATGCGTCGCGACGCTTTACTCTTGGTAGGAGTCGAATTTTTTTAACGGTGAAAAATAACTACTCGACCCCATACATTGACTACTTTTTACAGAAATCAAATAATCCTATTCGTTTCCGAGATATTGACGTTTAAGTAAAAAACCCTGTATATTAACCCACCTCTAACACATTTTATACAAGGTGTACAAAAAAAAGTTGTATGCAAAAAATGTTTGTCTTATACTAATTTTAAAGTTGGGTGTTGCTTTTGAGACACCCTGTATAAATAGTATGGCCCGATTCAAACAATTCAGTATAAACCAAATAACTTTCGTTTTACACTTTTTTTTTCTACACCTTGTGTAAAATGAGTTAGAGGGGGGTCAATAAGTTGGATTTTCCACAATATTCAACAGCTTTTATCTCGAAAGCGACAAGAGATGAGATAAATATACCCAATATACATATGACTTGGAATCTAAAAATGAAATCAAACACAAAGTGTTTCATTCAAAATTTCAAAGTTGGGTGCTCTGGACAGTTTTTGGGACACCGCGTATAAATGATACTGCTTAATTAAAAACAAAAATAGTATAAACCTAACAATTTTTGTCTACAACTTTTTTCTGTATACACCTTGTATAGAATGAGTTAGAGGGGGGGTTAATTTATAGTGAATCACCCTGTACATTAAAATTGTGGTCTACTGTACTTTTGCCCAATCATTTCACTTCCACACATTTCGACTAGTTTCGAGATAGTTTTGGTCTTCATCAGAGTGAGAACGGACATCAAAAATTCAGTTTCTGTTGAATTATATTATGTTAACACGTTTCAAAATGAGAAGTTTACTAAATAGATTAAATGTATTCTCTATATTCCCATTTATTTTTTCAGTTGTACACAACGGCAAAATGTATATATTTGGTGGCTACAATTCAGTGCGAGGAGAACACTACAATGATCTCTACATGTTTGATCCTGATACGTGTATCTGGACCCGAATAACACCCGCAGGAAAATCCCCCTGCGAACGACGACGTCAGGGGTGTGCCAAAGTTGGTGATAAAGTGTACATTTTTGGAGGAACGAGGTAAATCATTAATCATTCAATTAATCTAGTCAAGAGCAAACATTATTGATTACGATCATTTTTCAATGTAGAAGTAAAAGTGACAAATTATGTAGGTGAGACGGAAATTTTCGTGTGTGCTTTCATAATTGGGTTCTTTGGCCTCGTACTGAGAGTAATTATTTCTGTCTGGGTTCAATGTCGAAAACCCGTTTTGGTCATCTATGATTCACTCATTTATGCATTCTACGGCACCATGATGTAATTATAGCATTCATTTTTGGCGACAGGGTGGTAGTTTTCGTAAACTATTCATCATTGAGACCCAGGAAAAAAACTGTAGATGATGTGCCAATGGATAATGCTGGAAATATGTTTCAAGTTTTTAGGATCACCGCAAGGGTGTAGTGAAAACAGAAAATCGACATATTTTCCATATGTTCTCTATTAAAATACTAAAAAAGAATATGGAAACAGATTCGGAGCGATATTTTCACTTATACTCTCCCTGGAGCTCGAATTTTTTCCGGAAATTTTGTCGAGTTGCAAGAAAATTCGCAACGAGAACAAATTTTCGGTTTTCAATTCGAGCTCGCGGGAGATTTGGCAAGAAAATTTCATGCCAAAACTATTTGAGAAGATTTAATAGTAGCGGCTGGACTCACCTCGCATTTAGTGGAAGAAACCAACGGCTCCTTACTCTACTCGCCATTGAGGAAGAAAGAAGGGAATCAGGATTTTATAAAACATTTGGAAGTTATAACCAATCTTGTCCATAATTGATAACATTGCAACTTTGTATTGGAAGTTGAAAATAAATCATTTATCAAAAATATTTGTCTTTAACAGCTGTCAAGCACTCGCCGCTGGATGTAGCTCCCATGCACCAACCACAGTGTTGCCGTTCGCCTTATCTCTGTCTGTGAAAGTTGGGTTGGGTTGGGATTGTTAGGGAAAGTGGGGACGCCAACACTGTAATCATATGGGAGCTACATGCAAAGATGCAAAGCCAGGAAGATTTCCACTTATTAATCTTTCAGTCACGTGATTATGAGCAGGGTGATTTCCGATAAAATTAGGTCGTTGCCATAGCAACATAATGAAATGCAAGCCTATGATTGGTTAGAATTGACTGGTAGGAAATTTTCTACAAAACTGCCCATCGACACTTATCTCTAAGTTGTCAAATGAGACTGCTACAGGCCGTCAAACTTGATGTTACTGAATTGCCTATAACTTCGGAATCTCTAAATTCTATCGTGTCTTTTGGAAAATTTCCTAACACCTTCATACACATAATTATTCTAAATTTTTTGAAATGGAAAAGTTATGGAGGCTTCAGGAATCCGTCGAGGAATACTTTTGAGACAGCCCCTGTAAACTTGAGAGTGTCAAAAAGATAGGAGTGCCTTCTTTTTGTGTTAATTTTTTTTTATATTATATGTGACTTATGACGCACTTTATTCTACTTGATAGCTGCTCGTATGGACTTTTTTGCGCTTTAAACCATCGACATGTAGTTTGTTTACATCTTCTGCAGCTTGGATTTGAACGGAATATAGAGTAATCTATCTTTAACCCATCAAACTATGGCTCAACAGAGTTGCTTCTTTTGGTTGACATCCATACATTTTGTTTTTAATGCAATTCGTTAACTGTTGTCGTCATGTTGCCCCACTCTCCCCTACCTAAATATTCCTGTTTTCGAAATAAACGACATTTTTCACTTATAATCTCCCTGGAGCTCGAATTATTTCTCGTTGCGAATTTTTCAAGAAAATTCGCAACTCGACAAAATTTCCGGATTTTTAATTCGAGCTCTAGGGAGATTCGGCAAGAAAATTTCATGCCAAAACTGATCATTGCAAAAAACATAACCCAGGACTCACCTCGCATTTAGTGGAAGAAACCAACGGCTCCTTACTCTACTCGCCATTGAGGAAGAAAGAAGGGAATCACGATTTTATAAAACATTTGGAAGTTATAACCAATCTTGTCCATAATTGATAACATTGCAACTTTGTATTGGAAGTTGAAAATAAATCATTTATCAAAAATATTTGTCATTGTTTTTAACAGCTGTCAAGCACTCGCGGCTGGATGTAGCTCCCTTGCACCAATCACAGTGTTGCCGTTTGCCTTATCTCTGTCTGTGAAAGTTGGGTTGGGTTGGGATTGTTAGGGAGAGTGGGGACGGCAACACTGTAATCGTATGGGAGCTACATCCAGTACATCCAGATGCGCAAAGCCAAAGCCAGGGAAATTTCCACTTATTAATCTTTCAGTCACGTGATTATGAGCAGGGAAATTTCCGATAAAATTAGGTCGTTGCCATAGCAACATAGCAAAATGCAAGCCTATGATTGGTTAGAATTGACTGGTAGGAAATTTTCATAATAATGTACTTTTCACAGTAGATTGTCATAATCATTTGATAATTGTTTAAACTTAACTAAATCACGATATAACTTGATAAATGATCATATTTATGATGATTACGTGATTTAGTTACGTTCATATACAGGGTGATCAGTTAAGGATAGCGAGCGGCCATATCTCGGAAACTATTCATCGTCGAGGCTTGCGGCAAAAAGTTTTATTACTTAAACGGCCAAGAGAAAAACCTGGAAAATATTTCCAAGTTTCTGAAATGGTTGCTAGGGGGCGTAACAACCAACACCAAGTAGAAGAATAGGATTTTTATGGAATTTTGTCCAATGAAAATGTATCGATGAGCTCATTTTCGGATTCACTGACTATCTACCTACACTTTTTGTCTAAAACGTTTTTTTCTATACATCATAATAAAGTGGTGGGGAAAGTTCAATTGTTTTTTTAAACAAACGGAGATTTCTCCCGTTTCGCTTGACCGGTTTTAACGAACTTATGAAAGAGAGTCTGCGCTATAAAATGCTCATTTGCTTTTTAATTTGTGACATTCGCCGTCGCCGCTAGATGGCGTTAACTGAAATGGTAGCATATTTTTGAGTTTTTTCCAAAAAAATCAAATGTCATGGTGTATTCATTTTTATATATTTTAAAAGGAGATACATTTTTCTATTAAAAGATTGAAAAAAAAAACAAAAAAATTAATGATTTTCTTTTGATTTTTCTTAATTTTTTTTTGTTTCTTTTTTTTTAAAGAAAAATGTATCCCCTTTTAAAATATATGAAAATGGATGTACCATTACATTTGTTTTTTTTGGAAAAAACTCAAAAATATGGTACCATTTCAGTTAACGCCATCTAGCGGCGACGGCAAATGTCACAAATTAAAAAGCAAATGAGCATTTTATAGCGCAGACTATTCTCTTTCATATGAGCCCAAGCTCGTTTAAATCGGTCAAGCGAAACGGGAGAAATCTCCGTTTGTTTAATAAAACAATTGAACTTCCCCCACCACTTTATTATGATAGATAGAAAAAAACGTTTTTGACAAAAAGTGTGGGTAAATAGTCAGTAAATCCGAAAATGAGCTCATCGATATATTTTCATTGGACAAAATTCCATAAAAATCATATTTTTCTACTTGGTGTTGGTTGTTACGCCCCCTAGCGACCATTTCAGAAACTTGAAAATATTTTCCAGGTCTTTCTCTTGGCCGTTTTAGTAATACAATTTTTTGCCGCAAGCCTCTACGATGAATAGTTTCCGAGATATGGCCGCTCGCTATCCTTAACTGATCACCCTACTTTTCAAAAGATGTATGTACTATGGCGACCCACTGTAAAAATAAAAATATTTTTATACAAGAGGCGTTTAACTATTTTAGAAACAGGCATATTAATATGGACCCTGTATAATTCACGGAATATTTATTTACACTGGAGCAATAATTTCCCTAATATAAATCACTCTCAAAATTTCAACTTTCTATGAAGCTCAGTGGCGTAGTAATAAAAATGAAACTAGATTTTAATTTTGAGGAGGAAAAAAAAAATTGAATAATCTCTCCAAAACCACTACAGATAGGTATAGGATAATATTCATGAAAAGTATTTAAGATTTTCTGAAGAATCTAAAAACTCAATAATATACATACTTAGTGTCCCATTTTAAATATTAAAGTTGCTTGCTGTGAAAATCTTGTTTTTTATTTTTTTATAATGTTTTTTTTAAGTATTAAGAGTAAGTAAGATATACAATTCAATAATATAAATAGTGTGTGTTCAAATATCGAAGTTGTTGCTACTTTCTGAAAGGAGCGGCAACGTCGCATCACTGAAAATATAGAACGAACGAGCCACACTGCTTACCTGAATGACCAAAATTTCAGAACTATCCCAGGACCCGTTTTCCTTAAACGTCGACCTACACCTTGGGACACTCTGTAGAAAAAAAAGAGGAAAAATGTCTTCATGGAGGTGGTGGGAAATGTTCCAAATAACATCATACATCCATCTTTTTAGTTATTTTGCATTTGAAAATTTCGAAAAAACCTCAAAAATAGAACATCAAGTTGGACAAGTACCTGTTTCATTTGAAAATTTAGAAAGAAGTGTCAAGGAAGCAATTTTTCAGAAAATATCGACCTAAATCTGTTTCCATATTTTTTTTTTGTTAGTTCAACGGGGAAAATTTCTAAAATTGTCAATTTTCCTAGAAACTTGAAATATATTTCCAGCATTTTCTCTTGGACACATTACCAAACAAATTTCTGTTCCTGGGTCTCTATGATGAATAGTTTACGATAACTGACATCCTGTCGCTGATAATGAATCACCCTGTACATATCGTTCGTGCGAATGACGCCAGAGGCCCGCACCTTTACAACTTCCACAACTACTCTACTCGATAGACTTGCGAATTCGTCATAATATAATCCTAACCAACAAATTTTGTTCTGTTTAATCATTTTTTATTGCGTTGTCTAGATCGTTTATTTTAAGGGCCATTAAAAAATAATTCTTTCCAGTCCCCACCACAATAAAATAGACCTCGAAGAACAAGATCAATTAGGATTGGATGGCCTGGTTGATCATAGTGATATGCACGTTTTAGATCTCAATCCCACGCTTAAGACTATCTGTATGGTGGCTATGAAGACTTTCGGCATCGATGATCGGGGGCTACCGCTTTCTTTAAGGTAAGACTATTTATCTACTGATTAGTCTTCAGTTTTTTGTGGAGAAAATACAGGGTGAGTATGAATGAAGTGCACATTTTGACATGATGAATAGAGTATAGTAGGGATAATTTTCTCATTAGATCCCTTTTTTGCTTGAAATTGAAACAAAAAAACATTTTTTTTTTAATTTGTGAAAACCAAGTGGCTTACCAATTTCTCCTTCCTTTCCTTTGAAAAATTAGAGTCGCTTTAAGTCTAGTCTTGAGCTCTGGGAAAGTTGAACTTGAACGAATTTCCAAAAAAAGAACCTTGGATATACTTTCTGAAAGTTTGAACAAAATCCCTTGAAGCGTTCCGAATCTACAGACAAATTATCGAAATTTTTCTCTGCTTTTATTTTAATGTAGTTTTTGAAAAGACGTTTTTTTATAAAAAGTAATCATCCAACTATAATCTATCAACGAGATTTTTTTTTTTTTTTTTTTTTCAACGAGCATACAATTCGCACTTATTTCAGACTCACCCTGTATGGTGGACCCATAACCAAACGGGTTTTCACAATAATCAAATGGGGTTGACACTACACCCACAAAAGGATCTGCAGTAACAATCAACAATAAAAAAAAACACCGAAATAATCAGAAGTGAATAATTTGTCTTTCGTTCGTCGATTTTTGTTTTCAAATGATTTCTTTATACGTTTTCTGAGTTGATTTAATGTTTTTTATCACACTCACCTAACTTTTTATATTTTCATTTTTTGAAAGATATTTTTATGAGATTTTTATCACTTTCGCTAATTTATATTTTATTTGTCACCCTTTATCCGTTTTATTCTGGGTTACTTTTTTCATATTCGAGAATTTCGCCTACTTGATTTTTTTTCATTTTTATTTTGAGGAGTTCTTTCATTATAAAAAAACGACATATTTTGTTCCTATTCTAAAAATTGTTTAAGTTTTTCGCACTTTTTTGTTTATTTTCCCATTTTATAGCATTCTTCTTTGCTGTATTCTGAGTAGGTTCATTAGTTTCAGCTGCAGAGTATCTATTTGAATAAGTTTTTTCCTTTTTCAAGTTTTCCATCTTTTCATCTGGGTTAGTTTTCCACGGATTTCACTCCTCCAATCAGCACAGTTTGTGAATTTTTCTGGATTTTTGCAAATCTCCCCGTTCCAAAACTGTTTTTCTATTTCCCAAAGTTTTATAAATTTGTTGATGATTTTTGCGTTTTTTTAAATCTGCTTTATTTTGAGTTGTTTCTATCATTTCCATCCAGTTCCACATCTTTGTAATTTTTCTGATTTTCTTATTTTCAACATTCTACAGGGTGTTTCCTAACCTCTGTGACAAAATGAAAGGGGTGATTCTTCGCTTAATTTTAAGACGAAAATGTGGTATAACTTTTTTTCGAATTTCACTTTGTTTCCAAAATACAGGGTGTTTAATTTTTTTTATTATTATCATTTATTTTTATATATATTTGTTTTAATTTATTTAGTGTTTTTGAATTCTCCATTAAAATGATTATAACTGATTGCTGTATTTGTTAGAAAATTCAACATCAGCCATAAAATTCCTTCTTGCGTCAAAACTCACTCAACTAGATTTAATTTTTTATCTCAAAAATTAGGCAAGATACGATAAAAATTCAAGAGATCAAAAAGTTGCGTTTTTAGTTGAATAACCTGAGAAAAAAATGAAAATGTCACAAAAAGTCAGTGGCGTACATTTTTTTCCCAATAATATTGGTTGAAGTGCCGCTCGGGACGCAACTGTATTCGATAATTTTTATTTGTTCATGGCAAAATGAGCCCGTTATCACTATAAATATCGTTACCAAACTTCAACAAAATCGAGTAAAAGATAAATTAATTAAAAATAAAAAACTAATCAAAAAAAATAAATTAAACACCCTGTATTTTGGAAACAAAGCGAAATTCGAAAAAAAATTATACCACATTTTCGTCTTAAAATTAAGCGAAGAATCACCTCTTTCATTTTGTCACAGAGGTTAGGAAACACCCTGTATATTCACTTGATTATTTTTTTCATTCCATTGGGGGTTTTTTACAGTTTTTTTTTATCTCTTGGTAAAGCAATCTCTATCCTGATTGATTTGGATTTTGGTTTTTTGCGAAGGTTTTGTACAGTGTGGTCAATTTAACTTGTTCACATTTGAAACGTGTGTAAGCTCGTCATTTTTTATTTTATCGAGACGAACCAAAGAATATGTTGTAGGGCTATCTTCCAAGTTTTTATTTTCATATTGAAATTAGATGATATATCTAACCATTTTTTTTTTTTTTGGAAAGGTGGGTCGGTAGATACTTCAGGTTTTTTTTCATCCTGATCACATCCTGAAAGTTTGAGGTGGCTGCCTCGTTCAATTTTTTTATTTTTCAGCCAGTATTTTTTTTTCAAAATGGCACCCAATTCTCAGCTGTCACTTCTATGATGAGAAATACAGAAAGTACCCATATATTGAGGATCAAAATTTTGTTTAACTTGAATTGAAACGAAAATTATAAATATTGATCCAACTAACAAAACAAAATTTATGAGTACGTTCTGCATTTCTCAACACAGTAGTGACGACTGAGAATGTGAAAACGTCAATTGCGCGCCATTTTGAAAAAAAATGGAACGAAACAGCGACCTCAAGCTTTTAGGATGTAATGAAAAGACCTTTAAAATGCCACTCGACCCCCCTTTCTATTTGAAAAAAAGGAGGTTAGGTGAATCACTTTTTTGAAACCACTCGTCAAAATAAAGACTTGGCAGGTTATCCCTGCAATATTTATACTAACCTAAGTTTAAAATGTGAATAAGATAAATGGGACCACACTGTACTTTCAATTTTTTTTTCTGTTTTTATATTATTCTTTATCCTGTGTTTGATTTACTATCTTTGTTTGGATTAAAAGTTGTTTCTTCAGTACGAACATTATTTTCACGTATTGTGCACAAACCAATAATTGAAGTAGCCTTACTTGTTTCAGTGGATCAGCTCAATTATACAGGGTGTCTCATAGTCCAAACTCAATTTCTGATCAAAATGTTCTCATACATTTTTTGAACCGTTTGGTATATTATGATAAAACTTGGAACGATGGGGTATGAGCAAGTTCTGCATTTTTTGACATATCAATGACAGCTCTAAATGTCAAGATGACAGCTGAGTGCGCATCGGAAATATTTTTTTTAATAGAGAGGACATAATATAATACCTCGTTTTTGAGGTATCTTTATGTATTCCTGGTACAACATTCATAAAAACAGGATAAAACATCAAGTTTGGACAAAATTGTGCCGGGGAGTGTAGTTGTTGAGAAATTATGTAACAACCGATGAAATTTGCCTATTTTTCAGAAGAGAACTATACAATCTCTACGCTCCCAACAAGATAACATGCAGACCGAACAACTCTGCAGGGTAACACCGATATGTAAGACTGTGCCAATTGGAAACACTCTGTATAATATGTAGAATAAATCGATCCAAGTATAACTGTGATTTCGGTTTTTGTGGCCAGTAAACATTTCGGAATAATTGAATTTGCTTGGAGTTACCATTGAGCTTGTGATTTTTTTTAAATGCATTTTGGAGGTTTGCAGTATTGTCAATTTTTTTCTCTATCGTTCAATAATCAATTTTGTCATTTATTTCCAAACATACGTAATAGACTAGAATTTAACTATGCGCTAGAGTGTATATTTTGTTTGTATATATGAAAGTGTATTTTTATTAAATTATGAGGATAATTTGGCGGTTTTATTTTATTTTGTTTACCCCTGCTGTTTTTATGACTGTTCTAGATAGCTTTGAGGAACTCTCTCGGCGCCGACTGTGGCTCACTTGTGATCTTGGTTTTTCACAGTGTCGACGAGAAGTGAGCCGAAGGTTAACTTTGGAAAAAAAAACAGCAAACGATGTCCCTATTTACGTCGAAACCAATTTTTGATTTCATTGCCCAAGTTTGGTTGTTCAAATAAATCCTTGAAACCATTTTATTTCATCCTTTTCATTTAGCCCAGAGTCCCACAGAAGTGAAAAAATATCGTTATGTATCAACACAAACCTCCGGCACCTTCTACTCCGTTGTATAGTCACAGTTCTCTTAGTCTGTTTCAGCCCATGTGTGTATGCATTTGGCGCTCCAGTCAAATGCATTTTCGCTATGGAAATTTGTCGGAAGTATTCGGGAAATTACCCGATGTGATGGCGCCACCGTGCGCTATTTGAATAGACACTAGGGACGGGAAGCGTTTTTACTTTTCCAGCTGTGTGTCAAACCTAGTACAATAATTGTGCTGATTGAACCTCCTGTCTAGTCAGTTGTCACTATTATCATTGTCAGTCTGCGTGTATTCATTCAAGATAAACAGTGTTGCCAAAAATAGGGATTTCTCCTCACGAGTAGGAATAATCAGGCCATTGACGTGGTTGAGAATTTTTCAAAACCAATAAAACGTAGGGAAAATCAACACTTCGCGTTATTTTGGAAAGTTTCACGCCGTGGTGATACCACGTGTATTTATAATGACATCTCTACTTTTACCGAGGTGGACTTTTTTTAACGGTAGCCTAATTGAAATGTTTTTTACGAAACAATATTGAACTATTGTTTTTGCTAAAGGAATAAATACATGGGTTTTGTAATTTGGTTTATTTCGATTTTATTTGGATCTTGTTTTGATTGAGTCACGAACCTCAAGTAAATAACCGTTATTGATGTGATTTCCTTTTGCTAGCGCACACCCATACCTACACTTCACGAGCCGCCACTGTATGGTAGTGTGACGAGACATCATTTTGTCGCTGATATTTGCCCCCCAACAGGATCTTAGCCACTGTGTTGGCGAATGCGGTGAAAGCTTATCGATTGTTCTCGGAAGATCAAGGGTATTCTTGCATTTTCGGCGAAGGGGTCTTTCATATATAAGGCTGCCGCGGCGCCGCCGCCAGTTATTGAGGATGTTGATCGCGTAACATAAATGAGCTGTGATCGTTGATTGAATAAGTTACAGGAAGATGCCTAACCATATGGGAAATAAAGAGACTGTTGAAAGTATTCCCCGTTAGGAGCCGCTAGTCTCGGCCATCTGTTTTCCAAAACATTAATTATCTTAACCTCAACGCGAAAGATTTCTGTAAACTTTTGATCTATCAATTTGGTGGCATACCAGCACGGTTGCCAAGTCGCTATCGGGAGTTCGGGGCGTTCTGGGATGGCACGAGCAGTCCAACGATTATTGTAAGATTCACATTGAATTTCATTCGATTTTGTTGAAATTTTCAGAAAGTTTTTCCGAGGTTTTCAAGTATCTTTTCATTTGAGTCTAACTTTTCCAGGAGCAAACCTAAAGCAACACTAATTCTTAATTTAGAAGAAAAAAGTTTTACGCCACTGAGAATTCACGAAGTGAAAATATTTTTTTTCATTTTCCGTTCAATTTTCCAAAAAAGGTTCTTTTTTTCGGTGCATCGTTTTTGAAGTAAAAAATAAAAATCATTTTGATGTTACTAATTTCAGAAGAATTCACAAGTATTAAACCGTTGATTGAATACTTATTCAATCAACGATTAAACACTAAGAATAATGAGAAGTCAATCTTTTTCATAGTTGTTATGAAACGAGTTCACTGTTTTGCTTAAAAAGGAACAAAACTTTGGAAATCTTGATAGCATGAGAAGTTTCGAATCTACACACACAGAATCGAATTCTACTATTATCATTATTATTTTTGACGAGACGTTTGTGGACATCATGATAACTTACAAAAAGTGATAATCTTATACTTTTTATTCAGAACTCACCTTACTCGAATTACCCAAATTTCAGTCGATTCTGAAACTGTTTGCGAAATTAAAAAAAATATATATATTCTCAAAAAGTGGTTTTAGAAAAACATCAAAAACTTGCCTAAAAAACTAGGTTCTCTGTTCTCTGCATTTGTTTGCGAACGGTTGCTTTTATCAAAAAAAAAACGTTTATCACTGTGCATAGAAATGTTGTCTTCATCACGATAAAACCTATAATTTTGCGGATTCCCAGATCCACATTTTTTATGGTTTTCGAAACATGTACAATATGTTTGGGTTTTTCTTTTTCAAAAATATTTTTATGAAGATTGGTGATATGGTTTCTCATAATTGTGTCATCCAAAACAATTATTTAAGAAGACCTCTCTGTACAGGGTATCCCAAAAATATACCGACAAACTAAAAGAGATGGTAGGGGCCATCAAAACAAATATTTTTTGTCCAGTACATATATATTTCCGCAAATAACCCGTTTGGGCTCTAGAGCAAGAAAAAACGCTTTTTTGGTACTTTATTTTTCGCATTAATTAAATCGCTGCTTACTGTGCAGTCTTTCTGCCACCAGATGTTTGTTTGTTGGTTCCAAACATTTTTGGTCGCAATTTTGTTTATTTTAACGATGCGAACACATTTTTCTATGATCAACATTTTTTTTTTTTCATTTTCCTAGTCATCATTTGCGAACATATGTTTACTGGACAAAATTTTTGTTTTGATGTCCCTAGGACCCCTTACAGTGGGGATATTTTTGGGACACCCTGTATGTAGTTTTTTTTTTAAACAAGTTGTGATGATTATTCAAATGTCTCTTCAATACAAAACTATCTTACATTTTGAATATTTCTAGTAAGTTTATGAAGAAGAGACTCGTTATATTTTTGGAAAAAAAAATCATTTCGGACAATTGAATTAAACGAAAGTTGGTCTCTATTGAATTTAACCGTTGATTGTATTTTAACACTTTGATGGCCTACGAGAAAAGTCTCAAGCCAAAAATTATCCCTTTTTTATAGAAGAATATTCTGCTTTGTCTAGTTATTGGTATAGCAATGTAATCTATCCTAAATTTTACTTTTATACCTACGGTGTGTCCACTCTGAAGTCGCCCACCCTGTATTGGTTATCGATGATTTTTTGTTTAAAACACACATTCTGGGATTTAATTAAAATCTTATTAATTAGAGCGTACAGGAAGACTCAATGAGCAGTATAAGTATCAAATTAACAAAAAAAAAAAAACCAAAACAGTAAATTTTTTTTTTTGAAAATGTGAACAGGGAGGTTTTTGATCATTCTGATTGAAATTCCGTTGTCAGATTTTTCCTAAAAAATCCCCTAATACGATTTTTTGAAATTTGACTCACTTATTTGAACCCTCATAATCACCCAAAAGTACGTTCCTGGAACTGAGTGGTATAATGTTCAAAAAGTGTTTGACGAGACCTAACAAAATGAAAATCGGTTGATAAACGAAAATGTTACAGGGGTGGGACACTTCAGAGTGGAAACCTTGTATTATCGATAAAAAAACTTTCACGCGTTTTATCTGGGAAATCAAGCAATTCCGGAACCAAGTACTTACTTGGAGCCTTTATTCTTCTCATCTATCTTAAAAAAAATTACACTCGTCTTGAGACCCTACAAAAATCATAAATAATTACCTCTTATAGTAGTCAGTGGATGTCCGCTCAGACTTAAGTACAAATTCATCTACTAGGTATATGTACCTGATGAGAACACGTGTGTTGTACAGATTCTTCAGACTTCAGATACAGAGACTGTAGATTCTTTATCAAAAAAGAAAAATATTTTTCCTTAGAAAAAAATTTCCGCGGACTTTCGATTTCGATATACAGGGTGTATTATAACTACGCCAATGGTTAATTTTTTTAATCGATTTTTTAATAAAATAATCCTAACCAGTGAGTTTTGACACTGTACCAAATCCGATAAAAATATTCCAAGTGGTTTAGAAGTAATAAAAAAAAAATCTTTTTTTTTTCATAACTTTGACACCCTGTATATCGAATACGAAAGCCCGCGGAAAATTTTCGTTGAGGAAAAATCTTTTTCTTTTTTGATAACGAATCTACAGTTTCACGTTGTAACCTTAGTCTGTTACACCCTGTATATAGATAAATTAAATCCAAATTAACTTAGGTATTCAACCATCATACGGATGTTATTTATCAAATGATAGATCATCTCTATCTCTTCCCTATATCAATTGAAGATTCACTCAATTTGACAACACTGCTTGTCGCCCAAACCGAATTTCGTATTTCAGTATTTAATGCATGGTCCTCGTAAGCCCCCACTTCTACCCGACATGTGACGGCTTACTAAAAATGCCGTCAAATTCATGATGGCAGCACTAATCAGTCCATATATTCGTGGGCATCAGCTCAGCTGTTGTTGACAAAGACGGAGGATGGTATTCGCATTTATTAAAGAAAGATAGGAACAGTTTTTGTCGCGAGCCACGAAAATTTACACAGACATTAGGTATCTTCCTGTACTTATTCAATCAACGCTGTGATTGTGAACATAAATATAGTAGTGCTGTATGTACAGGGTGTCCCTGAAATGACTGTACAACGCTTTACCACAAATTCCTCAACCATAAATAAGGCGATCTAGGCAAACCTACCTATATCCAAAATTGCTTCATTAAGTCTACAGAGGGCGCCAAAGATTCAAACAAAATTGTTTTTTTTCTACATTTTTCAAAAACGTGCAAATCTATTCTGATAACTATTGGTACCTAGAAATCTGAAAGTTTAAAGTATTGTGGAATTTTTCACTCTTTTGAATAATTTGGTTGTGCCAGAAAAAATCTTTTCAATTAGCTGCACAGATATTTTATTATTGATTTATTTTTTTCTAGTATAAATAACTACTTATCCTAGCATATTTTTTCAATTCCATAAAGAATCAGTCATATGCAGCTATATCTTTTGATTTTGTATAGAATTAACTTTCTGATGATTCAGATGTTTTCTAATAACTCAGTGTGTAGGAAAACTTTTTCCTCTCTTGAAAAAAATTGCTGGGATAAGTAGTTATACAACAAAAAAAAAATCAATAATAAAATATCTGTGTGTCTAATTGAAAATATTTTTTTTCTAGCACATATACTTCCGGTCAATGACAACCGTTCGCTATAAAATCAAAAAACGTAATTTCATGGTCCAATACTAGGTACCAAAATTTATCAAAGTCGATTTGTAAGTTTTTGAAAAATGTAGAATTTTTTTTTTCTGAATCTCTGGCGCCCTCTGTAGATTAAACGAAACAATTTTGGGAATGAAGTTGCCTAGTCCCAATAAGAAAAGGAGGTGCATTCATCTTATCTGCGACACACTGTGGAAAAACCCAAACATTGAACAATCTACCAAATTCAATCAAAACTAAAGATTTCTTTGTTGTGGTTTCAAAAATACCATAAGTTTGGTTCAGCAGTTTTTGTGTTTTTTCAGTTTAAAGTTCTATTTTCTACCATTTGAACTACTGATGGATATAAAGTTTCTCATCAACATTATTTATTAAGTTTAAATGGTAGAAAATGAATTCTCAAACTGGAATAGCGCAAAAATGGCTGAACTAAAGACCAACTTATACAGGGTGTATGTGAAGTTGGGGTTTTCCTTGTAACAGAAGACAGGACTTCTTGAGGCTCTACATTTGAATGGTGATTTTGCATTTCCATTATCTTTGAGGTTTACTACACTTTTTCTCACAACTTAATTTTCTTTTTCGAATCAAATTTAGCTTTTGCACATGTCTTTTATTTTCGAGTTCAAGAAAATGTTATTTGAAAAATTTGCTTAATTTATCAAGTCTTGTCTCATGTTAAAAGGAAAAGCCCAATTTAAAATCCACCCTGTTTAATATTTTTGAAATCACAAGAGATATGTAGATCTTTCGTTTTAGACAAAAATATACGGGGTCTCCCATTACAAAAAAAAAATAAAGCATCAGTAAAAATGTTCTATTTCCGATGCGTTTTCATTTTTTTTCGACTTGAGAACTTTCACTTTAACTCTGATCCTTTAAACTTTTTTTATAGGATCCACTGTTGTAGGCTTTGTGTTTCAGGGCATCATCAGCCAAAAATAAAAAAATGCTGATATGAAAATAGTGTCCTAACTTGCTTCATTTTCGAAATAGTTTTTAGAAAAAAAGACTGTTTTTTATTAATTACTTAAAAACCTTTGTCGCCATAATTTGTGTATTTGGAATAAAATTATTTATTCAAGTGGCGTCACAGAGGGTCATCCAATTGATATTTATACAGGGTGTCCCATAACTTATCCGCCATAGAGCAGCAGGTGATACCATAAATGACAAAGGTAGGTTACTACTTGAATGTTTCACAAGAACCAGTGAGTATTGTGAAAAGAGGATGCAAACCCAACTTGTAACCTCTAGACAACTGACAAGATGGACGTTATTTTGATAAATATAACATGGCGACCCACTAAAATCCAATTTGTATGAGTGAAAGCCACGTTAAATCCTTTAAGATTCATTCAAGAATCATAATATTAGACTTTGAAAATGTATTTTGTCTCATTTGTCTGCATTAATACCACCTCAAGATTTATTATTTTTATGCAAGATGCTGTAATTTGATCTTATCACATACTATTTAAGAAAAACGTATTGTACAAGCCCGGCTTAAGAAAAAAAAATTATGCACGCCTCCGCACAATTATAGTACATTTTGTATCAAGGGCGGAAAGTGGATGATTTTGACGAGGGTACAAGTAGCAGCACGAGCGAAGCGAGGGAAGATATTAGCCGAGTCAAAATCATCTCTCGTCCGTGGTGCAAACAATGCTTTTTGTACAACCAGTTTGTAATCATTTGAATAATTATGAAAATCAAAAATAAATAATCGATACACTGCTGACAAGTCCGACAACTGACAAGTGACAACTGTCAATCATGGTTACAATAGGTGTGTTCCCGTATTCTTTTGAGACCGAGATTGTCACGTGATAAGTTCCTCTTAGTATGCTAGACTGTCACGTGGTTAATTGATTCAGAGGCGTTGGGATCCAAGGAACCGTTGCTAAGCGACCTTCTTTTGCGCCCGCGGGCGCGAAACTACTTTTAGGCCCGGCTGCCAGAATAAGCGACTTTCCGCCTGCTTTGCATGCATTGAAAAGTGGACTTTACGTATAGGTTGTACACTATATATTTTTGAGTACAAGATACTATTTTCGCTTGAAGTAAAAGCTCACTTCAACTACGGCGCCGATATTCATCTTCCTACTTGGACTTATCTTTTATTTAGAGTGGCTTAAAACCTTGACCGTTTAAATTCAAGATTTTTTTGAAATAGACAATTAAATGTGAAGTGCAAACGAATCTATGAAGTAGCCTAAAATAATACCTGAAGGTCATATTATCATATTATACAGGGGGTTTATCAATTGAATGAAATGAATTGTATGACAAAAAGTTCCTATGGACATAAGTCTGCAAGAGCCTAGATTTTAAGATACAGGGTGTTGAAATAAAAAAAAAAAAATTATCTCTTTGATACTATTCAAGATATCTTTTTGAAATCCGGTACATGCAAATCAATATGCATGGGAATGTTAGAGAGGGCGCCACTGATTTAAAAATATTGGAAGACACTGCAGGGTGTCTTTGCAATTAAGTAGATTTTATTTTTTTAAGCGAAAACCATGCGTCGGACGAAAAAAAATCAAAAGAACAAATTGACTGAGAAATAAATAGAGATTTCAAAAAGAATTTTTATTTTGAAAGGAAGCAGTGGCGTACAAGTTTTTTCTCTAAAAATATTGAGTGCAAAACTCGTATGTGCGCCACTGGTTAAAAATTATAAAATTGTACATCAAAAAATGCATTTTGATGCATAGAAAACGTGTACCAAATTTCATAAAGATATCTGAAATAGTATATAAAAAAAAACAATTATTTTATAAAATTTTAACACCCTGTATCTAGAAAATTAGGCACTTGCGCTCCTATATGTCCATATGAACTTCTTGTCTTCAAATCATTCAAGAATCATCACCTTTAAGTATCGGCATTCAATTGATAAACACCCCGTATACAGGGTGGACCAGAAGAAAAGGGACATAATATGGTAACAGTAGATTCCTCACACAAAAATATTGCGATCGACCTCAATTTGTCTATTCCGAAGGATGATATTAAGAGAGATACAGGTTGCCAAAGTGGAAATTCAATTTTTGATTTTTTCAAATTACTTTTGAAATAATCAAGTAATTTTGATGAAATTCCGCATATGGGGATTGTTTGGAATGCAAAATTCATATCTGGCTTTGGTATGGGTCTAACATGTGGGGGGCGTCACTTACCAACTTTCCACTACAGTCCACTCATTCAAATAGTAATTCCGTGCTAAGATTTGAATTTTGCATGCCAAACAATTCCCATAAACCATATTTCAAAAGTTATCATAAAAAATCAAATATTAAAATTCAACTTTGACACCCTGTATCTCTGTTGATATCAACTTTCGGATTAGACAAGTCGAGGCCGATCACAATATTTTTGTGTGAGGAATCTACTGTTACCGTATGTTCCATTACTTCTGGAGCACCCTGTATAGATCTTCAATAAAACGATCTTGCCAGAGGTAAGGCTAACACTAAAATTTTTTTAAGGAACTCCTAAGACCTTGAGGATTCATGTCACACTTTAATATATCAATTATAAATGGTTTATCATTTCAAATCTTTTAGAGGTCTCAAGAGAGGTTATGAATTCTATCATTGAGAGCAATTTGATTCACTTACCTAAGTGTGGAATTGGTATATTGTACAGGGTGTCCCATTTTGGGTACTTTTGCGGGGTATCTCCGTTATTCTTATAGATAGAAAGTTGCGGTTTTCGCGACAGTGTGCTACTTTTTCGTGAAACTAAAGATGACGTTAACAAGATTTTCATAGCCTTTTTAGTTTTCAAGATACAGGGCTAAACTGAAAATGCATTTTAAGGTCCCCCCGTATCTAAACTATCAGATAAGTTGGAGAATGTGAAAACTGTTTCTTATACAACTTTTTCCGTAGAACTACTTTACGACAAAAAAAAAACAAAAAAAAAATAAGTTATCAACTTGCCGTTTGCGCCATTTTTTATATATTTTTTACGCTCTTTCAAACTAACGTTAAAGAAGAACACCTTTGTATCCAATATTTTTGAAAAAATCGATGAAATAATTCATTTTAACAGAAAGCGTGATAATTAACATTTAAAACGACGCTATAAGCTTATTGGAATCGGTTAAGCCAAACAAAAGATATCAACAATTTTAAAAATTAACATTCGACACTTCCCCCACATTTATTTGACAGATTACAAAAAAAAGTTTGACATGAAAAATGTTCATAATTTCTCCTTCTTTGATATAAAATTATTTATCTGGTAGGTCACCGTTCAATACCTATTCTTAATAAAACCCATATTTTCTATTTCACTATTGTATTACGCCCCCTAGTGGACATCGCACGAACTTGGAAATAGTTTCTTGGTAACTTTTATAATATTTTTTTTTTTTTCAAAAATGTGGGATGAATACTTACGGAGATATGGCCGGTGACCTCTCTTAGTTGTACACCCTGTACACGAGCAACAGATGAATATATTATTTTCTATCATATCTTATCAAAATGATTAACTGCTACCGCACATAATCCATCTACCGTAAAACAAACTAAGTACACTCCTGCTATTTAGTTTAATAGCTGTGCGACGCCGACGGTGCGTGAATAAATTTCCTGCTACTTACGGTTCCGTTAGATCAGCTTTTCTCCTTTTCCAAACACATCGCGTAGAAAAGGACAACGTGGACAAAAGGGACAACGGATTGAAGTCCTGCATTGATCTGTTGTGGGAGTGAGGAGTGAATAATAGCAAAGATGGGTGGCAATGTTTAGAAAAGTGGGATTTTGGCTGTAGAAAATTATTGTAAGTGTTATTTTGTAATTAATTAACTATAAAATGCTAGACAAGTCACAATATGTCATGTTATTTTCCATGATTTTATCTGCAATAAATTTTTAAACAGCTGTTGAAAATTGAAAAAAAAATGGTCAATCGATGAAAAAGCAACATTCAACAAAACACATTTCCATAAATATACAGACTGTCCAGGGATATAGGGTTCACAAAAGCACAAATTATTGATGAAAATTTCTTGTAAAAAAAATACACCATCAACGAAATCACGCAATGGACAATTTGCATACATTTTCAAATGACTTGACATTTTATATAAGTATTCTAGACAATATTAGAAAGTCATCAGCGATTTTCCAAAATACCCAAAAATATACTAAATAAATAAAAAAAAAAAACGGAAATTTCACTGTATTATCGACAACGGGGAGGAGCCATATTACCCTGCCGAGAGAGAGAGAGTCATCTCAGTCAATACCTCAGACGGAGATAGATAGTGTATTCTGTGACGTATTGGATGTTGATTGGCGCTCTTTAATCGATGACTACTACATTAATAGAGGTCGTAGGTTGATTTTTCAAACATCAATGGCATCAGTACTCACTAATCCTTATATGTTTCATATTTCCAAAAAATGTGCAAATTGTCCATCACTTCAATTGTCTTTCCCATTGAAGTTTTTTGATACCCCTGTATTGAATTTGAAGCAAAGTTTACTAATATTTAGTAAACTTTGGCTAAAAAGTCATTAATATATGCTATATATATATTTCAACCTCTAAGCTGTCCAAAAACAAATTGAATTGGAATCCCTGTCTCATGTTAAAAGGAAAACCCCAACTCACAAGAATACCCTGTATAAATGTAATAAACAATTAAATAACTTTAATAAAAAAATATACCTGTGACTTATTGAAAACATAAACAAAGATATTAACATGCGACAGAAAAATAATAATATGACTTTCCGAATTTTATGGAAAATGCATAAAACTATAAAAACATATAATATTTGAAGAAAAGACAAAAGAACAATGAATAAACCGCGACTAATAAAAAAAAATATCAATATTGGACATTAATTATTTTATTAATGAGAATAAATACTTTATAATAGTGAAAAGAGTTAAATTAGATAGTGGACGAATAATTTTTATCTGATATTTATATTTCATTGAAGTTTATTCAAGAATTTGAATAATGTATGTGTAACAGTAACACATCCTCATTTTTTCTAATATTCAGTGTTTTGTCTTATTTCGGCATTACACTCATCATAATATAAAAAAAATAAACAAAACATCATTTTTATTGCTATACTCTCTACCTATATCAATTATCTATACAAACACAAAACAGATCATACAATATAAAGTAACGAAAAAAAATTGTTTGGAGCTGCTCTAGTTCTAAAAAAATATTTTTCAACAAAATTGAATATTAATTGATTTATTTAAGAAAGAGAACAATGTACATACATACATCATTATCTTATATTCATTTAAATAATAAATACTTTGAGTTTTCGCGGAAAACACCGCAATATCGCGAATATCGCGAACAATCCGCGATATTTTGTGAAAATTTTCGCGATCTCGCGATTTTTTCGAAAAAATATCTCATTATTTTACTGGAAACTATAAATAAAGTGTTTATCATATTAAACATAAATCAAACACTTTAAATTTGCCTGAAAAACCGCGAAAAAAAACATTTTTTTCGATTTTTTTCCGCGAAAATTTTTTTTTTCAGCTTTGTAGAACAGCATGTTTATAAGTCTTCGGTAGTATAGTGGTGAGTATCCCCGCCTGTCACGCGGGAGACCCGGGTTCGATTCCCGGCCGGAGAGTAACTTTTTGAAACTATTTTTAACGAAAAATTATCAACACACTCTTATCTGGTCAGATAACTGCCATACACAAACAACATTCGCGATTAAATCACCCAAAACGCGATAAAATGTGAAGTCGCGATACAAAAACCGCAAAAAAAAAATCATTTTGACACTAATGTAACATAAAAACGCGCAATCACAACTCGAATCGCTTAAAAATACGCGAACACCGCATAATATTGAAAAAATTGACATGCGTCATATTGCGCATGATATACATGCAGGGAGATAATATGACGCATGTGGGGCCATACTCAAACAACAACCGCGATAAAATCAGACAAAACGCGATAAAAAGTGCGTGATATGGAAAAACTTCACATGCGTCATATTGCGCATGATATAGGAAGATAATATGACGCATATGGAATGTTACGTGCCGCATCATACGTATCAATGAACTATACATCAATCCACTTGACGCATCCAGTACTGTCTTATGACGCATCACGCGCATTATTCTATATCAATCCAATCAACGCATGATATACGCATGATTGAATTTTCTATGAGGGATATCAAGAGCATAATACACAGAAATATTATTGACGCATGATATAATAATATGAACTGATGAAGCGTCTGAAATAAGTATACATATGCGCATTATATCATGCCAGATTCACTTATCGCAGTCAAATGACGAGCGTGAAATTGTACATGAACGCATCATGCTTATATCGAACATAAATTCACTTTTGATGATGATACATATCTATATTATCCAATGACGCATGACGCATCATGCGCATTATATTTCAGTCAAACGCATCACAGTCATCAACGTGCACTCCGTGCATGCATGATATATATCATATCAGGTAGAGGGTATAATGATTGTACATTCATGCGCATTATACAACAATTGTTTTATGTTATACATTCACATGACGAACGTGGAATCCTACATGATGCATTCGCTCATCGTACACCAAACTGCTTGACGCATAATATATTATCATAATATGGCACATGCGACATTATATGTCAATCCACTTGACGCATATTTTATATCAACATATGACGTATCATGTGCATTATATACTAATCTACTCAACGCATGATATAGTCACGTGCGTGGAGTTTTATATGACGCACCATCATGCTTATCGAACATAAATTCAATTTTTATGCATGCATGATACATAACTATTTTATCTAATGACGCATCATATGCGCATTATATTTCAATCTATTTAATTTAACTCGTATTATATAGTTGAATATGTTTGTTTCTAGAATGGTTGAATATAGTAACATGAACCATTACGCTTATCGTGCACTTCGCGCATGATATATTATCTTATGTGGTATGAATGTGGAATAATGATTGTTCATACATGACGCATCATGCGCATTATACACCAATCTTCTAAACGTATATGTTATACAGTCACATTACGATACGTGGAATCCTACATTATGCATACGCACAAAACTACTTGACGCATATTTCATATTACCATATGACGTTTCATGCGCCAGTGTGGAATTTTACATGACGCATTAGTTGTGAATACTAAAAATATCAATTCACTGAAGCTGATTAGATAATTTCCCACATATTTATCATCAAAATATAACTATCAAAACATGTAATATTTGAAGAAGAGACAAAAGGAGAATGAA
Source organism: Orchestes rusci (assembly GCA_958502075.1). NCBI lineage: Eukaryota > Metazoa > Arthropoda > Insecta > Coleoptera > Curculionidae > Orchestes > Orchestes rusci. The sequence continues at coordinate 28,825,496 of OY293312.1, forward strand.
TAAACCGCGACTAATAAAAAAAAATATCAATATTGGACATTCATTATTTTATTAATGTACGTATGTGTAACAGTAACATCCTCATTTTTTTTAATATGCAGTGTTTTGTCTTATTTCGGCATTACACTCATCATAATATGAAAACATCATTTTTATTGCTATACTGTCTACCATATCAATTATCTATACAAACACAAAACAGATCATACAATATAAAGTAACGAAAAAAAATTGTTTGGAGCTGCTCTAGTTCTAAAAAAATATTTTTCAACAAAATTGAATATAGTTGATTTATTTGAGAAAGCGAACAATGCTGTACATACATAGATCATGATCTTATATTCATTTAAATAATAAAAACTTTGAGTTTTCGCGGAAAACACCGCAATATCGCGAAAAATCCGCCGAAATCGCGACATGTGTGAAAATTTTCGCGATCTCGCGATTTTTTCGAAAAAATATCTCATTATTTTACTGAAAACTATAAATAAAGTGTTTATCATATTAAACATAAATCAAACACGTTAAATTTGCCTGAAAAACCGCAAAAAAAAACATTTTTTTCGATCTTTTTCCGCGAAAAATTTTTTTTTCAGCTTTGTAGAACAGCATGTTTATAAGTCTTCGGTAGTATATCTCTTTATTTCATATTATGTTTTACAGTATGAACCTATTCTAAAGTTTTACTGTAAACATTGAAATGTGTCCTTATGGACATTTACATAATAGAAGGAATAAAAATTAATAAGTGTAAAGTGAAATGTATAAATGAAAATATTAATGAATCAGCCCAATCGTTTTCTTTCTTCAATTCGTTTCAGTAGCATATTGCTGGTGCTTACCGCAACCGAGTAGCTACATTTGTTGATTATTATTTGGATATCCTTCTTATCAATACCCATCTTGGTCATTAAGTTGCAGAACTTTGTCATTTCATCTGTTTTTATGATTTCTCCAAAACTACCAATAATGAAGACTCCCAAGTGTACTGGACATCTTTGTTGTTCTTCCAATATTCCAATTAGGTTAAAATCTCTTGTAACACGGTTTACATTTTGAAAATTGATTATTTCCACAGAGTTTTTTGAATATCTGACAACTTTAACTTTTTCTTGTTCCCGTAAATTTTGGATATGGGAAACAGCGATTTCATACACGAAAATTTCTTTTGGATTTGTAAATTTGACAATTATATCGGGTCTGTTGTGGTAGATTCTAGTATAGTGGTGAGTATCCCCGCCTGTCACGCGGGAGACCCGGGTTCGATTCCCGGCCGGAGAGTAACTTTTTGAAACTATTTTTAACGAAAAATTATCAACACACTCTTACCTGGTCAGATAACTGCCATACACAAACAACATTCGCGATTAAATCACCCAAAACGCGATTAAATGTGACTAATGTAACATAAAAACGCGCAATCACAACTCTAATCGCTTAAAAATACGCGAACACCGCATAATATTGAAAAAATCCACATGCGTCATATTGCGCATGATATACATGCAGGGAGATTGATGATGACGCATGTGGGGCCATACTCAAACAACTACCGCGATAAAATCAGACAAAACGCGATAAAATTTGCATAATATGGGAAAACTTCACATGTATGCGTCATATTGCGCATGATATAGGAAGATAATATGACGCATATGGAATGTTACGTGCCACATCATACGTATCAATAAACTATATATCAATCCACTTGACGCATCAGTACTGTCTTATGACGCATCACGCGCATTATTCTATATCAATCCAATTAACGCATGATTGAATTTTATATGAGGGATATCAAGCGCATAATACACAGAAATCTTATTGACGCATGATATAATAATATGAACTAATGAAGCGTCTGAGATAATTATACATGCGCATTATATCATACCAAATTCAATTATCGCAGTCAAATGACGAGCGTGAACTCTTACATGACGCATCATACTTATCGAACATACATTCAGTTTTGATGCATGATATACATATCTATATTATCCAATGACGCATGACGCTTCATGCGCATTATTGCGCATCATGCGGCCGGAGAGTAACTTTTTGAAACTATTTTTAACGAAAAATTATCAACACACTCTTATCTGGTCAGATAACTGCCATACACAAACAACATTCGCGATTAAATCACCCAAAACACGATAAAATGTGAAGTCGCGATACAAAAACCGCAAAAAAAAAATCATTTTGACACTAATGTAACATAAAAACGCGCAATCACAACTCGAATCGCTTAAAAATACGCGAACACCGCATAATATTGAAAAAATTGACATGCGTCATATTGCGCATAATATACATGCAGGGAGATAATATGACGCATGTGGGGCCATACTCAAACAACAACCGCGATAAAATCAGACAAAACGCGATAAAAAGTGCGTGATATGGAAAAACTTCACATGCGTCATATTGCGCATGATATAGGAAGATAATATGACGCATATGGAATGTTACGTGCCGCATCATGCGTATCAATGAACTATACATCAATCCACTTGACGCATCCAGTACTGTCTCATAACGCATCACGCGCATTATTCTATATCAATCCAATCAACGCATGATATACGCATGATTGAATTTTCTATGAGGGATATCAAGAGCATAATACACAGAAATATTATTGACGCATGATATAATAATATGAACTGATGAAGCGTCTGAAATAAGTATACATATGCGCATTATATCATGCCAGATTCACTTATCGCAGTCAAATGACGAGCGTGAAATTGTACATGAACGCATCATGCTTATATCGAACATAAATTCACTTTTGATGATGATACATATCTATATTATCCAATGACGCATGTCGCATCATGCGCATTATATTTCAGTCAAACGCATCACAGTCATCAACGTGCACTCCGTGTATGCATGATATATATCATATCAGGTAGAGGGTATAATGATTGTTCATACATGACGCATCATGCGCATTATACACCAATCTTCTAAACGTATATGTTATACAGTCACATTACGATACGTGGAATCCTACATTATGCATACGCACAAAACTACTTGACGCATATTTCATATTACCATATTATGACGTTTCATGCGCCAGTGTGGAATTTTACATGACGCATTAGTTGTGAATACTAAAAATATCAATTCACTGAAGCTGATTAGATAATTTCCCACATAATTATCATCAAAATATATCTATCAAAACATATAATATTTGAAGAAGAGACAAAAGGAGAATGAATAAACCGCGACTAATAAAAAAATATATCAATATTGGACATTCATTATTTTATTAATGTACGTATGTGTAACAGTAACATCCTCATTTTTTTTAATATGCAGTGTTTTGTCTTATTTCGGCATTACACTCATCATAATATGAAAACATCATTTTTATTGCTATACTGTCTACCATATCAATTATCTATACAAACACAAAACAGATCATACAATATAAAGTAACGAAAAAAAATTGTTTGGAGCTGCTCTAGTTCTAAAAAAATATTTTTCAACAAAATTGAATATAGTTGATTTATTTGAGAAAGCGAACAATGCTGTACATACATAGATCATGATCTTATATTCATTTAAATAATAAAAACTTTGAGTTTTCGCGGAAAACACCGCAATATCGCGAAAAATCCGCCGAAATCGCGACATGTGTGAAAATTTTCGCGATCTCGCGATTTTTTCGAAAAAATATCTCATTATTTTACTGAAAACTATAAATAAAGTGTTTATCATATTAAACATAAATCAAACACGTTAAATTTGCCTGAAAAACCGCAAAAAAAAAAAAAATTTTTCGATCTTTTTCCGCGAAAAATTTTTTTTTCAGCTTTGTAGAACAGCATGTTTATAAGTCTTCGGTAGTATAGTGGTGAGTATCCCCGCCTGTCACGCGGGAGACCCGGGTTCGATTCCCGGCCGGAGAGTAACTTTTTGAAACTATTTTTAACGAAAAATTATCAACACACTCTTATCTGGTCAGATAACTGCCATACACAAACAACATCCGCGATTAAATTACCCAAAACGCGATTAAATGTGACTAATGTAACATAAAAACGCGCAATCACAACTCTAATCGCTTAAAAATACGCGAACACCGCATAATATTGAAAAAATCCACATGCGTCATATTGCGCATGATATACATGCAGGGAGATTGATGATGACGCATGTGGGGCCATACTCAAACAACTACCGCGATAAAATCAGACAAAACGCGATAAAATTTGCATAATATGGGAAAACTTCACATGTATGCGTCATATTGCGCATGATATAGGAAGATAATATGACGCATATGGAATGTTACGTGCCACATCATACGTATCAATAAACTATATATCAATCCACTTGACGCATCAGTACTGTCTTATGACGCTTCACGCGCATTATTCTATATCAATCCGATTAACGCATGATTGAATTTTATATGAGGGATATCAAGCGCATAATACACAGAAATCTTATTGACGCATGATATAATAATATGAACTAATGAAGCGTCTGAGATAATTATACATGCGCATTATATCATACCAAATTCACTTATCGCAGTCAAATGACGAGCGTGAACTTTTACATGACGCATATCATACTTATCGAACATAAATTCAGTTTTGATGCATGATATACATATCTATATTATCCAATGACGCATGACGCTTCATGCGCATTATATTTCAATCAAACGCATCACGCACAATGTACATACATACATCATGATCTTATATTCATTTAAATAATAAAAACTTTGAGTTTTCGCGGAAAACACCGCAATATGGCGAATATCGCGAAAAATCCGCCGAAATCGCGACATTTGTGAAAATTTTCGCGATCTCGCGATTTTTTCGAAAAAATATCTTATTATTTTACTGAAAACTATAAATAAAGTGTTAATCATATTAAACATAAATCAAACACGTTAAATTTGCCTGAAAAACCGCGAAAAAAAACATTTTTTTCGTTTTTTTTCCGCGAAATTTTTTTTTTTCAGCTTTGTAGAACAGCATGTTTATAAGTCTTCGGTAGTATATCTCTTTATTTCATTTTATGTTTTACAGTATGAACCTATTCTAAAGTTTTACTATAAACATTGAAATCTGTCCTTATGGACATTTACATAATAGAAGGAATAAAAATTAATAAGTGTAAAGTGAAATGTATAAATGAAAATATTAATGAATCAGCCCAATCGTTTTCTTTCTTCAATTCGTTTCAGTAGCATATTGCTGGTGCTTACCGCAACCGAGTAGCTACATTTGTTGATTATTATTTGGATATCCTTCTTATCAATACCCATCTTGGTCATTAAGTTGCAGAACTTTGTCATTTCATCTGTTTTTATGATTTCTCCAAAACTACCAATAATGAAGACTCCCAAGTGTACTGGACATCTTTGTTGTTCTTCCAATATTCCAATTAGGTTGAAGTCTCTTGTAACACGATTTACATTTTGAAAATTGATTATTTCCACAGAGTTTTTTGAATATCTAACAACTTTAACTTTTTCTTGTTCCCGTAAATTTTGGATATGTGAAACAGCGATTTCATACACGAAAATTTCTTTTGGATTTGTAAATTTGACGATTATATCGGGTCTGTTGTGGTAGATTCTTTTTTCAGTGATGATTTTGTTTCCGGCTTCCACAGTAATTTCACGGTTGTTGTTTTGAAAGGAACAATGGACGGTCGCTTTCCCAAATTGAAAGTTAAGTTGTACTTCTTCTGGTGCCTCAAGATTTTTCAAAATAAATTTAATTATCCAGTGTACGGCAAAATCATGTCTACTTATGTATGCTCGTGTAAGACATGCACTTGAAACATGGTATGAGTTCTCATCTGAATTGCAGCCTTTCAAACATTTGGATCGTTGTAGTGGATTTGACCCAAGACCATGAAGTTGTTCTTCGCTTGCTGCATTCAAAACACTCAATCTCCAACTATCCATGTTTGGTGATGAATGAGCTGGGAACGTGATAGTCGGTTCGTTTACAACAATTTGTCCGTAATTCATGTTTGCTATCCAGTCTTTTTCAATATCTTTGTAATATTTGATCTTCATTTCTTCGAAAATGTCTCTGCAATAGAGTTTATAATTGTTTTGATATTCATCCAAATTTATTGTTATGCCGTATTTTTCTATCACAAATTCGAAGTCACTGATTGGATTTCTCCATCCTGCTTTTTTCAATGATTGGTATATTTTTTTTGTTTTTTCCAATTCTGTCTGCATCAGTAAATAGGCACCCTTTCTGACGTACTGCATTTCAGCTTCGAATTTGATTGTTCTAAGTCCCAATCCACTTTTTTGTGTCGGCATATAAACTCTAGCATTTGAAGTGGTTTTACCTTTAATTTTGTATTGAACCAGTTTTTTCCTTATTTCTTTGTCCAAGTCGTCGCAATTTTTAAATGTCGTGCTTCGTTTTTCATTTGGGTAAATGTTTCCCATCACATAATTGGCTGCCGGATTCACAGAAGAATTTAGAAGATGAATTTTCTGTAAAGTTGTTAATTCCGAGTTTAGTATGGTGTCTGCTTTTGCCAAAATATTGTTTTTGATGGTTTCAAAATTGTCCTGATTGTCTCGTTCTAGTTGATTTATACCCAAATACTTATATCCATCTCTAATAACTGGAAGGAATGGTGGATCATCAATTTCTTCCTCTTCTTCACTATTATTGTTGTAGATTCCACATTTGTTGATGTTGAGATGTAGTCCTACTTCTGAAGCACTGTTTTGAAGACACTCTGTGATAATTTTGATTGATTTCTTGTCAGGACCATGGCATTTTATATCATCCATAAAAGCGATAATGGACTGTTTTCCCTTGGCAGCTTTTGTCACTTTGGTGTTGGTTTTGACTTCATTTATCACTGCAGCTGTTATCAGTTTAAATAGGAGTGGTGATAAAGTGTCTCCTTGGTATACACCTCGTTGGACAGGTATTGATTTTGTGAGTTTTTTTCCTATCACCACTCTTATTCCCCATAGGTCCATCGCATGTTTAAAAGTTGATTTTATGTTTGGGTGTAATGGTAAACAGTCCATCAAGCGCTTTATATGTTTATGATATATCGAATCATATGCCTTGGAGAAGTCAAACCATGCCGAACACTTTTTCAATCTTCTCAATCTCGCTGCTTGGGTTATGGCTTTGTCCATGAGGAATCCATGAACCGTACCCCATATATTTGGTCTAGCAAGTTGTTCTTCAGGAATTGCCCATTTTGGAAGAAATTCTGTTAATATATCGGATATAACACCAGTCATTATTTTATAATCCGTGTTCAATAAAGCAATTGGCCTATAATTGGATGGATCTTTTTGGTCTCCTTTCTTGTATAAAATAATGACTTGTGCCCTCGTATCAGCTTCTGTCATTTTATTTTTATCAGCAATTATATCTTGGATGAAAGACTCCAAGTATTTTCTTGCAGTTGGTAAGGTTTTATAGATAAAAGTTGGTATTTTATCTTCACCAGCTGCTTTCCAAGGTGCTGCTTTTTGTAGTTGGCTCTTTATTCGAAACTTGATGTTATGCGTCTCTATTTGTTGATCGAGCTGTTGTTGATTGGTATATTTTTTCAATTTGGATAACCATTGATTCAGGACAGGGCTGGGTATATCCTCTTCTTCTTTTTTAAATAACTGTTGATAAAATAATTCTGTCTCTTTAATGTCTGGCAAAACTTCATTTCGGATTCCTCTTTCAATGGTCCGTAATGATGGAGATTCATAAAATTTTGTTCTTACATTATGACGATGACTCCTTTGTTTCTCCCATTCTAATTTGTTTTTCAAAATATTTATCCGTTCTTTGGTTGAATGAATATATTGTGACACAGATAGCTTCATCTTCTTTATAATTTCCATTTCCCTCAGCAAGTGTTTTGGAAGTTTTGAATTTTGGTTTTGAATTATTTTTTGTGCGTAATTCAGATGTTTTCCAGTTTTTTTACTTTCTTCATGGTATAGTTATAGAGTGGAAGGTATTTTTCACTTTTACCTAAAATTGATTGCCTTAATAAAACTGCAGATGTGTATATGGCGTTTTTGATCATTCTCCTCTTTCGATGGTATGTTAGTTGTTGATTTTCAATCTGAGTTATTTTATTGTGCAGGATTAGATCAACGATCTTGATTGTTTCGGAATCTTTTGGTTTGACTAAAAATTTCTTCACTGGTTGTTTAATTTTTCCTTGACATTTGAATATTTTCTCGAACTTTATACTCATTGGTGTTAATTTTTCATCATCAATTTGTTCTTCAATTTCGTTATGTATTTCTTCATCATCTTCTTCAACATTGGTAATGACTTGAACAGGTGGAGTTGGTTTTTGTATTGGTTCATTATTTTGCTCTATGTTAGGTTCATTTATTTGATCTATGATCAGTTCCTCTTCAAATTTTGTTTTCATATAATAAATGTCTGGATAAAACATCCTCATTTTGGTAGCAATTGACTTAAGAGTCCTACCTGGAAATAGATGCATGATTTCTTTGATTCTTTTACTGGATTGGGTTTCAGTTCTGTCACTATATGATTGCACTAGGAGTCTTTCCTCCGCTTCTGTCCATTTTATGGATTTGGATTGGGCAGGTGGTTGTTCATCATTAGGTTCGTGCACGTTACGTCTTCTAGTTTTTAGTTCAAGATATTTTTTCTTTATAGCTGCTGCAGATCTACTCGGTAGTTGCAGTCTAAGGTTTTCATGGTCTTCTTTTAATAGAAAACCTCCTTTTTCTTCTAAAAGATCTTCGATTATGGCTAATTCATCATCTCTCCATTTTGACATTTCACTGTCAGTGTAGAACATTTCCTGATTTTATGGATTTCCTTCTTTCTGTGAACTACCCACACTTGTACAATTGGTTTTTGTTATGAAGGGTAGTTTTTCACTTCCTTGCCCGCTTTTCGATGGATTCTTTCGGAATAAATCGCGATTTTTTCCGGAGTTCCGCGAAAACGATCTGACGTATGTCAGTTGCGAAAGGTAGTATAATTAGGACATCTGCCGCTGGAAGTCCGATGTTTCTGGATAGTGCCCCTCGTTCTATGACGATTGCACAACCGAACCGCCCGGCACTGCACTTTTATCTTGTTTACTTCATGAATCGGGCGATTGTGGACACTTTTTCAACTCATTAAACCTCGAAAAACCGGTGAAAACTGACGAAATCGCCAGCCATGCCGGAGCACGATGTTCACTCGTTGAAGGCAGGAACGGTAGGCAGTCACCCAAAACGCGATTAAATGTGAAGTCGCGATACAAAAACCGCGAAAAAAAAATCATTTTGACACTAATGTTACATAAAAACGCGCAATCACAACTCTAATCGCTTAAAAATACGCGAACACCGCATAATATTGAGAAAATTCACATGCGTCATATTGCGCATGAAATACATGCAGGGAGATAATATGACGCATGTGGGGCCATACTCAAACAACAATCGCGATAGAATCAGACAAAACGCGATGAAATTTGCATAATATGGGAAAACTTCACATGTATGCGTCATATTGCGCATGATATAGGAAGATAATATGACGCATATGGAATGTTACGTGCCACATCATACGTATCAATAAACTATATATCAATCCACTTGACGCATCAGTACTGTCTTATGACGCATCACGCGCATTATTCTATATCAATCCGATTAACGCATGATTGAATTTTATATGAGGGATATCAAGCGCATAATACACAGAAATCTTATTGACGCATGATATAATAATATGAACTAATGAAGCGTCTGAGATAATTATACATGCGCATTATATCATACCAAATTCACTTATCGCAGTCAAATGACGAGCGTGAACTTTTACATGACGCATATCATACTTATCGAACATAAATTCAGTTTTGATGCATGATATACATATCTATATTATCCAATGACGCATGACGCTTCATGCGCATTATATTTCAATCAAACGCATCACGCACAATGTACATACATACATCATGATCTTATATTCATTTAAATAATAAAAACTTTGAGTTTTCGCGGAAAACACCGCAATATCGCGAATATCGCGAAAAATCCGCCGAAATCACGACATTTGTGAAAATTTTCGCGATCTCGCGATTTTTTCGAAAAAATATCTTATTATTTTACTGAAAACTATAAATAAAGTGTTTATCATATTAAACATAAATCAAACTCGTTAAATTTGCCTGAAAAACCGCGAAAAAAAACATTTTTTTTGATTTTTTTCCGCTAAATTTTTTTTTTTCAGCTTTGTAGAACAGCATGTTTATAAGTCTTCGGTAGTATATCTCTTTATTTCATATTATGTTTTACAGTATGAACCTATTCTAAAGTTTTACTGTAAACATTGAAATGTGTCCTTATGGACATTTACATAATAGAAGGAATAAAAATTAATAAGTGTAAAGTGAAATGTATAAATGAAAATATTAATGAATCAGCCCAATCGTTTTCTTTCTTCAATTCGTTTCAGTAGCATATTGCTGGTGCTTACCGCAACCGAGTAGCTACATTTGTTGATTATTATTTGGATATCCTTCTTATCAATACCCATCTTGGTCATTAAGTTGCAGAACTTTGTCATTTCATCTGTTTTTATGATTTCTCCAAAACTACCAATAATGAAGACTCCCAAGTGTACTGGACATCTTTGTTGTTCTTCCAATATTCCAATTAGGTTAAAATCTCTTGTAACACGGTTTACATTTTGAAAATTGATTATTTCCACAGAGTTTTTTGAATATCTGACAACTTTAACTTTTTCTTGTTCCCGTAAATTTTGGATATGGGAAACAGCGATTTCATACACGAAAATTTCTTTTGGATTTGTAAATTTGACAATTATATCGGGTCTGTTGTGGTAGATTCTTTTTTCAGTGATGATTTTTTTTCCGGCTTCCACAGTAATTTCACGGTTGTTGTTTTGAAAGGAGCAATGGACGGTCGCTTTCCCAAATTGAAAGTTAAGTTGTACTTCTTCTGGTGCCTCAAGATTTTTCAAAATAAATTTAATTATCCAGTGTACGGCAAAATCATGTCTACTTATGTATGCTCGTGTAAGACATGCACTTGAAACATGGTATGAGTTCTCATCTGAATTGCAGCCTTTCAAACATTTGGATCGTTGTAGTGGATTTGACCCAAGACCATGAAGTTGTTCTTCGCTTGCTGCATTCAAAACACTCAATCTCCAACTATCCATGTTTGGTGATGAATGAGCTGGGAACGTGATAGTCGGTTCGTTTACAACAATTTGTCCGTAATTCATGTTTGCTATCCAGTCTTTTTCAATATCTTTGTAATATTTGATCTTCATTTCTTCGAAAATGTCTCTGCAATAGAGTTTATAATTGTTTTGATATTCATCCAAATTTATTGTTATGCCGTATTTTTCTATCACAAATTCGAAGTCACTGATTGGATTTCTCCATCCTGCTTTTTTCAATGATTGGTATATTTTTTTTGTTTTTTCCAATTCTTTCTGCATCAGTAAATAGGCACCCTTTCTGACGTACTGCATTTCAGCTTCGAATTTGATTGTTCTAAGTCCCAATCCACCTTTTTGTGTCGGCATATAAATTCTAGCATTTGAAGTGGTTTTACCTTTAATTTTGTATTGAACCAGTTTTTTCCTTATTTCTTTGTCCAAGTCGTCGCAATTTTTAAATGTCGTGCTTCGTTTTTCATTTGGGTAAATGTTTCCCATCACATAATTGGCTGCCGGATTCACAGAAGAATTTAGAAGATGAACTTTCTGTAAAGTTGTTAATTCCGAGTTTAGTATGGTGTCTGCTTTTGCCAAAATATTGTTTTTGATGGTTTCAAAATTGTCCTGATTGTCTCGTTCTAGTTGATTTATGCCCAAATACTTATAGCCATCTCTAATAACTGGAAGGAATGGTGGATCATCAGTGGTGAGTATCCCCGCCTGTCACGCGGGAGACCCGGGTTCGATTCCCGGCCGGAGAGTAACTTTTTGAAACTATTTTTAACGAAAAATTATCAACACACTCTTATCTGGTCAGATAACTGCCATACACAAACAACATTCGCGATTAAATCACCCAAAACGCGATTAAATGTGAAGTCGCGATACAAAAACCGCGAAAAAAAAATCATTTTGACACTAATGTAACATAAAAACGCGCAATCACAACTCTAATCGCTTAAAAATACGCGAACACCGCATAATATTGAGAAAATTCACATGCGTCATATTGCGCATGAAATACATGCAGGGAGATAATATGACGCATGTGGGGCCATACTCAAACAACAACCGCGATAGAATCAGACAAAACGCGATGAATTTGCATAATATGGGAAAACTTCACATGTATGCGTCATATTGCGCATGATATAGGATGATAATATGACGCATATGGAATGTTACGTGCCACATCATACGTATCAATAAACTATATATCAATCCACTTGACGCATCAGTACTGTCTTATGACGCATCACGCGCATTATTCTATATCAATCCAATTAACGCATGATTGAATTTTATATGAGGGATATCAAGCGCATAATACACAGAAATCTTATTGACGCATGATATAATAATATGAACTAATGAAGCGTCTGAGATAATTATACATGCGCATTATATCATACCAAATTCACTTATCGCAGTCAAATGACGAGCGTGAACTTTTACATGACGCATCATACTTATCGAACATAAATTCACTTTTGATGCATGATATATACATATCTATATTATCCAATGACGCATGACGTTTCATATACATTATATTTCAATCAAACGCATCACGCTCATCGTGCACCTCGCGCATATTATATTATCATATGTGGTATAATGATTTTACATACATGACGCATCATGTGCATTATACACCAATAGTATATATATGTTATACATTCACCTGACGAACGTGGAAACTTACATGATGCATTCGCTCTTCGTACACAAAACTACTTGACGCATAATATATTATCATATGGCACATGCGACATTATATGTATGTCAATCTACTTGACGCATATTTTATATCACCATATGACGTCTCATGCGCATTATATACTAATCAACGCATGATAGTCACGTGACGAGCGTTGAATTTTACATGACGCATCAGTTGTGAATACTAAAAATATCAATTCACTGAAGCTGATTAAATAATTTCCCACATAATTAACGACTGATTTAATTGCAATTATTTATTTAATTATTGTTATTCCCAGAAGATCATCGCCAAAATGAACACAACCAGTGAAACCTCCCCAAAAAGTGTAGGTATAATATCTAATCGCATGTAGCTTGCATGAATTTAAACAATTTCGTCATTGCTTCATTTTGCTAAAACACACTAAATGCAGCCGGTACTCTCAAGGAAAAAAAATCATTATTATTTAACAATCCAAAATTATAATCAAAATAAATATTGTAACTTAACAGGGTATTTTGCGAAATATATTTAATGCATTTTTTCAACAAGACTCGTTAAATTTGAAAATGATAAGCCAACCTTGAGTGTACAAAATTTGAGTCGCATGTTTGTTTGTAGGTTCATTGGTCAAGGAAGTTTATTTGAGGAATGTGAATGAACTTTTCAATAATTTATTATTTGCCGTAAGTTTTTGTGAAAATCAATTTCAATGTCTTGTTTTTTACTTCTTCATTATATTATTATTTATCGGCTAAATTCAATTAAAATTAACAAACATTACCCAGCCGTTGTCAATTATAATTTTACTTATACTCTTAGTTTAAAATAATTATTGTTTCGTCTATAATAATTCGTTTTATCATTCCATCGTTGTCCATAATGTTTCATGTTTATTTTTGCCATTATTTCTATTTCTGCAATATGATCCATAATAGTACTTCGTATCTCTACAATTGCATGTATAAAATAAACAAATTAATAATTATATATACAGGGTGTCCGGAAACTACGAGTCAGGATTTTGGTGGGCGATTCTACATGAAAAATTAATGCAACAAACTTCTATACAATTTTTTCAAAAACTTCAAAAATTTTTTCAAAGTACGAATTTTTAATTATTTAAGGTACGGTTAATGTTTAAAGTCGTTTTTCTCTGAAACCGTTAATTCTACGATGATGCAACACTAGCACCTTTTTAAAAAATATTTTGATGCTCTTTACTAATTTGACATCCAAATTTATAAAAAGATTAAAACAAAAAAGTTCTAAGTAATTTTCCTAAGGTGAAGGACAGCTTCAGCCTTTTGTCATTGACGACTAGCGTCAAATTAATAGGGTGAATACAAAGAAACACTAGTGACATGCATGCAAAATTTGGCGAAAATCATTACACTAGAAAAAAAGTTATTAAAAAAAATAAGAAAAAAAAATATTTTTTAACACCCTGTATCTTCCTTAATTTTGAGTTTTTGAAAAAATTGTATAGAAGTTTGTTGCATTAATTTTTCATGTAGAATCGCTTACCAAAATCCTGACGCGTAATTTCCGGACACCCTGTATTACAATTTCTATAATGTTCTACCGTTGGTTTCACTTATTTACCATTACTTTATAGTAGATTTCCTTTTTAAATGTTTTCGGAACCTTTATCATACATCTAGATAGATTTTAAATTTTAATACCTTTATTAAGAAAAGGTGAAGATTCAGGTTTGTTCACATAATATTTCATTTTTTTTTTTTGATAATTTGTATAAAAAAATCCCATATTATTCAGTACTCAACTTTATGGCGGACACTGATCAATTTCAAAGTTAATTTTGAATCGTTTATTTTTCAAAATTTTCCATAACTATACCCAATCTATTCAACCTTTAGTGGAACTTTCCACCGTTAATGACCTATTTGTACAAACCTTACAAAGCCTATAGTATATACAAATCGCTACCCTTTAATAGATAAGCAGAATAGTTAATGGATTTGAAAAATTCCACCAAGTCGGTGTTGTTGAACGAATTGTTTATTTATTGGGATAAGAAAGAGTAAAATAGATAAAACACTGAACCTGTCCGTGAATTATATTTTGATCATTCATTTGAAAGATGCTGATGCAATTGACCTTCATCAATTTCATACACGAACCGTTTTCCGAACAAAAATAACAAAATTTTATAGGGTGATATTTGCAAAATCACTATTACCCTGTAAATTGCTGATTGAGCTCGTTTATACGTCTAACAATAAGTAATCAAACGCCCTGTATCGAGCCTACATGTCACTTCTTTTTCGCACTATTTTATCATTATACACGCGCTTCCTCGCATATTTTTCATTTATATTGCATTGCCACGAGGATTTTTCTATACAGGGTGATCAAGTATAATTATGTCAAAATTATTCAATTTTGAAAATTGACCTCAAATTAATAATGTTCCTTTTTTTTAAATCAACTTTTTTGAGCAAAATGTGACAAAATTCCACTTATCACCCTGTAGAAAATTTCTGGGAAGGTGCCACGTGGATTTTCATATAAAGGGTGATCGAGTGAACATTTAACTATGGCATGATTATTCAATTTTTGAAATCGGCCTCAAATTAGGGTTGCATAATTTCTTTTAATCAACATTTTTGTTCATACTGTGACAGAATTTCACTTATCACCCTGTAGAACATTTCTGAGAAGGTCCCACATGGATTTTCATATTATACAGGGTGATCAAGTAAACATTTGACTATAGTATGATCATTACATTTTTGAAATCGGCATCAGATTAGACATGATTTTTTTTTTAAATCAACATTTTAATGCAAAATATGGCAGAATTTTTGACAAGATATCACGTGGATTTTCATATTCAGTGTGATCAAGTAAATATTTAATTAATTTAATTTAATTATGGTATTATTGAATTTTGGAAAACGGCCTCAAATTAAAGATGTAGCTACTTTTTTGAGTCAACTTTTTTCAGCAAAATGTTACAAAATTTTACTTATCACCCTGTCAAAAATGTCTGAGGGTGCCACGTGCATTTTTATATACTGGGTGTTCTTTTCAATTTGTATATATCACAATGTTTATGACACAAAAAAGGGTCGCGTACGCGCATAAACTCCAACAAGCCTCTAAGAGCAGCTCAATTATTGAGCATGCTCAACAACTGGAGGGGGCACAACGTTATAAATAAGATTTCGTCTTAGTAGTCGTCAGTTTCAGTGTCCTTAATCAGCCAGTTAAGATAATTTTCTTATCAAAATTCAGTCTGTGTTTCGATTTCGACATGAAGACTAAAAACAAATCGGACTATGGAGCGATTGATGGGTATTTTGTGAGTATGAGCTTTTTAATTAAAAAAAACAAAAATACTTGACCATCAATTATCTACATTACAAAGATTAATCTGTTGTCTGGAAGATTAATTTTGAATTTTTGTCATTGTTCACTTGAACTAATTAATCATCAATAAAATAGAACATTACCAAAGGAAATTTCCCGCAAATAACAGCATATTCCTTATCAATTATTTTTTTATGTGATTAGCACAATATAAACAACAGACTTTGCGGCATTCATTTAAAAATATTGATGTACGCAACGCTATTATGCGTATCAAATGGTATCAAGTTATGCAGGGGTCACTCTCCTGAGACATTCTGCGGCAATGAAAAAACTGATAAATAGCAGACAAAAGTATTTTACATAGATCAGTGATTTTTTAGTGGTTATAGCATTTTTTTTTTAAATATTCATTGCCTTAAAAATATTCTTTTTGTCTTTGTCCGTAATTCATTTTCATCATTCAAGAGTTTCCACTGGTTTTTTTTTTATTACCAGTCTATTCATTTCAATGGGGTCTTTCATATTCCATCAAAGGTGACCTTTTTAGCTTGTTTTTCTTTTTAATATTGTTTTTACTAATTTTTATGAAAATTACCACTGTTAGGTACTAATAACTTTTATTAGTTATTTTATTCATTTTTTGTTGTTTTGTACATATAAACATTCTTTTATCAAACAACATACATATCATCATTTGTTTATAATATTTTTTCGTTTCAAAAAATTCTTTTTTTGTCTTTCAGTGATTTTTCGTCTTTGTGGCATGTTATTTTATTAAAACTATGTTCACCAATAAAAATTGATATATTATATGAAAACTGCCATTGTGAATAAAAGTGTGTATTTTTTTCTCTTTTCTTTTACCTTTTATCATGGCCAAAACATTCGTCTACTGAGTAGGAATCAATTTTCTTACCTTAAAAAGATTTCTTTTTGCTTTTATGAGATGTTTTCTATTTATAATATATTTTCATTTGGTTTCTATTATTAAGATCCTTTTCAGTAATTTTTATGAAATAGTATATTGTGCAACAAGCATATGGAATGATACTCATTTCCTACGAGTATGAAGGTTTGTAGCACGAGCCGAAGGCGAGTGCAGTAGTTCATACGAGTAGGAAATGGTCATTCAATGCGAGTTGTACGCTATACTTTTTCTTCGACTCTTAATTATTATCACTATTGTGTAATTAATATCTATTTTGTTTTTGGCGGCGGTGCCAGATCATTTCATTTCCATTCAGTTCGCACTCGTTTCCATTGCAACAGTTAGGGAGGGGTTTCATTTCCGTACAGTTATACAATGTGCTACGTTTCCTTATCGATATCGATTGCACAATGGTGATATTACCGTACAGTCGTAGAAAAACTCCATTTATTTTTTATATTTGACAGTTGACACTTTCACCTTTAGTAAATCATTTTGTCTTTGTGAGGTTTTTTTATTGTTAACTTATTAAAAAAAAGTGTTTGTTTTTGACCCTATTAAAAATACATTTTTTGTCTCTCTCTAACACATGAGTTCTTATGGAAAAATCAGCCGGAAGTTCGTTATCAGGTTTTTTGATGCAATGCTCTTTTCCAGCTTAAGTCCCTTTTCGAGGAATCGATCAACATTATCTAACCCTGATGTGACCATCATCAATAAAATAATCCACTTAACAATGATTACTTTTAATGCTATATACACACATTTCCTCAAATGCCCAATGACGATAAACCTTCATAATTTTTATAAATTAATGAGTCACTATATTCAATCCAGTGCTTTTCCTATAATAAAGGCCAACATTTTTATCGTTTAGTACATAAATCTGGTTATTGTTGTCTCATATTGTTTTCTTATGGAAAACCACCAGCTCTTTTGCCCTCTGTTCATTAAAAGATTATAAAATGATGTTGGTGATTTATGTTGATATGACCTCATTAAGGTTTAATGGGCCCGGTGTATTATTTTTGATTTTCACTTCTCCAGGACCCATCATCTCCAACCACCAAAGCAACCAAAATGAAAAACCGAAGCGAAGAAAAACAACGTTTACTTGACTCTGATCACCCAGCAGGCAACGCCGTGGTCGACATGAGCGATGGAGTGTCTGACGATGACATGCTGTACAACCGAAACATCGAGCACCCCACCAGCAACTTTGACACAATGATACACCTGCTTAAGGGCAACATTGGCACGGGGATTTTGGCCATGCCGGATGCGTTTAGAAACGCTGGATGGGTGATTGGCCTGTTTGGCACCATGACCATGGGTATAATTTGCACACATTGCATGCACATGCTGGTGGACTGTTCCAGAGAGTTGAGCAGGAGAGCGCAGACTCCTTCGTTGAATTTTGCCGAAGTAGTGGAGATGGCTTTCCAGACTGGTCCTGAGTTTTTGCAGAAGTACTCCAAAGTCGCCAAGTAAGCTTTCCTTTGCCATCACCTTTATTATAATTAATAATTGCAGGAATACAATTAACGTGTTCCTGTTCATGACGCAAATGGGTTTCTGCTGTGTTTACTTTGTGTTCGTTGCAGCCAACCTGCAGGAGGTGGTGAAACACTACTACGCTGACCTACCCGTTTACTGGTAAGACTCTCATATGACATAACAGGTGTTAAACAATCACCTACAGGTATTTGGTGTTCTTACTAATACCCCTCACCCTCCTCAACTGGGTGAAAAGCCTCAAATACCTCACCCCTCTGTCGCTATTTGCCTCAATAGTGATGTGCTCAGGGTTGATCATAACGTTCTTCTACATACTACAAGGTCTGCCGGCTGTTTCTAGTATTAATGCGTTCTCCACCTGGGGCCAACTACCTTTGTACTTCGGAACAGCAGTCTACGCGTTTGAGGGCATCGGAGTGGTGTTGCCCTTGGAGAACAACATGAAAAACCCCCAGGACTTTGGAGGTTGGAATGGAGTGTTGAACAAGGGAATGATAGTTGTGGCTGTATTGTACAGTGCGGTTGGTTTCTTTGGCTACTTGAAGTATGGCGATCGGGCTGTTTATGGCAGCATCACCTTACTCTTGCCTCTGGATGAAGTGTAAGTGGACATCAATTTGTACTCTTCAAAACTATCTTCCTCTATAGCCTGGCTCAATCGGTACGACTGATGATGGCCATCGCAATCCTGCTGTCCTACAGCTTGCAGTTCTACGTGCCCTTCAACATCATCTGGCCCACCATTGAAGTGCACTTTTCCGATGAAAAAACCAAACGTTATGCTGAATACGCGACCAGGACCATTATGGTTTTTGTTACGTTTATCTTTGCTGTTGCCATACCAAATCTGGGTTCGGTTATATCCTTGGTGGGGGCCTTCAGCAGCAGTGCTCTAGCAATGATCTTCCCACCCTTGGTGGAGATAATCGTCTTATGGCCTGATCAATTTGGCAGGAAAGACTGGATTTTGTGGAAGGACATTGCCATAGTTACTGTGGGTTTTCTAGGGTTTTTAACCGGGTCGTATGTAAGTGTTTTGAATATATTGTACCCTGGGACTACGACTTAGACATGGATCTCTTTAATGTTATTTTTATTAGTAAAGGTTTGAATGTATTTTCCTGTGATAGTGCAACATATTCGGAGAGGCTGGATAACATATTGACAATAACTTTTATTGACTAAAATTCTCTTATATATCAACTTAGTGATTTCCTATACACTTTTTATACTTGTTTTAACCGTTGCAGAAAGTCTAGTCCATCTACTTATGCTAGTTATTTATATGTAGTGTATAAGCCTCTTGCTAGTGGATTGGATCATGTTGTATATAAAAAGTTTGTCCTTTATGTTAAGCCTATATATAAGTATTTATTTTTGTTGCGCATGTTTGATATGTTTGTTAACTATTTTTCTATGTATGTTAGCGTCCAATAAATGAATACCATTATTATCGTTTTTGACAATCGACAAGAAGCAGCTTTCCCGCCATTCCAACATCTACACAGATGCAGAAACGTAAATTTCATTCCTGCAGCGTTGGTGCGAGCTCTAGAGCGAGCAGGTGTGTAGCTTACCAGAAGTTCTACAAAAATTCGACAGCTTCAGTCTGTGAAGTCATGCCATCCAATTCAGAAAAATTGCCTCCACGAAGGTAAAATTTTGTTTGATGATAATGGCTACTCCTCCGTCTCGATCCTCTCTCGGGGGATAATGTGATTTTCTTTTCTTAGCCAGATGTCTTATTGATTAGGCAGATCATAGAGTGGGATTATATTTAAAACGGAGAGATTGAAATAATTGTCCCAATTAAAACTTCTCATGCTCCAGTTAAAAATGTCTGCATGGTAAGTACTGGAATCTAGAAAGAGATACTAAACAATAGGGAATAATGCGAAAAATGGTACATGCAATGATTAAACTCATAAAATAGATCATCAAAATATAACGGCTTAAATCTAATTAAATTCATTCATCAGAAATGAATCGATTGAAAAACGAGTATGGTCGAAATTAATCTCACCTCTTCTCTGAATTAGTGGCTCTTCCTTCATTTAAAGTCTTTGTCCAGAAGGACTGCTAGAAGAAGGGGATAATCATTGCACCTTCGATTGGCCAGTCTTATCTTAATAATTAAGACAATTGGAGGTAGTGTACGATTTAACTGAGAACTTTTCACTGCCGATGTCTCCCTCTCTCTCAGGCTGCGTGGGGGCCTCATATAGTCCGAAAAAGACGAACACATCGTCGGTGTGAAGTTCTCAATTAAATCGTAATCTACGACTCGTAGAAAGGCGATGCTAAGCTCCAGTTTAGTAGTTTAGTCACCCTTCACGGAAATATTTGATCAAGGTAATTGTGACTCAAATTTCATTCTTGTTAAACGGACGTGGCCAGTTTAGCTTGTCGGGAGTTGACATGGAGATTCTTTCATCTTTCTGATCTGTGACTTTACTGAGACTGTATGGAAGAGGATGACTCTACTTCCGCTCCTTTCCAGATCTGTGCGTGTTAAGACTGCGCATGCAGTTTCCTCGTGGGCCGTCATCTGTGAGCTCGCACGTTTCGTTTTTCATTGCCGATCACTCTCGATAAATTTCAGGGTACAACCCTAATGGGTCCTCCATCAAACTTCCTAGTATATGGAAACAAAGCAGTCAGTATCGATGTTCTTCCCTGAGTCTCACGTTTTCCGAATTTATCTCTAATTCCCTTTTCTTCGAGTTAGTTTACCGGTGAGTTGTCTTATGTTGGTGGCTCACTCTGCCACATTGCTACTTTGTTTAGTACTGGAAATTCAGAGTGTCACTTGTCCTCAGGGACTAAGAAGATGATCTCGATTTTGTTGTACGGGGAAGGAATCTTCGTGTCCGCCCCGACAAGTTGCTAAATGTACATTTTCGCAATAATAGCTGATTATAGCACTTGGTCTCGTTCTTGCACTGCTCTCTGGGGTGAAGGCATAGATATACAGGGTAAGTATATGACATAATTTCGGAAGCGTATAGGGGAGGTCAAAATTACCCCTGTGCATCTCAACGGAGATATAGAGCCGTAAAATGGTATCCATCGATTTAATTTTTAGCTCTAACTTTTGAACCGGCTTGTATAATTTATTGAAATTTTAGTATGTTGTGTAGGCCATAAAGACTCATAGAACCATAGTGAAGTCAATATTTGAAATTGTAAGGGGAATCAGGAACGGACTGGTCACCAAACCTTTTGGGCTCAATTTTAGACAGGTGTCATTTTACAGAGTCGAAAACTACTTTTTCAAATACTCTGACTTTTTTTCATCAAAAAAGTGCTCCTCTTTGGTTCCGATTAAACTAATCGTTTTCGAGAAAAATTTTGTTTAACAGGTTTTTGCAATCTTCTTTCAATATACAGGGTCCTTCATTAGTGCGTCGGGCAATCCTAGCGTGGTTATTTACAAAAGTAGAAAAAAAAGTTTTATACAAAAGTTGTAGAATGTGACTTTATGCATATTTTAAAAATATTTTCAAACATACAGGGTGCGTCACAAAAGTATGGCACGAAAAAGTATGATTTTTTTGAATGGAACCCCCTGTATATTAATTGATATTTCAATTCTTTCTTCAATTTGGAACAAAAATTGTGCTACAACTAATGTTCCTAAATTCAACCGTTATCGAGATATCGCGTTTTAAAAATGGCATTTTTGCAACTTTGGCATGCTATAAAACTCAAACTATTCAAGTTAGAGGAAAATGGTTTGCACTTTCCTATCTTAACTTTTCAAGAGCTCTTCTGTCATTTGGATAGAAAGTAACGTCAACTGTCAACTTTTTTCGGCACATTTTGACATTTTTTCACAAGAATGAATTTAATCTCCTTGAATAGCTCTTGAAAAGTTAAGAGGGGAATGTGCAATCCATTTTTCTCTAACTTGAATAGTTTGAGTTTTATAGCATGTCAAAGTTGCAAAAATGCCATTTTTAAAACGCGATATCTCGATAACGGTTGAATTTAGGAACATTAGTTGTAGCACAATTTTTGTTCCAAATTGAAGAAAGAATTGAAATATCAATTAATATACAGGGGGTTCCATTTAAAAAAATCATACTTTTTCGTGCCATACTTTTGTGACGCACCCTGTATGTTTGAAAATATTTTTAAAATATGCATAAAGTCACATTCTACAACTTTTGTATAAAACTTTTTTTTCTACTTTTGTAAATAACCACGCTTGGATTGCCCGACGCACTAATGAAGGACCCTGTATAAAAATGAGTACCGATTTCTTCTGGAAGATCAATAACTTGAGAACGGCTGGGGCAATTTGAGTCATTTTTTTTTTGAATTGTTCCTTAAAGTCTTGTTATTGTTTTTATGGCGAGAAAAGCAGGAAAATCCCCCGAAAAAAAAACCTGAAAACACAACTTTTCATCCGGGATGTCACATGTCACCGTTCCGTGACAAAACAAACTATTGTCAATAGCCTAGTTTACACCGACAACTTGGTCCGCGGACCAAGTACTAAATTCGAATTATATCAGAACCAAATATTTGGTTCGAATGGTGTAAACAGTTTCGGACTAAGCTGGTCCACTCTTGGTTCGGTACTCGCCACCTGGTGTACCGAACTAAGATTGGTTCGATCTGGATCAAAATTATGACGTTAGGTTGATTGTTATTTTTGTGAATTATGTTGGTTCTGAGTTTCTCAAGGCAATCTGAGCGTACTTACGTATGTGTTGTTTGGTCACGAACTGTTTTGATAAATAATTTCAACTTGTTTGTGACATTTGACGCGTAATCATTTAGTTCACGCGTTGCAACACGGTGTAAACGAGCTAGAAGCAAGCATTGGTCCTACCTTACTATCCCCACCCACTTGGTCCTATCGGACCGAACTAAACGAGTTATCGGTGTAAAATTAACCTTGATTGTCAATAAGTAAATTCAATAGGCGCGTTCGAGTTTCCGCTCTTAACACTCTGAGCACGAAGAGCGCAAACTCGAACTCACCTAATGATATTGATGTCAATTCAAATCATAGACCTGAGAAATGAAAGAGACTCTAAACTCTACAGCAAAGCAGTGGCGGCCATTTTCAATATCAATATCAAGACAAAAATGACATTATGAGAGAGGAGTATATTTCAATTTTTTCCCATGAAGGGATGTTGTGTGCGTCTGTTAGAATATCTACCCGTTAATGCGAGTTGCAGACAAAGTCCAGATTCATTTTCAGAGTTTATTCTACGTCCATACAAAAATTATCAAAACTAAAACAGAATCATGGGTCAGAACTGTCAGGACTAATAAAGCAACGTGCCATAATGTTAAAATAGGTACATATCCAGTGAACGTAAAACTGAAACAGTGCTGATGCTGATTCTATCCAGGCTTTTATCTTCTTATCTTGATATATAAAAATGAGTTCCCATTTATTATATGGAAGATCCATAACTTGAGAACGGCTGTGGCAATTTGAGTCATTTTTTTTTAATTGTTCCTTTAGGTGTTGGAATGGTTTTTATGGCGAAAAAAACTGAAAACACAACTTTCCTTTCTATGACATAGTGAGGTTATGTTTGCATAGTTTTATTATTTGCCAATGGATTTTGTTCAAATCATTATGTAGGTTCTAATTTGTTGTTTGATCAAAAAATTTAACAAAAATTGACCAAGTGCGGTTATGTCTGCCTAATTTTCTTATTTTGTTCAAATTAGATAATAAGGTTCTATTTGGGATTTGATCAAAACATTTAAAAAAAATACATAGTGAGGTTATGTTCGCATATAGTTTTGTTATTTTCCAAACGATTTGGTTCAAATAATCATGTAGGCTCTTATTTGGGATTTGATAAAAAAAATTTTTGAAACATTACATACAAAGTGAGGTTATGTTTGCTCAATTTTGTTATTTTCCAAAGGATTTTGTTCAAATTAGATAATATATCGTGGGTTCTATTTGAGATTTGATGAAAACATTTTTTTTAAAATGACATAGAGAGGTTATAATTGAGAAGTTTTGTTATTTTCCTAAGGATTTTGTTCAAATAAGATAATGGAGGTTTTAATTTGAAGTTTGATCAAGAAATTGACCAAAAATTGTCTAAGTGAGGTTATATTTGCTTAATTTTGTTATTTTTCAAAGGATTTTGTTCAAATTAGATATGTAGGTTCTATTCGGGATTTGAAGTGTTGTAACAGTAGATACGTTTTCAGTTTAAACATTTCAAAAAAAGTACGCTAGAAATGTTCTCAGATCAGATATTTCACATATCATCCTAACTGAGAAATCGCTTGGAGCATTTTTATTATTTTTTATATATTTGTTATGTTTTCTCCCCGAATAACAGAATAATTAATGAAACATCATAAAAAAAAAAAAAAAAAAAATGTGAAACAAATTCATCCAGCACAACATTGATAATTATTGATTATGAGGCAGTATGGAATTTGCCGGGTCAGCTAGTAATACACTAAAATACTAGGGCGAGACACCAGTTGTTGATATTGAAAAATTTTTCGACACTCTCAGATTGATTGTCTATACTAGAATTAGTCAAAACAACATACTACAATTTCATGAAATTATACAAGCCGGTTCAAAAGTTAGAGCTAAAAAATTAAATCGATGGGTACCCCTCTAGGGCTCTGTATCTCCGTTAGGAGGCATTTCAGAAAAAAAAGTTTTATGACATGACAAACGGGGGTTATTTTGACCTTCTCTATAAGCTCCCAAAATAATGCCATATGACATCAGTATATTATACTTACCGGACACCCTGTATATAACGCACTAACTCAAATGTGCAGCTTGGCAACGTCGAGCTGCATTGACATTCGTCAATGTCACAATTCAGGATTCAGGCTACATTACGCCGTTTTGTTTGTAGATTTTCACAAGTCATCGACAATGGAAGCAATGGATGTAGTTTTACCCGAAAAGGTAGGAAAATATTGAAAATAAACACCATTTGAACATGGATAAGGTTGCGAATATCATATAAATTAATTCAAAGATGATAAAGTTCAAAATTTATGGCCTGTGATTGAAAATTGATCATTTCCGACAACTGCATAATTTTTGTATATTTTGGTTCATTTTGTATATTTTAGGGTGTTTAAAAGCTTCTATTTCAATTTAAATTGAGATTTGTGTATTGTTCATCGATAGTAAGTGATTTTTCGTTGATTAAAACAACTGATGTAGGTATATTTTAAAAATAATAGGTACAAAAAAAGTGATTTCTTAAGCCAATTTCGCCGATGTTTTTCCTGATTATCGTCGATATTATGAGTTTTATAGAAAAAGTGTACATAACAAAAATTACAGACAATTGAATTGTGGACAACTTTCATATGAAACATTTTTCTGTAAAAAGTATCATTGTCGAGATATTTAAAAAAAAAGGGATTTGGGACTTATTTTTGGGTATTTTGGATAGAAAAATTCGCTGATGACTTTCTAATATTGTCTAGAATACGTATATAAAATTTCAAGTCATTTTAAAATGTATGCAAATTTTCCATTGAATTGTGAATAATTTTCATACAAGACATTTTGTAATATTTGAAAAAAAAAGAATCAAAATCCTTTTTTTTTTTCAAATATCTCGACAATGATACTTTTTAGAGAAAAATGTTTCATATGAAAGTTGAATTCAATTGTCTGTAATTCTTGTTATACAGGGTGGCCCAACGAATAAGTCCCACCCTTTTCCTGGTATATTTTGGGAAAAACGCTCGGACACGTCAATTTTTTTTAGGGGGACGTCTTTTCGTGTATGACTGTATAATACAGGGTGTTCCAAAAATAAGATACCGCATTACACTTGACATTTTTAAATGGAAACCCCCAATTTTTTTTCTATTTTTGGATTCTCCATGCAGTTTTTAGTAACTTTTGTATAATACAGTTTATACCTATCTTCAACCGTTTATTTAAAAATTTAAACAAAAATCAATTACTTAGCTATAATGTGTCAAATTGTCAATGTGGTAATAAATGTTGAAAGTGGTATCCGTTCACCTCCATGCAATAATAAAGATTTTGCTCAAATCTATTCCTGACATTTTCACACATTTCTGGAGTTATTTGTCTGCATTCCGCCGTGATCCGCTCCCGAAGATCTTGGATGGGGTCTGGCTTCGTACTAGAAACCTTACTTTTTAAATGTCCCCAAAGAAAGTAATCTAAAGGACTCAAGTCCGGAGACCTTGGTGGCCACTCCATGGGGCCGCGACGTCCGATCCACTGATTTGGGAAATGGGTGTCCAAAAACTGTCGTACTGGAGCTACAAAGTGCGGTGGTGCACCATCTTGTTGGAAATGAAGAAAATTTTCATTATAATTAACCTCATTTTCTATTATTTCGGTTATTCGTAGCTCTATTGTATTTTCCAACATGTCCAAGTACGTCTCACCCGTCAAGTTTTCAGGAATAAAGAAAATAATAAATACCTGAATAAATAATAAAAAATAAAAAATAAAAAAAAAAAATATGAAAAATTCAAATAACTTTGAAACGGTTGAAGATAGGTA
This sequence comes from Orchestes rusci, assembly GCA_958502075.1. NCBI lineage: Eukaryota > Metazoa > Arthropoda > Insecta > Coleoptera > Curculionidae > Orchestes > Orchestes rusci. The sequence goes on from OY293312.1 coordinate 28,852,732, forward strand.
TAAACTGTATTATACAAAAGTTACTAAAAACTTCATGGAGAATCCAAAAATGGAAAAAAAAAATGGGAGTTTCCATTTAAAAATTTCAAATTTAATGCGATATCTTATTTTTGGAACACCCTGTATTATACAGTCATACACGAAAAGACGTCCCCCTAAAAATAAAAATTAACGCGTCCGAGCGTTTTTCCCAAAATATACCAGGAAAGTCATAAATAAGGGTGGGACCTTTTCATTAGGCTGTATACAGGGTGTCCGGGAAAATGTGGGAGATCTCTCGGATTCAGATAGAACATTAAAAAATAAGATGACAAGCTCCCATAAATTTTTTTCCCAGCGGCCCTCCCTACGGAGATACGGCCCCCTAAAGGACCCCACTGGAAATCGGTTTTTCTTGAATAACTTTTAAACGACTCAATATAATTCAATGAAAATTTAATATGATAAACAGTAGTAAGGACCTCTCAAAATACTTCCCTTAAAACATAATTAGCTTGTTTAGTTTACCAGGGACGGACTAGATTGTACATTTTAACGCTCAAATTTTTAACACCCTGTATGATAAGGAGTTAAAAAAAATAAATTTGGATACCTTGAACATTAAGCTAAAGAAAAGGTACTCCTGTTCATTGTCGATAAAATGAACCATTTTCGAGAAAAAACAATTTTTATTAAACAAATCCTCGAAAAAAGCCATGACGAAGTGGTGCTCTTGACGAAATTGTGAAACTAACGCTAGGAAAAAAATTTATGGGAACTTGTCATCTTATTTTTTAATGTTCTATCTGAATCCGAGAGATCTCCCACATTTTCCCGGACACCCTGTATACTTTTTTCATAAAACGCGTTTTTTCCGAGATGCAATTATCTCGAATAATACTCGTTTTATGGAAAAAGTGTATAAAACAAAAACCAGAGACAATTGAGTTGTGAACATCTTTCATAGGTAATGAAAATATGATTTTTTCTGTTAAATGTACCATTTTCATGAATCAAGATATTTTAAAAATTGTCTATATTCTAATTTTTTAATTTTCCCCAATCTATTTAAAAAACATAACCTCATCCAGGATGAGGGAAGCCCATCCGACACCACCAAACAATCCCTCCAAGATCTGGACACCGAAGACTTATACACAAAATTCAAAAAACTCCAGCAAATGCTCGAATTCCTCGAAGTCCAAGAAGAATACATCAAAGACGAACAGAGAAATCTGAAGAAAGAATACCTTCACGCCCAAGAAGAAGTAAAAAGAATCCAATCTGTACCTCTGGTAATTGGACAGTTTCTGGAGGCTGTAGATCAGAACACTGGCATAGTCGGCTCTACAACTGGCTCAAACTACTACGTCAGAATCCTGTCAACTATTGACAGAGAGTTGTTGAAGCCGAGCGCTAGTGTCGCCCTCCACAAACACAGCAATGCTTTGGTGGACGTGCTGCCACCTGAAGCGGACTCTTCAATCAGCATGCTGCAAGCCGACGAGAAACCGGACGTTAGCTATGCTGACATTGGAGGAATGGATATGCAAAAACAGGAAATCCGCGAGGCTGTTGAGTTGCCTCTGACGCACTTTGAGTTATACAAGCAAATCGGCATTGACCCTCCTAGAGGTGTTCTGATGTATGGACCTCCAGGTTGTGGTAAAACCATGTTGGCCAAGGCGGTAGCCCATCACACTACTGCTGCCTTCATTAGAGTAGTTGGATCAGAGTTTGTGCAAAAGTATCTGGGCGAAGGGCCCAGGATGGTGAGGGATGTGTTCAGACTGGCCAAGGAAAACTCACCGGCTATTATTTTTATTGATGAAATCGATGCGATAGCTACGAAACGTTTTGATGCTCAGACAGGTGCTGATCGCGAGGTTCAGAGGATTTTGTTGGAGTTGCTCAATCAGATGGATGGGTTTGATCAGACTACCAACGTTAAGGTGAGTTTGGTTTGAAAAAAGGTCGTTTATGTTTTTTTTTAAACCTTGTCGGTCAAACAAAGTGAACTGACCAGCAGCAGATTACTCTGTTGATCGGTTCACGGATCTAATGTTTGGTCTATTGTTCCGGTTTTTCCGCAGTTTCACTTGACTTGAAAAATACTATTTTAATGGTTGGAAAAACTGTCATGACTAAAAAAACCGTTTTGCAGAAAAGCTATTTGAGGTTTGTTCTCATTGTGAAAAACATATTCAGTTTTAACATTACTGGGCAGTAGAACATACAATTCCTAAAGAAAAAAATTAGTTTTGTCTTTGATAAAAAATAATAAATAAGTATTTTTATCCTAGATGTGCCACTTTTCTTGAAAAAAATGTATTCATCAAAAACGACACCATTAAAAATAAGACGTTTTTCTGAAAAAATCACACGTATTTCAAACAATTTTGGTTCACGTCACTTTTCATGAAATAACCAGGACCATATGCAATTATTTACAAGGACATTTTTTTAGATATGACGTTTTTAATTAAAATGTTCACCCACCTAATCGAGTTCAAAGCTTAACCGAATTATGACATTTTTCCAGAGAGAGTATTTGTTCGAAGGACAAAATGACACTTGCTCCATCTCTCAACAACCGTAACAGTGTTACTTATGACGTTTTTCCAGACATAAATACCGATGGTTTCCGGAAAAAGTGTCATAATTGAAAAAAAGATCAGTTATGCAGAAAAGAGATTTGAAGTTTGTTCTCATTGAATATTCACGTTCACAATATTGATGAGAAGTAATCAGTTTTAACATACAGATCCTTCAGAAACATTTTGGTTTTGTCTTTAGTCCTAGATGTGTCACTTTTCCTGAAAAACATCTTATCAAAAACGACACAATTAAAAGAAGACGTTTTTCTGGAAAAATCACACGTATTCCAAACGATACTTTTTGGTTTGTCCCTTTTCATGAGATAACCAGGACCATATGCAATTATTTACAAAGACAGATTTCTAGATATGACGTTTTTATTGATATTTGAAACTTACCTGGCGAGTTCAAAGCACAACTGAATTATGACATTTTTTCAAAAACGGCTCGAAAGTATTTGTTCGAAGGACAAAATGACACTTGCACCATCTCTGAACAACCGTAACAAATTCACTTATGACGTTTCCCCAGAAATAAATACCAATGGTTTTCGGAAAAAGTGTCATATTGGGAAATGCAGAAAAGCGATTTGAAGTTTGTTCTCATTGAATATTCACGTTCGTGACAATATTAATGAGTTATAATCAGTTTTAACATTACTGGACAATAAAATACGTATTTTTTTTTCTAGATGTGTCACTTTTCTAGAAAAAAAATTAATTATCAAAAACGACACAATTGAAAATAAGACGTTTTTCTGGAAAAATCACACGTATTTCAAACGATATTCTTTGGTTTATGTCACTTTTCATGAAATTTGCAGGACTATTATATGTAATCATTTACAACGACAGTTTTTTAGATATGACGTTTAATGATATTTGACACTTACCTGGCGAGTTCAAAGCACAACTGAATTATGACATTTTTTCAAAAACGGCTCGAAAGTATTTGTTCGAATGACAAAATGACACTTGCACCATCTCTCAACAACCGTAACAAATACTTATGACGTTTCCCCAGAAATAAATACCAATGGTTTTCGGAAAAAGTGTCATATTGGGAAATGCAGAAAAGCGATTTGAAGTTTGTTCTCATTGAATATTCACGTTCGTGACAATATTAATGAGTAATAATCAGTTTTAACATTACTGGGCAGTAAAATACGTATTTTTTTTCTAGATGTGTCACTTTTCTAGATAAAAAAATTATTATGAAAAACGACACAATTGAAAATAAGACGTTTTTCTGGAAAAATCACACGTATTTCAAACGATATTCTTTGTTTTATGTCACTTTTCATGAAATTAGCAGGACTATTATATGTAATCATTTACAACGACAGTTTTCTAGATATGACGTTTTTAATGAAAATGTTCAACACTTACTACACAGAGTTCAAAGCATGACATTTTCCAGAGATGGCCCGAGAGTTTTTGTTCGAATGACAAAATGACAGTTATTCCATCACTTAACAACCGTAACAGTTTCACTTATGACGTTTTTCCATACATAAATATGTATAATTTCAAGTCATTTTTACTTTTTGACTAAAAAAACTCGTTTTTTGATTTGTGTCACTTTTCTCAAAAACCATCAATATGTGTTCTTAGGTTATAATGGCAACTAACAGAGCTGATACTCTTGATCCTGCGCTGTTGAGACCGGGTCGTTTGGACAGGAAAATCGAGTTTCCCTTACCGGACAGAAGGCAGAAAAGATTGGTTTTCACCACGATTACGTCAAAGATGAATTTGTCAGAAGAGGTAAGTTCAACCTTTTGCCAATTTCAGCTTATTCACCATTTCTTCAGTCTATTTTTTGTTCATCATTAAAAGCATCAATGTGATTTGATGATCAATGGCAAGGATATCGGAAGGAGTGAAACGTCGAATCTGCCTCATTTTGATAAGTCCCGTATAAATCAGTGCCAATTTTACATCAAAATGGGCCAAAACTTGTCAATTTGTGATCTGTTCCCAATTTTTAAATTAGATCTGAATCAGAGCCAATTTTAAGACATTGTTGATAAAAATGGAGATATTTTTCTATAAAAAAGACAAAAAACGGAACATTTCTCAACCTTGTTCTGCGGATGGAAGGATATCTCTGTTTCCATCTTTCTTTTTTTGCACACCTCGCCGTCCGAAAATGTATTTACAAATCTTCTTGAATCACGTCTAAATCTTTTCCTACCAGCGTGCGGGTATTTTTCGTTCTGAAAGTTGTACTTTTCCGCACTAGTGCTGAAATGTTACTTTTCTGCACGATTTTTGTATTGTGAAAAAAGGAGTGAATAACTATTTCAAATCAAATCAAAATGGATAGAATCCTATACTATAAATTGGATCTTTTGAATCATTCTTAAATTTATTTCAATAAGTATCAAATCGTCAATTTGCTGGTAAAATCATGTCAAAATATGTTCAAACGAACGAAAATGGATTCATGGAATGTTGTGCATTTAAAACAAATTTTTAAAACGTTTTCAAACCTCTCCGAATCTTGGTAATTTTGCATCAACCCTTTTTGCAACATAATGGATGAAATCTTGTCAAATCTTATAAAATCTTGTTCAGTTGCACATTTCTGAATAGAAAACTTTGAAATCGTTCTCAAAGTGAATTGAAAATGTATCAAATCGGTTCAATCAGTAACAAATCTAATGATATCTTGTATATTCGTAGTAAATCTTCTTGAATCCTTTGTAAATCTTATCAAACTAATTCAAAATGGGGGAATCTAGAAAATCTAAATCATTCTCAAATCTAGTTCAATCAACAAAATTTGATACTCAAATTTCTCATCAAAATGAGTCAAAACTCGTCAATAATTTCAACCAAAATGGATCAAATCTTTAACATTTAATTACAAAATATTTGATACAATATTAAAGTTAGATATAAATCAATCATTGATTTAGTAGCAAAATGGTCAAAATATTGTCAAATCATCGTAAATTTCACATCAAAATAGATTAAAACAATATGTCATAACCAAACTTGTCTAAATCTTTTCTAACTTGATTAAAAATGTACCAAATCTTTTGAATCAGTAATAAATTAACAAATCTTGTTGTTATACAGTGTCCGCCATAAAGTTGGGTACAGGGTTTCTCTTTATATATTAGCCTAGTTTACATCGATAACTCGTTTAGTTCGGTCCGATAGGAACAAGTGGGTGGGGATAGTACGGTAGTACCAATGCTTGCTTCCTGCCCGTTTACACCGTCTTGCAACGCGTGAACTAACTGTGTACGCCCGCAATTCGTCAAATGTCAAAAACAAGTCGAAATTATTAATCAACACAATTCGTAACCAAAAAAAACATGAGTAAGTACGCTCAGATTGCCTTGAGAAACTCAGAACCAACACAATTCACAATAATAACAATCAACATAACCTCATAATTTTGGTTCAGATCGAACCAAATTTAGTTCGGTACACTTGCTGGCGAGTACCGAACCAAGAGCGGACCAGCTTAGTCCGCAACTGTCTACACCATTCGAACCAAATATTTGGTTCTGATATAGTTCGAATTTAGTACTTGGTCCGCGGACCAAGTTGTCAGTGTAAACTAGGCTATTGACATCTTTTTTATTTGACGTTTCTGAAAAAAGTGTCCCAGATAAAAGTTTAATGGTTTTGAGTAGATTTTTTAAAAAACTCTATTTTGCATATACAGAGTGCCTCAGAAAGTCTGAGCGTGGTCCAACTTTCTTATTTCAAATGAGAACCCTACTTTTTTATTCGATTTTTATATTTTCCTAAAAATTCTAAATATTTTCTATGTAGCATACGCTATACTTGAAATTGACGTATAAAAAGATATTGACCTTTGAATGTTGCCTTTTACAGAATTTTTGTATAGAAATTGTATATAAAAAAAGCATACAAACATATAATAACAATCTTATATTATTATTTCATCATACCAAACACGACACTATAAGTAAATAAATGAATAGCCCGGATTTGAAGCCGCTTGACTCTTTTTTGTGGGTTTTCTGAAGAACAAGGTCTTTGAAACACCGGTCGAAGATGTAGAAGACTCGTCTATATATATTATCTGAAACCCTTTTACCATACAATGGTGTAGGGCGGTTATCTTATTATAAGTTTCTCACAAATTTCTTCCACTTGTTTCTGTCCTTCGCAATTTTTCTTGCATCTTCCCAAGTTTTTCCTTTGCGCTCAATTATTCCTCCTATAACTGTGTCCCATGTTCTTCGCGGTCTTCCTTTCTTCATGTTTCTCAATATTTTTGCTTTCCATGTTCTTCTAACTGTCCTAGTCTCCTCCATTCTCTGTAGGTGGCCCCACCAACCCAGTTGTCTTTCTTCTATGTACTGTAATGTTGATTGTACTTGTAGGTCTTCTCTTATTTTTGTGTTTCTCAATCTGTCCCTCTTGGTTACTCCCATGTTTCGCAATCGTAGGTTAGTACAGGTCGATAAATTGTTTTGAATATTTTCGTTTTTGTTTCTCCAGAGATTTCCTTATTATTTATAAATGTATTGTTCATCGAGTAGTAGAGTTTCATTGTTTTTTCTATTCTGTTATTTATTTCGATTTCCTGTGTACCCTTCTTTTCTATGTTCACTCCAAGGTATTGGAATGAATTCACCTGTTCTATTTTTGTTCCATCAATTGCAATTGTCAATTCTTCTCTTTTTTCTCCTATTGTCATTACTTTGGTTTTGTTCTTATTTATTTTCATTCCGTGTTCCTCTATGATTTTGTTCCACAATTCAAGGTTCTTTTGCAAGTTGTTTTCATTTCTTGCAATGATCGCTATGTCATCTGCGAACACACATTCAGATATGTCTACTCTTTGTAGATTCTTATGTCCGATATTTAATTTGCGCCTTGCTTTGAGCATTTCTTTATTGTTCCGTCCATGTATATTATGAAGAGAACTGGGTTTAAACATCCACCTTGTCTTAGTCCGTCTCTTGTTGTAAATGTGTCTGAGTGTTTATTGTGACTTATTATTGAGTTGGTGTTATGTGTATAGATTTTTTGTATTATTCTAACCATCTTGTCTGTGATGCCTCTTTCTCTCAGTGTCTCCCATAACTTCACTCTTGGGATTTTATCGAACGCTTTTTCTAGGTCTATGGATGCCATGTATATTGTTTTTTTCTCTTGTATTGCTTTTTGGGTGATTTGATTTATCGTGAAAATGTGGTCTTGTATGCTCCTTCCTCCTCTAAATCCGCTTTGTGCATCTTGTAGCGTAGGTTCTGCTATTGCTCTTATTCTTTTTTCTATTATTTGTTCCAGAATTTTCATTCCCGTACTTAGTAGTGTTATACCTCTATAGTTGTTACAATCTTTTTTGTCTCCTTTCTTATGTATTGGTACTATTAGTGCTATCTGCCAATCTTTTGGTAGTTCTACTTCTCTCCATACTTTATTAAGTACTCTTAGTAGTATTTCTGTTCCCTTTCCTCCCATATTCTTCATCATTTCGGACGTGACTTTATCGTATCCTGGAGATTTCCCATTTTTCAGCCTTCTCATTGCGTCCTGCAGTTCTCTCAGCTCTATTCCTCCATCTACGCGTATATCCTCTTCTTCTGTTCCCTCGTGTGTTTCCGTCCCTTCTTCGTTCACTTCTTCTGCGTTTAGAAGTTCTTAAAAATATTCTTTCCACCTTTCCATTATTTCATTTTCTTCGTTCAATATTTCTCCATTTTTATTTTTAATACAGTTTGTTTCTTTTGTTTTCTGTTTTCTTGTAGCTTTGAGCATTTTGTAGAACAATTTTTGATCATCTTTCCTGCTTTTCTCCAAATTTTCTCCATTCGTCGTTTTTTGCTTCTTTTACCAGTTCTTTCACAGTTTTCCTTTGCTTTTTATATACGTCGTATTTTTCAGTTGTTCTGTTGTTCAGGTATTGTTCCCATGTCTTCTTTTTTATTCTTATTTGTGTCTTTATTTCCTCTGTCCACCATGCTGTCTGTTTTCTGTTGTTATTTTTGTTGTATACTCCGCAAGCTTGTTCAGCTGATTCAATCAGTATTTTCTTGAGTTTCTCCCATAGTCCATCTCCTACTCCATTTTCTATATCTTACAAGTTTTCTATTTTTTCTGTCACCAGTGCTTCGTACTCGTCGGCTGTTTCACTATTTCTTAGTTTATAAGTTTTTATGGATTCGTGTTTAATTTGTTTAACTTCTTCTCTTTCTTTTCTTTGCATTTTTTCGGCCTTCTCTTCCTTTATTTTGGCTATCACTACATAGTTTTCACTTTCTTGCTTTTGCGTCATTCACAAGTTTTCTTGATTTGTTTTCCACCAGGATGTAATCAATTATCGATTTTTCTTCCCTGCTTTTCATTTCTCTTGTGTATTTGTTTATGTCTTTATGTTCGAAAAATGTGTTGGTAATCATCAGATCGTGTATTCTGCAGAAATCTAGCATTCTTTTACCGTTCCCATTTCGAGTACTTTCTCCGTGTATTCCAATTATGTTCTTATTTGTTTCATCTCTTTTTCCTACTCTGCTGTTGAAATCTCCCAAGATGAATATTCTTCCTTTTGCCTCTTCTAATGTTATCGTTGGTTCTTCCCAAAATTTGTCTTTGTTCTCTGTTTTGTCATCTTCATTTGGTCCATATACTACTATAATTGTTTCTTTTGTATTCGTGTTCTAATCTTTCATTTCTATTTTTAATATTCTCTCCGATATTGCTTCCCAGCTGTGTATGTTCATTTCCGATCTCATGTGTATAATGCAGACTCAAGAAACCGAATTATTGAGACCATTCAAGAGACTAATCAGAATTATTCTCACTTTATTATCAATAGCATAAATAAAATCGTTTTTTTCTCAAAAACTATCAAAGCAAATCAGATGAAGATTTTGAACATAGGAAAGAGCACCGAAATAAATCTTTATATCCAAAAATATACCCATTTAGTCCTATTTGAAAAAATAAATAAAAATGTCACTTTTTTTTATTTTTTTTTTTTGCGAAAATATTAATTTTCTCGAAATAAACTAATATGTATAGGATAGGTCTGACGCACTATTGCAGGGCCCTGTATACGAGGTTTGCCAAAAATTTTGATTTTTGCTCTGTGGCCAAATCGAAAATGGTCATCAAGAAAAGTTGATAAGAATCAAAAACTACGTTCAAATATCTAGTTACACCTATGTATGATGTACATCAGGTTTTGTTATTTTCTACAATTTGTTCAAGTTTTATTCGTATGGAAGACTTTTTCATTTCATTATTAATTTCACGAAAAAAAAGTTATCCTGATTATTTTTTGAAATATCTTATGAATTTCATCTGAAAAAATCGGTGTAATTGCATATTTGAACTTAGTTTTCGATTATAATCAATTTTTTTTAATGCGAATTTTCGATTTTGTCATGAATAATAGTATGTAATTTTATATGGAGGAAAAGTGATACTCTTATGACGCGCTCGTGTTTAGCAGCCGAACGAAGTGAGATTGATGATAGAAAGCAAGTCATGAAAACTCACTTTTCCTCCAAATAAAATATGCTATTTTTTCTTCAAACGTCAGTAATACGAACATTGTGCGACTGATTATCGGCCGCAAAGTTCCACTTTTCCTCCGGCGGAGGAAAAGTACTCTACTTTCCTCCGGAGGTAATCGAAATTTAACACTCCAACCTCAAATAAAAATTTATTTATATGCATTACGTATATGTCTGATGAAATCTTGTCAATTAGTAACAAATCTCAAGTTTAATTGAATCTTCTCAGTTTATATTCAAATCTTGTTGAATCTCGTAGCCCAGTAAAGTTGTCGTCGGCTTATGACCAAAAAAAAATCCAAATAGAATGATATTTTCAGGGATGCTTGTGGACTGCCTCCTGAGCATCCAACCAAAAAATTTGACTCGAAGTCCTGGTACGTTTTGCGCTGTAGAGGTTGTTTCCTAAACATCTTTTGAGAGCAAGATGACCTGAATAAAATTTATAGAGGATCAAAAACTAAACAACTTTACCTTATAAAAATTTTTGACAGCTGTAACACTTAATGAATTACAGCGCATCAAATGACAAAACTTCGCTGGCAACAGGAGTGGTTTCAAAAACATTTTTTTAGGGATCACGAAAAAAGTTATGAAGAAAAGTTGTTCAGCAAAAAAATATTTTTAGAACCACTCCCTGTCAGATTATTTTTGTCATTTGATGCGCTGTAACTCGTTTAGTATCAAAGCTGTCATAAAATTTTATGTGGCAAAGTTGTTCAGTTCTTAGTCCTCTATAACTTTTATTCAGATCATTTTGCTCTAAAAAAATGTTTAGGAAACCACCTCGAACGTACCAGGACTCCGAGTCAGATTTTTTGGTTGGATGCTCAGGAGTCGACAAGCACTCCTGAAAATATCATTCTGTTTGGAAATTGTCTATTTGTAACAAATCTTTCTCAATCCCGCCTGAATCAAAGCCCTTCACCAGCCCTTGATAAAATAGACTTTTTTTGGTTTTTGATAGTCTATTAGTTTGAACATAAAAACTGGTCGCATTTCGAGTATCATAACTATGAACATCACTTACATAGACCAAATCTCTACATAAATAGTTAGGTAAAAGTCCAGCTTTCATTTTGTAAATAAAGATGATAAACTTGAAAAGTATTATTTTTCTAACATTCAAAAGATTGAGACTATTCAACATAAATCTCACAGGTGTACAACGACTAGAGCTCAGGATTATTCGTAAAGCGCGATTTTGCAGTTTTTGGAGTTGATCTACTTTCTTCTGCGATAAGGTCAACATCATGGTGGGACAATTCTCGAAATGAGGGGCTATTATGGACTCAAAGAGAAAAAGCTTCATGTAAGATGTAAGATCTTTTCCCAATCGTTGAAGAAAGTATATCTTTTGAAATCTTTCCGGATATATAATCAACGTGTTGATCGAAGTTCAGGTTTTCATCAAGCATGATCCCCAGATATTTCATAACTTTCACCCTTTCAATGGCTTTTTCATTTAGAAGTATAGATATTTGTTCATCTATTTTCCTTATGGCTGCTGGAGTTCCAAATACAACATATTTGTATTTATTTATGTTCAATGCCAGGCTGTTGTCAGTTAACCATTCTTCTAGTGCAGTAAGATCCTGTTTTAAATCTTCCAATATGGTATTAATATCTGATCTACATATGTATATCATCGTATCATCTGCAAAAAGTTTTATTTCACAGCGCTTTATATGTTGGAAAATGTCATTGATATACGGTAAAAATAACAGCGGTCCCAACACGGTTCCCTGTGGCACTCCAAGGGTAACTTTCTCTATTTGTGACATTGTATTGTTGAATTTGACCTGCTCCTTTCTGTTATCAAGATAAGATGAAATCCACTTGTGAGCTGTTCCCCTGATTCCCATCTTGTGTAGTTTATCCAGATGTAATTGCCGGTTGACTGTTTCGAACGCCCTTCTGAAGTCCAAAAATACTGATATCACAAAGTTACCTTCGTCAATATTTTTTAACCATTATTTTTAAATACTATAGACTGGTCATCCCATTCATAAAATGGTATTAGTCTTGACGCCAACATCATAATAAGTGCGAAAGAGACAACACTATGAATGGAAAGAGATAAAACGAGGAATCCGAACCCATCGGGCAACACCGCATGAGAACATGTGATTCTTATAATACGTACGTCCGAACTCGATTTTCATCTGGAACAGCGGCGGCACATTTAGAGTTTCGAAAAATATAAATGAATATTAATTTGGGTAGGTACCTATATCGTTATTGTTATATGACAGTATATCACATTTTTGACTTTCTGAATCAATAAAAATTGAAATTTTCATAACATTAAAAATTAAATCTCCTGCTGTTCTTCCGACAATAATGAATTACGGTTCCGAATAAAATGACAACCAAAATACAAAATATATTTCGCCTTTCTTTCATATCTCTAAGGCCATTTTACTCAATAGGGTCGTTGCACGTACTTTTTTTATTGCATATTCTGAAAATATAATCAAAAATATTAGACACGTATTTTTTTTTTTTTTTTTTATCGATTTTTAAGGGCATAAACTAGCGTCGAAGTTTGTCAACAGTCCTTTTAAGCCTTTTAAATGATGACGCGTGTACGGCAAAATATGGCGTCGCTTCTTGGATCCGGCGCAGCTCTTCCCGTGGGTCGATAACTGTAGAGAACGCAACGTTGCCGAGATGCTTTTTGCTTGGGGTCGAGTGTAAAGCGTGTTTTATTCTAGGGATTTCTCAATTTCGAATTCACGTTCGTGGTTTGGATCAACTTTGCTCATATACGATTCAATATCGTCAAAAAAGAATGGGCCAATAAATAATATTGCCTACCAGCTTTAATTTGCAGGTACCAATATTTGCAGTTTTTGTTTAGTATGCAACGCTCCTGGTAGTTATTTATCAGACGTAGGGATAAATTCAAAGAATTGTGTCTTTGATTTTATCCCTACGTCTGATAAATAACTATTCTATGCGTCTGCATTAATTTGGGTCTGAGAAAAATAAATATCTTGAGGGTTTTATGATACGGTCAAAGGTATCATAAAAACCCAGTCTGGGTGGTGTCGTATAATTTCCTGGTTAATTTTTGTATTAAATCACATTATTTACCATCCATTTTAAAGTTAACCTAAATGTATCGATTATCTTTCGTTCATCATATTGAGCTAGTAATTCTTGTTAAAATAAAATAGTACATCTCGCAACGCCGCATTTGTATCAAGCAGCGCGCGTGCATTTCAGTGTCAAGCGGATAAAGGATATTGATCTGTGACGTCAATGCGACAATGGGCCCAGGTTGATGGAGTTATTTATTTCAAAGAGGCCTAGTTTAAATGTTGTGCATTATTTTGGCCAATTCATGTAACCCATTTTATTAAGAAACCCACAGTTATATATTCTACACAAAATCAGCTTTGATTTTGATATAGTGCAACGACCCCATTTGCCATATGATTTTTGTTTTTGGAGACGGGAAACTGTATGGTCTGCCGGTGAGTCATGATTGGCAAGCTTTCCGGTTTTAAATATTTGATTCCATCAATGTCACGTAACTAGTCTTGTGGGTTAAAATGGGCCGAACACAAAAAAGGAGGTTTGATTCGAAGTCGGTCCTCGTCAATCCTCACCAAAGAACACCAAATATTTCGCAGCTCTTCATTTTTTGGAAATCTAAAATTGGATAACAAGAAAAAAATATAAAAAATAGGAAACAGCAACGTTTTACTTTTCTTGTTTCTATACATAAGTATATGTACAGGCGAAAAGTATTATAAATAAATGGCCGAAAAACTATTTTTAACTATACCAAAATGATTATCAGTGCTGGAAAGTGAGTGGAGATAAATTCAAAGAAATATGGTGCAGGAGTCATACTAAACAAAGACCGCAAATATTGGTATACCTGCAAATTGAAGCAGGTAAGCAATATTGTTTATTGGTCTATTCTTCTTTAAATTAATGTCTAGACATAAATTTGGCCCAAAAACATTTATGTCTAGATATAGATTCAAAGAAGTATGGGCAAATAAACAATACATAATGCGTAGGTACCCTGCTTCAATTTGCAAGTACCAATATTTGCAGTTTCTATTCACTTTTCGCATTCTCCAGAAAATTAAACATTTTTAATATATCCTATACCTACCTTAAAAACAAAATTGCCATTTTTTCTGGCACAAAGTAAATTGCGGGGTCCATTTGGCTGTGCCCTGTACAAGGTTTTTTTATATATTAATTTAGACCTCCTTTATCTTTTTTATTTGACGTTTCTGAATAAAAATGTCCCTTCATAAAAGTCTATTGATTGGTTTCGAGCAAATTGTTGGAAAAACTATATTTCGCTTTTACAGGAAGAAAGACTGGGCGTCGTCAAAATTTTTAATTCCAAATGAAAGGTACAGGCAAAGAGGGCGATATGTCAAAAAGTTAATTTCGAGATAAACGCGAGGTTTTAAGAGCTCTAAAAAGTGATTATAATAATAATAATTGTAAAAGTAAGCATTCTTACTGAAGACTTCAACCTTATTGTAATAAAAAAAACGAAAATAAGACAGTTGAGGAAGTAAGTATCCAATAAATAATTCATCTTGACTGTGTATGAAATAATCGAGGAAATAATGGAATAGGTATTCAAGTAATATGAATATCCTTTCTTATTTGAGAACAATCGGTTCCTATTGCATAGAACACTACCATTCAGGCTTTTTTTCCAAATCAGTTTCATTTTTTCGTTGTTACCTATTCACGAATAAAAACAAACATTTAAACTTCCTGAAGATTGAAAAATCCTCATTTTCATGAATGAAATATGCTGATGCCTACACTCTACACCACTGGATCCCTCTCCAGTCAATGCTCAATGCAAATTTGACACTTAACTGTGATTTCTGGATCCGGATGGTCCAGTTTTTGACACAGCAAGCACAATCTTACCATTTTTCACAAATAAAGTCACAATACAACACTTCACAAGCACGAAAGTAGAAGTTTTCAAGTTGAAACCCCATGGCATCACCGCACTACCTTCAAAATCGAAACCAGCTGTTTAAAGGCAGCGTTGCCGTGTACTAGGACTAGTATTTACTATGTATCGCCTGTATCCAATGCACAAAAAAGCATTATTTAATGAATGTTAGTAATTAAGCTTTGAGTAGCACAAAAATGTTTAACATTATTTATGATATGAAATAATATCATCACTAGACACTATCACCGTTGTTCAACATTGAGTTGATTCACACGAAATCATGGTTGTAAATGTGTCTGATTATGCGATAATCTAGAATAGTAAACCTTGATGCACCTTCTTGAAAAATGAACAATACTCAATCCTCCTTAATTTTCATTGTATCATGTCTTATCAATCAATTTCGTACACAGAGGAATTTTCATTGATGAAGATTTGCCCAAATCGGCAACCGCGTCCAAAGCAGGTCAGTTTTCGGCGACGCAGATAGATATAACTCGACAAGGATAGCGATACAGTGAATTTCTCAAGACATACGTCCAAAATTGGATGATGGTGCCATTGTTTTTGAGGATTTCCTTCTCTAAAGCCTTATAAAACTCAATGTTTTTAACCAATCGTTACAAACATGAACTAGAGTGGTTTCACAAGAATGATTGCTCCTAAACCCGGATTGGCCTTCATTTATCACAGAATGTTAGAAGTTGGTCTTTGGCTATGAGTTCCAGAACTTTTTCGTATGGACGCAGATTGATAATAAGACGAAATTCTTCGATTCGAATAGTGTTTGGAATCTTTGGTATAGGAACTATTTCAGAGCATTTCCATTCTTCAGGAAATTCTCCATAATATAGAGAATTGTTGACGACATCAATAAAACGGTTACCAAAAACACTGAACACATCTTTTAAAATCTTCACAGAAATTTGGTCTTCACAGCCCGCTTTATTCTTCATATCTCTCAACATCTTATTCAGGTAGTTCATAGTGACTGGATTAAAACTGCAAATTTCACCCACAGTAGGAATGGAACTCACAACATATTTGTGACTATGAACGGGTGTAATGCTCGTAGCAATTTCTTTGGCACTTTCTATAAATAAGTTGTTGAAGCTATTTGCTATATCACAGCTATGATTTAACAAAGTATTATCTACTTTAATCTCACTAATATGACTAGACTTCTTTGTTGGGAGTAGAATCTTCAAATTTTTCCATAATTTGTGCGAGTTTTTCTTGTTTTCGTCCAACGCCTGCTGAAGATAATCATTTTTGGCCCTCCTGATTAGAGATACGACTTCGTTTCTGATACATTTGAATTCACCATGAATTTTGGTAATTCAAGAGTACTGCTGCTTTATACTTTTTATCTCTCTCTTTTAATCTCCCAATAATATGTGACGTAATCCATTTGTTGTTCTCGTATTTGGGTATACATTTCTCAAAGTTAACCTCTGTCATTTGTTTAGGTGATTCGGTTATGCTCGAAATTAGATTATTTGATAAAAATTAGTGTCAGTACTATTATTATCCCAATAATTTCGATGCATATTTCCAATGAGTTCATCCTTATTGTGAGTGATTTTTTTTTCTTTTTTTTTTATTTTTTTTTTACACATTGACATTGAAGATTCTGAATCAAATCTTTTGTCAATTCCGTTTACATTCTGGTTAGTCGCGCAAAACAGATCGGATTAGATGAAAAAGATGTGATTGATTTTGGAATAAATCTCCATTTTCACCTTCATGGCATTCTATTGAGTACCAAAATGCGCAACTTTGCTGTAACTACAGCAGGAATCTAACAGTTTGAATGTTTACCTGACGTTGGGGGGGCCCTATTTCAGGTTGATTTGGAAGACTACGTAGCTCGTCCCGACAAAATTTCCGGAGCCGACATCAACGCCATCTGCCAAGAAGCCGGTATGCACGCGGTGCGTGAAAACCGCTACATTGTGCTGCCTAAAGACTTTGAAAAAGGATACAAAAATAACATTAAAAAGGACGAAAGCGAACACGAGTTTTATAAATAATCAATATATTGTGCTTTGTTTATTTATAATAATAATAATAATTAGAAATATAAATAAAACCTCTTTCTATAGTAAAATATATTTTTCAATTATACAGGATTTTCCCCGGCATTAATTCGCAATACCACAGGAACGCTGGTGCATGGTAGAATGGCCAATTCAGTTACCACTGCTGTTACCAAGTCTGGAGGTGTGACGTCATAGAGTAGGTTTAGAATGTTGAGTTTAGGGTTGTCCTTTTGAGAGGCCAGAGGACTGGGTGTGTTCAATGTGTCGACGGTATAGAGAGTTTCTGGATTGTCTGGAATTATTGAGAAATTGAATTTTAAGACCTCAAAACCCTCAAAAACATACCAATCTCGTTATGAACAAACGAATCAGTTTGAACTCTCTCACTAAACTTGTACGTTTCGCAACAAACCAATACGGGTTTATTATAGGCTTGAGCTACGAGAGCAACTTGGGCAGTTCCTGAAAAAATAAAACAAAATTGACAAGTTCTTCAACAGATTGGATAGACAGAGTTCGCAACCAAGAAGATAAAATGAACTTACCTATTCTAGACATTACACTACCATTAGTCAACAACGCATGCGCCCCCAGCAGCACCTTTGTAGCTTTCTTCATAACACAACTAAGTGCATTTACCAGAACATAGCTACATTTAATGTCAGCGCTCACCAGCCTTCTTAGCATCTCTCTACCTTCCAGCAATGGCCTACTATCAACAACTATGACGGAAAACTTCTTACCATCTTTGTGGGCTTGTACCAGAATTTTCCGCACTAGAGACGAGCTAGAAAGAGAATAGTCTAGCGTCCAACAAACTTGGCAGTATTGAAAACATTGTGAAGTGGTTATAAATAAATGATAGTATATTATACAGTATACAGGGTTAGTCAGAAGTCTGGAAACGGTCGATTATTGGTTAAACTATACGAGCTACTGGAAAAAGTTGGGAAATAGAAAAGTTGAAGGGTTTTCAATCATCTATTAGTTGGTGATAACTAGAATTTCACAGAGTCGATCATAAAGTCGTGGAACAACAAAGTTGCAATTTATTCAAATGAACCCCCCTGTATATTATTCGATATTTTAATTTTTTAGAAAATTTTGGTCAAAAATTATAATACACAAAATGTTCCTATATTCACTACACTTTTGACAAGTTATATAACTTACTTTTGGTGCACTCTGTATGCATGAATTTGCCATAGAAAGAACCGCATAAAAAAATGGTGTAAAATAGATCTTCGTCAAAAGGATTGAGTAATAGCTCATTTTGAAGATCTTCTGTTCTTCATCATATCCTCTAAGTTTGGAGAACTAAACTCCTGCGGGTAATTATTATTAAAAAAAAATTGAACATTTTTTTTTGACAAGCTGTCATGTCAACAGGAATGACAGCAGAGGCTGGAAACCCGACAGTCGTAACCCTTTGAAGGACCTTCAAAGGAAGGTATCACTCGACCCTCCTTTCCATTTAAGAATTTAGGGGTGAGTTTCAACCAGCCCAAGGGGTTGCAGATCTGAGTGTTTTATTTTTATATGACATTGAATGCCCAAAATCAATGCCGGTACGATTTCGATGGCCCACTCTGTGTACAGGGTGTTACAAATTCGAGTGTATGCATGGCAATGATCTAATAACTATAGATGAAAAGGCGAAAAAAACATGAGGACAACATCGAACTTACTCTATTAAAAGTATTACTACGCAGCAAAAAGATTAAAACATTGTTTGGAATCATTTTTCAAACAATTTTATGTATGAATGTATTCAAATAAGTTGATGGTTACCTTTTTGTTTAAATTGAAACATCTCTTCAAGATTTGTTTAGGTATTTAGGATTTAGAAAAACCAGTATTTTCTTCTAAAAATTAAAAAAGGAGAAGTAGGGCAACGCACCAAAATTGGGTCCGCCCCTATCGATCGGATTTTGTCTACACGTTTCATTCATATTTCGTCTCATTGGCGTCTTTTGTTTTTTGAGCGGGGTGTGGTGATGATTTTGTGAATGCTTATTGTGTTAAGTGGCAATGAAAAAGTTCCATTCATATTAAAATATCTCTTCAAATGTGGTCAGCAAAAAATAAAAACGATTCTGAAAAATTTAGGTTTTTTTCGGACGTAGTCGGAATTTCTTGACTTTCAAAACGGCATTTTGTTGAGCATCAAAATACGCAACTTTGCCTCAATTTAACCGACCTTGTATCTCTTACGGTTATCGAGATCCCCATGCATACACTCGAATTTGTAACACTCTATATCGGACTTATTAGGTGTGTTTGTTATGCTCCACTAGTGCACACTTTTCTACACTACAATACTCACTGTGGCTTTGTTTGCGAAATGTTTGTCTGTTTTCCAGGATAGAATATCTTTACTAGTTAAGTGAAGCTATTCTATCCTAAAAAACAGACAAACAAAGCCACACTGAGTGTTGTAGTGTAGAAAAGTGTGCACTAGTGGAGCATAACAAACACACCTATTATCACAAACTGAATTTCCCGACTGTTCAGCCCGCGAAGGCGCCGCCGCCATCAGTAGTAGTGTTTTGGTTATGATCGATGACAAATAGTTGTGTGTGAACGGGCAGTTTAAAAACATAAATAAGTGACTGTATATAAATAGTTGACTGGAAATAAATGAGTTGAAGTTGGACGTGTGTTTTCTATAGCGAAACTTGCAACAGTTATTTCAAAAGATGCTTTAGTAAAGATGCTCACGAACATGAGCAAAGAACAGCACATCACAGGCAGCTTCAGTGGTCATTCTAAACCTCCTGCCCATTGAATTATTCATTGAAATCACTGCCGCAAAGGGAGCTCTCAGACTAAGCCAAATTGTGGAAAGAGGCAACAAGTGGGCACTCAGCGGTGCTAAGGGAAATCTCAAAGGCAATGGACTACCAAGAGGCGCAGTTGCTACAAACGGCAACAGACTACATGGTGACCAAGAGCTATTTTGAGTATAAGGTAGTGGTAAAAATACCTTACAGAGAAGACTGGGATCAAGACTCAATTATAAGGGAGGAAGAGATATTCATCTTTACAGACGCAGCAAAGACAAATACAGGCACAGGAGCAGGGATATACTCAAAGGAAGTAAACATCCAAGAGTCTATCAAGCAGAAATCATTACCATTAAAGAATCAGCCAACCTGCTGCTAAGACTGGACAACACAACAGCAGACGTCACAAAGCAACGTTGAGACTACTAAAATCAGATACCGTAAGGTCAAAGGTGATGCATTGTCCTGGATCAGGAACAAGAAGCTCGTTCTATGCCGGGTTCCTGGACATAGCAATATTGAAGGGAACACGATGGGACTAAGAAAGAACGAAGCCGAAATGGAAAACACATCGCGACCAACGATCAAACTATTGAAAGATACACATCGAGAGCTCTGTGGCCAAACTTGGATATGGAAAAAACAGGGAAATCACTAAAGCAGAGCAAGTCCTCTGTGAGCACCCTTGTGGGAGTAATCACAGGACACTGTGAAATCGGAACCATGCTCCGAAAATGGGGCCTAGGGGCTGATGATCTCTGCAAGGACTGCATCGAGGAGGATGAGACGATAGAACATCAACTGTGCCACTGCTCAACTCTCAAGGAGGCACGCCTCAGGAATACGGGTCAATACTACCATGAAGACTTGGAGGAAGCGGCAAATGTAGACATCGTGCTAATTCCGAACTTCGTAAAAACCATGGGATGGTTTAGAACGATGAAGAGAAAGGCTGCAGGTTAAGATCGAGGAGCCCCCTTTTCAAACAAGGGATCACAATGGGCCATTTGGCCTCCGAGTGAAAGCAATGCGAAGCAGGAAACTGCGGGGCAGGGCATACCCTTCGCAACCTAACCTAACCTAAGTGTCTGTTTTTATTTTACAATATTATTTCTGGTACGATGCCACATCAAAAAGATAACTTTTCGAAGTTTGGTACAATGAAAAAGATTACGGATACAAAATCGGGCTGTTCTATTGAATGTTTTGAAAAAACTTAATATGGAGAGATTTTCACTCGGATTTTCAGAAATTTCGACCGTAAAGTAGATGGGAAGTGGAAAAACTGCAACAAAACGTTAGGAATATTATTTGAAGCTCTATGGAGTCGTCTGTCAAGACAGGGCAACTGGTGGTTGGAAATGTCAAATTCTTGACAGTTTTGATTTTGAGTAATGACATGTGACAATATTTTATAACACCCAAAATACTGTCAGTGTCAGTGCAAAGTTTGAGTGAGTTTTTATTGAGCTTCATGAAGAGTAACATATTTGTTGATACAGTGATACACAAATAAAACGTGACTACGTGAACTTAACCTATAGGTCAAGAAGTAAAAGTCATATTATTGCAAATCTCTGCTGCGTTCACATTTTACGAAAGACGTTATGCTCTATCCTTGTTCTACTTTCAGCTAGACAAGGATGGAAGCACGCTCGTGAACGCGACACTGCTTGCCAGTTGCCCTGGTTAGAACGCATGCGCCTTACGCGAACGGCGAGAAAAACAACCCTATGAACTTTTGTGATTTCAACAAATCATATTTTTTTTTAAATATATTACATAAAAAAATTCCTCACAAAATTGTCCTGCGCAATTGTATATCTAAGTACATATGCCATGGCAACCTTCCCTAAACCAAGTCAAGCCGAGGTTATTGACGTGCTAAGTAAGATATTCTATGTAATTTTCATTGGCACCGGATATTTTCACCGTTTACAGGGACTTTTTCGTCATACTATCATAATTAACAATGACATCTTTTATGTCAAATTAGGTTATGTTATATGAAAATAATTTACATTTTAGTTACTATAGACATACTGGCGCAGCGCTAGATCAAGTAAACGGCGAATAACTATAGTTTTCAACGCCTGGCGTGATAAGATAGCGCGGAGTAAATACCGCAACGTATGCGGTATTGCAATTGGCAATATCAGAGCCGTCTATATTGTGCTACAAGCCATGAAGTAATGACAAGTGATGACGTGCAACGTCGCAATTTGGACCATCGTTGACGTTTAAACGGTGGTCGAAATTTTGCATTAATTGAAGGTGCTTTCTTTAGGTGAGTTCGAGTTTTGCCTCGAGCGCGAAATTATCCATTTAAGCGCGTACAATTTTTGGAGCTCCGAGTATTCAGAGCGAATACTGGAACTCACCTTTTGAAAATTAAGGTATTGTACGATTACGAGTTACGGAAAATGTTCAATGAAACAGTAACTTGAAAGAATAACTTATATATTATCGCAACAGGTATGATGTTTATCAAATTATAACATAAAAATTAACATAATACATATCCTAACCTAACAACAGTTCTATGATTTTTTGGGAAAAAATATTGATTCTAAACAATAAAACATCAAAACCGACAGATAGGAGATGGTTACAGATTTTGAGATGTGATTTCCTCGGTTTCTGGACGACAGGAGTTGATAATTACTATAATTAAAACAGAGAAACCAAAAAGCACCATCTCCGTCACGCACCAAAATGTTTCTCCAAAGTCCTAAACGAAACAGCACTCGTTTTCTATGATTTTTCCACATAACATAGAAGCTGGTGCATATGTATGAGGAATTCAGGTTGAGGCATTAATTCATCCATTTTTCCTATTTGAAAATTGCGACGTTGCAATTGTTGACTTCATGGCTTGTATTACAATATAGACGGCTCTGGCAATGTCCTTCCAGTAGTAACAGTAACGTTCGCTAATATACTTATTTTCCTAACAAGTGTGCAAAGTGATGCTTTCCCGCACTCGCGGGAACACACTTTACACATGTGTTAGGGACAGGTAATTCAAGTACTAAGGAGGTAAATGACATTTGAAATCACGAGTCGAGATGTTTATGGACGAGGCGACGAAGGAGCCGAGTCTGGAATTTCTAGACGAGTAGTTTAATGACATTTAACGGCTGTGTATCGTACATTGTTTTGTTTCATACTGTGATATTTTTTTTAAACGGTTTAAAGTGCTTTCTTGTCAAACCATACACTTAGAGTGGCAGTCCGCCTCACATTCTTACCATGAGATGGCGCCAGCCAAACCATGTCACCACTTGGGTAATAGATAGGTTGATTATACAGGGTCCTTCATTAGTGCGTCGGGCAATCCTAGCGTGGTTATTTACAAAAGTAGAAAAAAAAGTTTTATACAAAAGTTGTAGAATGTGACTTTATGCATATTTTAAAAATATTTTCAAACATACAGGGTGCGTCACAAAAGTATGGCACGAAAAAGTATGATTTTTTTAAATGGAACCCCCTGTATATTGATTGATATTTCAATTCTTTCTTCAATTTGGAACAAAAATTGTGATACAACTAATGTTCCTAAATTCAACCGTTATCGAGATATCGCGTTTTAAAAATGGCATTTTTGCAACTTTGACATGCTGTAAAACTCAAACTATTCAAGTTAGAGAAAAATGGATTGCACATTCCTATCTTAACTTTTCAAGAGCTATTCAAGGAGATTAAATCCATTATTGTGAAAAAATGTCAAAATGTGCCGAAAAAAGTTGACAGTTGACGTTACCTTCTATCCAAATGACAGAAGAGCTCTTGAAAAGTTAAGATAGGAAAGTGCAAACCATTTTTCTCTAACTTGAATAGTTTGAGTTTTATAGCATGTCAAAGTTGCAAAAATGCCATTTTTAAAACGCGGTATCTCGATAACGGTTGAATTTAGGAACATTAGTTGTATCACAATTTTTGTTCCAAATTGAAGAAAGAATTGAAATATCAATCAATATACAAGGGGTTCCATTTAAAAAAATCATACTTTTTCGTGCCATACTTTTGTGACGCACCCTGTATGTTTGAAAATATTTTTAAAATATGCATAAAGTCACATTCTACAACTTTTGTATGAAACTTTTTTTTCTACTTTTGTAAATAACCACGCTAGGATTGCCCGACGCACTAATGAAGGACCCTGTATGTTACCAACAATCTATGTCAAGTAATTAATCAAAATCATGAGATGGAGCCAGCCAAATCATGCAACCAATGCAATTTCACAGTCTCTGATGATGTAATGTGTCATTTACCGGACTGGTTTTGGGTCCGGTAAATGATACTTTACGGTACAGTATGAAATAAAATATTTTTTCTTCGAGCACTCACAAATTGGGAACAGAAGACTTTTATTGTGGCTGAACAGTGACAGTGACAATAACATTTTTGCATTGCGAGCTGCATTGTTTACAAAGTTGCTTTTTATTTGCATACTGGATCAGTTCACTTTTAGATGAACTGAGCTAAAATGATCTGATACAAAAACCATCAAATAAAACTGCATTTGTTATTCTGTTGTTGGTTTCGGATCATGTCACTGTCAGTGTCATCATTTTTAGCCAAAAAAAAAGGTTTTTTCTTCAAAATTTTGGATCAAGGGAAAATATTTTATATTTTCAAGTGGTTTGAGGTCCAGGCGGTTGCGAAATTCACGCCTTATATCCGTAAAAACAACCCCTATTTTTCACTTCTGACAGTTCACCTGAGTGATCGAATAGCTGCTAATAGCTCCTTTTCATTTGCATCTTAAATCAGGTCAATTTCACCCAGATTACTAAAATTTGACTTACAAACTGATCTTATTTGTAAGTGTTTCGGTCACTTCCCCCTTTGCCCCTACCACCCGCAAATTTTGATCACTTAAGTCAACTGGTCAGAAATAAAAGGTGGGGATTGTTTTTACGGATATCAGGCGTGAATTTCGCAACAGCCTCACCCTCAAACCACATGAAAATATAAAATAATTGCGCGTAATCAAACATTTTGAAGGAAATAACTTGGTTTTGACTGAAAATGATGACACTGACATGATCCGAAATCAATAAATTAATGCAGTTTTTTTCAATGGTTTTTGGATCAGATCATTCTAGGTCAGTTCATTTAAAAGTGCAGACTGATCCAGTATGCAACTAAAAAGCAACTAAAGTTTAGAACCACAGACTGGTAAGTATTTGTGTTGACATTTGAGTGCGGAAATAGATATTTTTCTGACAAGTTCGCAAAGTGATGTTTTTCCGCACGCAAAAGCAGTTAGATATGCTTTGAGGCAGTAAGCTAGGTACAATATTTTTTCCACGACAATTCGGAGATTAGACACGAAAAACTTTGGATAATATATTATTTGAACGCACATAAAAACATAGAACAACTTAAGAATAATTATTTATGGTCACAATAGAGGACACTAAAATAAGAAAAAAAGCTTCTATGAACATGGGTTCGCAAGTCCTTCGGTTAAAAGGACCCATTCATAGAGATGGAACCCTGTATGTAGCGCCCTCTACCAGTAATCACAAAACTAAGATAACATTTGAATTAAGCATGATAAAAAACCCCTGTATACCACATTTTATTCATTTCTTGCGTCTCTGGCTAAAGATATTAAAAAAAACAAACAAAAATAAAATTTAACACCCCGTATCTTTTAACCGAAGGCCTTGCGAAACCATGTTTATGGGAACTTTTTTTCTTATTTCATTGTCCTCTATTGTATGGCACTATGCAATGTACTTTTTTCTATGGCATCCTGTATGATCAAAATCATAATTGATTCATTTAATATTTGGAATGCAAGATCTGATCAATTCATAAAAATTCCTATTTTGTTTCCTTATTCCCTGTTGTTGGCAACACTGAATACTTACGTTTCAATTTGACATGACCAATATCACGTGTTCGCCGACTAGAAATAACGTTGGAAGCACGTGACACTGACACTATTGGCGATTTCAAAAATAAAGACGCCCTCTGGCGGGAAAGATCTAAACAAAATAGCCAGTCTTCGTTTAATCGTTTATACTTTTATAAATTTGATTGCCCATTTGTTTACATGTTTAGGTTTTTTTCATGCCGGTATTCAGCTCAAATCCTTCGAAAATTCACGATAAACGCCAAAATCAAGCAAGAACTCACAAATGCCGGTTGAAAGATTGATTTATTTTGTCGTCATTCTCAATATTTGTTTACGTGCGGCATAAAGCATATTTGATTTAAAACAGAAAATAAATAACTCACCATCCATAAATGAGTATAACATCGCCATCACAAATTTTCTTGTTGACTTTCATACTAATTGCATCCCACGCGCGCATCATGTCATTACTGACGTACGTGTCAATAACATTGAGCAGTTGCGCCCTCTTCTCATTGTCAGATACACTAGTTGATGTTTCTAGATGGCGCAGTTGCTGTTTGAACATTCTAAGCGCATTGGTCATGGACACGGCGAATGGTCTGGATTCCTGCAGATAATCCGTACATGTTTCCAATACCGCTTGTACATGTCTGAAAAATTCCTGCTTGGGTGGGCATTGCACGTCCGTAACAAGAGTCTTAATGGCACCCAACAAAGCTAGGCATCTTGCGTTAGAGCCCAGGATAACTTTTTCCGAGTATTTTACTCCAAGTTGGACAAAAACAGGATGAACATCCTTGAAATTTACCAACTTTGACGAGTATTCTGGATGTGGTTCGCGGTAGAGATGTTGCACTAGTTGGACGTACTTTGGAGGTTTTTTAGTTGGTTTTTTGACTTCGCTTGTCTTGGATGGCAGTGGTTTTTCCAAGGTTTTTGTAGGTTTTTCCTCTTTTACCACTTTTGCCAATCGTTGAGTCTCTTGTTGTTCTCGTCGTTTTGCCTTCAATTCAGCTTTACTCAAACTTTCATTGCCTACTTTAGTGTTTTGATCTGCCAGTTTTTTCTCCCATTCCAGCTTTCTGAGTTGTTTTTCCGTTAGTTTGTCATTTTCGGCTGGTTGTTGCTTTTTCTTGTCTTTTTGAGGTTTTGTTGGTGCTTTAGGGGTTCCTGGAGATTTAATGGGATGATATTGATACGTATGGACAGGGATAACGAATACCTGTATCAACTTGGTCCATTTTATTCTAGTAAAAAAGTATTAATCTTCAATAAAATATGGAACACAAAGTGGAAATAAATAAAGGAAATTTATAGACTTGTTCCTGAATCCTGACGTTAGTGACATTGACATAAGTCATCGTAGCAATGCTGTTCAACGTTGCCAGGTTTCAATTGATATCTGGAGTTTTAAGCTTTCTTTCGTTTTGGCGATTTTATTATTCAGAATTATTTTTTCCAGTTGTCTCTCACTTAAACCGCTTTATTTTGCTTCCCTTCTGATTCTTCCTTTGCTCCATTTATAGTGTATCCAAGACCATTAGAGATACGAAGATGGTAAAATTAGAGAAAGGTTCAACCCTAACAATAAGCCGTTTAGAAAGTTTTAAGATTCCGAGAAGTTCCGGAGATGTGACCAAAAACCGAAATTTTTCGATTTCGTTTTAGTTTTTTCCTGACGTTATTTAAAGATATATGGAAAAAACAAAAGACACTTTCTCATGGCCACTTTTAAAGCTCTACAAAACAGCGTTGAGATTTTCCGTTTCCATATAAAAAAATAAATTTGATGATGGTTTCCTCAAAACGAAACGTCGTACGGAAAATATCTCAACGCTGTCATGAAGAGCTTAAAAAGTGGCCACAAGTTAGTAGCCTAGTTTACACCGACAACTTGGTCCGCGGACCAAGTACTAAATTCGAACTATATCAGAACCAAATATTTGGTTCGAATGGTGTAAACAGTTGCGGACTAAGCTGGTCCGCTCTTGGTTCGGTACTTGCCAGCAGGTGTACCGAACTAGATTTGGTTCGATCTGGATCGAAATTTTGAGGTTATGTTGATTGTTATTATTGTGAAGTGTGTTGGTTCTGAGTTTCTAAGGCAATCTGAGCGTACTTACTTATGTTTTTTATTGGTTACGAATTGTGTTGATAAATAATTTCGACTTGTTTTTGACATTTGACGAATTGCGCGCGTACTCATTTAGTTCACGCGTTGCCAGACTGTGTAAACGGGCGAGAAGCAAGCATTGGTCCTACCGTACTATCCCCACCCACTTGGTCCTATCGGACCGAACTAAACGAGTTATCGGTGTAAACTAGGCTAGTGTCTTTTGTTCTTCCATATGTCTTTGAATAACGACAAAAAATAATAAAAAACGAATTCGGCAGATTTCGGGTTTTTGGGCATATCCAAGGAACTGCTTGGAATTAAAAAAAAAATCCAATCGGCATTTGATGTGCCATATTCGTATCTCTTATAGTTTCCAAGATACCCATGAAAGACATCCTTCTCTGGTACACTATAGTCACAAAAAATATCACATATACCATGTTTTCTGATCGCAACTGGCAGGAAATGTAGCTTGGGTGGATATAAATGAAATAAGTATCCCAAAAACAATTTTAGCAAGTATCTGATACTGGCCCCTCGGCCCCTCTGACATCTCTTATTCTCCGTGGAAAGCTTTAAGCCTTGCATTTGTACTCGCCAAATATAAATTCTCCCATTTTTCTCTTGAAGCATCCTGTAAGATGTTGTCTGGAGCGGTATCAAGAGTTCGTCTACCACTGCATTTGCGCATGTTTTACGAACAATATTTATGATACGAGCATTCACAAATTAGAAATGAAAGACTCAATATTATTTTTCAGCCCAAATAACAAAAATCTCGTAAAAAAACTTGGCAACTTTGCGCACACTAAAAGCAATAATTAAAGCTGTTACAGTTACACATTTGTAGAAAATTCAACCAAGATAAACATTTTGTAAAATCAGTCACCCATCAATCCCACTAAGAAAAATAACAGCAATCTCGTTATATTTTTGTTACTTGTTACATTGTTACGTTGTCCAAAAAGGATTTGTTTCGGCGCAACTACGGAACCTCCTGGTCGTAATGTCCGCCAACATAACAAAATCGCAGTTACGTTAACACATTAACGTTCTTGTTCCAAAATACTTTTTGTACAACCTACACGTAAACTTCACTTTTCAATGCATGTAAGCAGGCGGAAAGTCCCTGATTTTGGCGGCCGGGCCTAAAAGTACTTGCACGCCCGCGGGCGCAAAAGTAGGTCGCTTTAGCAACGGTTGCTCGGATTCCAACGTTTCTGGATGTGAAAACCACGTGATGGTCTAGCATACTAAATGGAACTGATCACGTGACTATGGATCCGCACCCCTAAAGAATACGGGAACGCACCTATTGTTTCCATTTGACAATAATTGACAGTTGTCACTTTTTATAATTCTTTAGTTAATACGCTAGGTTTCTGTGACGTCATGACGTCAGCTGTCAGACGGAAATATCCAAATAGACTATTTTTTATTACCTCAAAAGCTGACTTTTCACTCGGCTAATCTTATACGCACTAACGGGACACACGATATATGTAATTCACCCAAAAATATAGTCCAAATTAAACACAAACACTGATTTCAAACTCACACAACACAAAACCACAAGTCACAAAAGCTTGTTTGGATACCAAATTCGGCCACGACCAATCATATGGTGCCTCTGACGTTTTCAAAAACGTCGCGTATAGCCTAGTTTATACCGGTAACTCGTTTAGTTCGGTCCGATAGGACCAAGCTGGTGGGGATAGTACGGTAGGACCAATGCTTGCTTCCTGCCCGTTTACACCGTCTTGCCACGCGTGAACTAAATGTGTACGCCCGCAATTCGTCAAATGTCAAAAACAAGTCGAAATTATTCATCAACACAATTCGTTACAAAAAAAAACATGAGTAAGTACGCTCAGATTGCCTTTGAAACTCAGAACCAACACAATTCACAATAATAACAATCAACATAACCTCATAATTTTGATCCAGATCGAACCAAATTTAGTTCGGTACACTTGCTGGCGAGTACCGAACCAAGAGCGGACCAGCTTAGTCCGCAACTGTTTACACCATTCGATATAGTCCGAATTTGGTACTTGGCCCGCGGACCAAGTTGTCGGTATAAACTAGGCTAATGACTCCAAACTAGTTGTACAAAAAGCACTGTTTTCACCACGGACGAAAGATGATTTTGACTCGGCTAATATCTGCCCTCGCTTCGCTCGTGCTGTCACTTATACCCTCGTCAAAATCATCTACTTTCCGCCCTAGATACAAAATGTACTATTTCGGATCAGGTCCGTTTTTGGGATGTTTCCATGTCGTTAATTTTTTTGAGTATGCTGAGATTTTGGTGAAATATGGAGTGAAAAGGGCGCAAATGAATCAAGTAAGCATTCGCATTCAAAGAGATTTGCAAATTGGTATAGAACACTTACCTTATGATGATATCCATATTATATTATTGTCCACACGCATGCACTTATCAATTCAACAGAAGCCAGTGTAAGATACTTCTCACAATTACAATTTTGTATGAGATACATATTTGTCAAAAAAGAGAAGATTACAGAACGAACTGATGAAAGAAAAAGCAAAAGATGCTCCTGTTTTTAATTTTTATAAATTAAGGCGTTGTTCAAGTCTTAACGGCACCGGTGTGTTATTGCTAGAAATTTGACAAACAGCTTTGTTCCGAAATTCGCTATACCCTTCAGTGTGTTTTTATAAGGAACTCTGATCAATGAAATAATTCCGTTGCAATCAACCTTTTCAGGGATGTGAACAAAAGCTAATGTTATTTGATAAAACATGATGTTTCCGTTTTATAAACGTTTAGTACATAACGTAACAATCAAATTCAACTAACATCATCTCAACGATGTTAATCACAAAACGTATTTCAGAATAACATGAATGTGTCTGTACCAGCCAGTCCCACTGATAATGTATTGATTAAATACTCAAAATTCACATCCCATGCACGTTATTTTTTCAACGTTTAAAAAAATCGTTATTTTTCCATGAATAGGTTGTTCCAAAAATAACGTTTTTCAAATTCCCTTAAATTAACGGTATCAAACGTCGCAAAGAAGTAGTTTGCTTAGTGGGATGAGTCCATGAAGGAAACTTCTCCCGGCGCTCACCATACGTGAAATATATATTCTTCAAAATGAAGCATTTGCCGCCCGCCGTCGCGCTATATTCATGGGCGGAATTTGTACCGGAAGTTGCGCAGAAAGGCTCGCCCAACTTCAAAAGTGAGATGGAATGATATTCTTGTTCTTCGACTCGGCTTATGGCGATATGCAATGTGATAGGCATCAATTCGTTGTTTCTACCCAAGTTTCTTCTCATCTCATCGGTTGCAAAATCACGAATACGCGAAAAGTGTTTTTCAATGCAAAACATCAGAATCATATCTTTTATTTGGACTGGAAAGTTAACAGTAACAATAATATTTGTGCATTATTTATAACTTTGTTGGTATGGAAACACAGTTTAAAACAACTGCTAGGTATTTGAGTGCGGGAAAAGTTTACTTTGTGCACGCAATCGAGTGTGTAAAGTGGTTATTCTACGTACGCGCGTGAAAAATAGTATTTTGTACAACATTCATACGAGCCCACTCCCACTCGTCAACTGTGGTGACATGCACAATTGCGTACGTAGTATTATGTTTGTTACAATACACCCAAAATGAGATCTTCCATCACTCCTTGAAATTTTACTATCGATGTGCCAAACACCCTATATTATGATTTCACTGGAAAATTCATCTACCTCGTGTCCCTTGAGAAACGGCACCTACACCGATAACTCGTTTAGTTCGGTCCGATAGGACCAAGTGAGTGAGGATAGTACGGTAGGACCAATGCTTGCTTCTTGCCCGTTTACACCGCCTTCCAACGCGTGAACTAAATGAGTACGCGCGCAAGTCGTCAATTGTCAAAAACGAGTCAAAATTATTCATCAACACAATTCATAACCAAAAAAAAACATGAGTTAGTACGCTCAGATTGCCTTGAGAAACTCAGAACCAATACAATTCACAAAAATAACAATCAACATAGCCTCATAATTTTGATCCAGATCGAACCAAATTCAGTTGGGTACACTTGGTGGCGAATACCGAACCAAGAGTGGACCAGCTAAGTCCGCAACTGTTTACATCATTCGAACCAAATATTTGGTTCTGATATAGTCCGAATTTAGTACTTGGTCCACGGACCAAGTTGTCGGTGTAAACTAGGCTATTTTGATTTGCGTCCACAAGACGAGTTTGGGTAAGACAGAAGGGTTGGGTTGTTGTATAAAAGTGCAAGGGGCCAATGGCATTTGGGAAGGGATTGGGAAAGGGAGAAAACGACAATATTATTGACTAATTCAAATTTCGTAACGGAATTTGCGCTTCTGGTACTAAAATCAAGATGGCCCCTTGGCAATACCAAAACTACATTAAAATAATTAACCCGGTTTTATGTTTATTCTGGTCTATTTGCCAACATTTTCAAATCTAACGCCGAAGGTAGAGGATAGTCATATTTTTTTAGCAGCCGATAAGACTTGGCATCTTTGTTTTCTTTTCTCAGTTGTTTTTTTAACAACAAATTTTCTTTCCGAAGTTTTTGCACCATCTTCAGAAGTTCAGGCTCTCGTAAACTGTAATGTTTAATGACATAAAGTGTTTATATTTTGTAGGCAGAAGATACCTTGTGGTTTGCGTTGCAACGCTTGCCGTTTCTGTTAATGTTGATGTGAACATTGTGAACCCTGATACTCTTTCTTCATCACCATCACTGTTATTAACAGGTGAATCATGGTTTTCGTGGCTACAAATATATTTTTTTGATAGCAGGTTCAATATAATGAATGCTTGAAACAAACAATAATTGAGGTTGAACTTTCAAGAAGCAAAGTTTGAATAAACGAAGTAAATACTTTTGAGCTACTTTCTAAGAAATTTGGCACACGCCTACTGCCATTTTTTTGACTTTTTCATCCTGTGAAGTCCGTACAGGATGTCGAACATGTCGTCAATTCTTGTTTTCCTTCTTCTTTCTAATATGGACTAGGTGTTCATTGCCTACACGTCCTCCCCGGAGGATGAGGTCCAGCATTGTCTCCAGCGGTTTGGTGGTCTTCTCTATGGTCTCTTTCCTAGTGGACTATTCATTTCTGCGGTTTTGATGAGTCTGTGGTCCTCGATTCTTTTTATGTGTTCGTTCCAGAATAGACTTCTTTGTCTTACCCATCTTATCATGTCCTGTATCCCGAAATCCTCATTTCGTACTCTATCGTGTAAAGTTTTGCCTTGTCTTCTTCTTAGGGTCTTCATTTCAGCTTCATCATTTGTATAGTTCTGTTTGTATCTGGTCTTGTTTCTGCTGCTTTGATAGGTCTTGCCGTTTTATCCTATATCTTGACTTTGCTTTCCGAATTTAGATATTTGTTCTTCCAGACATCTCGAAATTCGAACCGCTCTCCTTATTTGCTCTCCTACTTCGAGAGGTAGATTTCCATGGATCGTTATATCGGCTCCGAAATATTTAAAACATTTTACTTGTTCGACGATTTTGGAGTCGATTTCCAGCTTACACCTTATCGGTTCCTCTGATATTACTAAAAATTTAATCTTCTCGGTGTTGATGAGCATGTTTAGTTCTTTCGCTTTGGTGTTAAAAGAATGGAGTAGTCTTCAGAGTCGCATACAGCATGACAGAAAGTATTTCCCATTTTGTATAAAAACCAATACAGCTCACAAAACAAGCAAGCCTCAACTCTTGTTACAGCACCAAAAACCATTTCAAGATCTGGCAACAGTGCCCACAGTGCTATGGTTTAACGAATGAAAAATGCAGCCCAGTATATTCTTTTATGTAAGGTTTACATTGAATTTCTCTTCGAAGTGGAACTGTCAAATGTCCGCTTGGCCAACAAGACTCATGTGTTACCATCCAAATTGAATTTCTGTTCAAAGTCACGTTTATGCCAAAGACTCGAAGACTTTTAGGTTATAAACAATGTAATCTTACTTTAAGATAGATTTAAAGATATATGTGTAGAATAGGTATATAAATATTTTTCTTAATAACTAAAGTATCTTGTCTGCATTATAGTGTAATGAATTCGTTTATTTAAACTTTTGCTCTTGAACTACTCAACCTCAAACATATCAATACATGGAAATATCAGTATTTAAGTACGTAGGTACTCACATATTTCGATTCGAGTAAGTCGATGCGAGGCATAGAGAAGGTACAGCATCTCTATTGAGTTTCCACCTCTTTTTGGGCAATTTCAAAAGTTTTTCTTCTTCCCTAAAGTCCTCATCAGAAAAATGTCTCGAACATATTCGAGCATTCTCAACATTGAAATTGTCAGTTCGAGAACATTTTTCTATCCACAAAATCCGAATATCTATAGCGGTTGGAAAACGAAAGTATCTGTAGTTGGACGGGGACGGATTATATTTACTTTTCTTATTAGTGGTTTTACAACCCAGCACTGCACAATAAACCATTATTGCATAAATAATTTACTTCTTTCATAATATAACGAAATACAATCAGTATTCAGTGTTAATTAGTAAACATTCGAATTCATCAAGTAAACAAACAAATAGAAAATCTGTCACAAACTACGTCAAAACACCAACTGTCGGTTGTCACCGATGTGGCGTACACTGTAGACAATTTGAAATGGAACCCGACAAACACAGTGCAAGCGAAATACGAATTTTACACACTGGTTCATGAGATTTTTTTTCTAACCCCCATATGCACCGTAGAAATCTAATCCGGATGAAGTCTTTATCGCGATTATCTTCCATACCACCTAATGGAAAATAATCGCGATGAAATATTCATCCGGATTAGATTTCTACGGTGCATATGGGGGTAAATCCGCGTTCTTACTTCTCAGCCCAACGTTTTGTCGCGGCGACATTATTTGACGTTTCCCCTCCACTTTTTGTGCACATTATTTTTGACATTCATAGTCGCCGGCGACAATCAATTCTCGTGAAAACCAAGATCAGTATATAACAGGTAGCCTCCCTTTTATTGTCATGACTGCTACCAAAGAAGCGCTTCGTTCATAAGAAAGAGCGGTAACAGGTCTACAACTGATCCGTCTTATAAATGCGAGCAATGTTTAGCCAGAATATGGCTGACGACCAATAGAAACGACGACATGCAGTGGCGTCACTGTTCCACTGTTGTTTATCAAGTCACTGTAGTCATATTTTCTCTCTGGTAATAGTGGTAATAGCCTAGTTTACACCGATAACTCGTTTAGTTCGGTCCGATAGGACCAAGTGGGTGGGGATAGTACGGTAGGACCAATGATTGCTTTTCGCCCGTTTACACCGTCTTGCAACGCGTGAACTAAATCTGTACGCCCGCAATTCGTCAAATGTCAAAAACAAGCCGAAATTATTCATCAACACAATTCGTAACCAAAAAAAACATGAGTAAGTACGCTCAGATTGCCTTAGAAACTCAGAACCAACACAATTCACCATATACTTATAAATACAATATACCGCGGGCAGCTTGTCGGGACTCCCGCGAGGATGTTGAAACAGACATATACTTTTACACATAAGTCTGTCCTTGGTTAGGAGATTGAATTATGCGCAGAATCGATTTTCGAGAATTGTGTTGTGATTCGCCGGCTGAAACATGGCGGAAACAGTGCTGCATGCTTAATATCAGCTGTTGTATCGACGTATTTTTAAATTTTTCGCGGGATTCCGAAAAAAAATGACGTGAATTCACATGTGGGGTGGGTGATGAATATTATGAGCATGAGTGGAAAATATGTTCATGAATTCATCTTATCTGATCCAGGATTTTGTGTTTAGGTGTGAGATTGCATAAGATTTAACATTTTTGCGCAACAAAATCCCTACAAAATATTATTTATTATTGATTCAAAAACGATTTGAATTAGTTTCGTGATTTGTTCTCGATTATACATTGAAATATTATAGTTACTTGATAGTTTTTGAAGCAATATAGGTATCACCAGAGATTGGTAAGGTTTTACTTTATAAACTTTGTGTGCCTAGGTAGGTATAATGTTTTTGTCATTATTATCGCTATATTTATAACAGTTCGAGGTATTTGCGGTAGATATCTTAAATCAAGTGAGATTAATTCAGGGGTAGGCGAATAGACGATAGAGAGTAGACCGATATCGGCGTTCTTCTAGTTTTGTAACAGAAGGAGTAATACACGGAGATTTGGAAAATCAAACAGCTCTTTTCTTGGTTTCCACCATATTTGTATTCATAAGTATGTTTTTCACTAATGAAATAAGGGTAAAATCCATCAATCAAGCTTTTAGAATATGCCATAATATACATAAATAAAACAAAAGCTCCCATAAGCGGGCAGTCACGGTTCCAGCTTTTTTGTTCGCTTATGGGAGGTGCCCGCTTAAGAGAAAATTTCATCGAATGATCATATTATACTTATAAATAAAAGTATATACAAATGTGTTAAAACATAGATTTAAAATTGGTTCCAAGCAATTTGACCGTTTAAGGGAGATAATCGCTTATTAGAGCTGCCCGTCAAGGACTTTATTATAAAATCAAAAGAAAATAGTAATTTTCTGTGCGGTAGTGCAATCACACAGTTCATAGGTCTTACTAAACTTTCTAACTTTATACTTACTTCTCAGAGACACTTCGACAAACTGTGTACCATTTTATAATATATAGTCTTATTA
This sequence comes from Orchestes rusci, assembly GCA_958502075.1. Lineage (NCBI taxonomy): Eukaryota > Metazoa > Arthropoda > Insecta > Coleoptera > Curculionidae > Orchestes > Orchestes rusci. The sequence goes on from OY293312.1 coordinate 28,889,301, forward strand.
TAAAATGTATGTACTTATATGGAAATATCTTATAGGTACAATTTTAGATGTATAACTGGTAGTGATCGACCGATATGACTTTTTTAGCCGATACCAATAATGTCCTGGCTGATACCGATATATATCGGCATATCGGCGTGTTGGTCATTATTATAGCACTCATTATTATTATTAATATTTATTGTGGACAAAACATGTTTTATATCTTTAATTTAAATATTTCAAATTTGTAAAATCAAATCATTTGTCGCGCAACGCAAGATGAAAACCTTAAAATAGAACTTTGACACCGTTAGTGTTTAAAAAAAACGTGTTTTTTATCAAAAAAAAAAACGGGCCAATTTGGAAAAAATAATTTTTAATTTTTGTTTGCTGTTTTGTTAGTTATCCATTAACAACTCATTTACGTAATTTGCAATGATTCTTTGTTAAAAAATGGTTGAATATATAAGGTCTGAGGACCATAGTGAGTTTTTCAAAATATGAATCTGAACAAAATTAGGTTTATTGATTTAGTTTCTGAAATAATATTTGGGTTTGATTTTTTTCAAGTTCTTTTATGTGTTGTTGTATTTGATGAAGGAAAAAAGTCGTTTTTTTTTTGGCAGTGGGAAAAAAAACGTATTTTGTCGGAAGGAAAACAACGGAATTTCTTTCACTAGGCAGTAGGCACCGCTGTAATACACGGTAATTTTCAGTATTGTGGGGATTCGATGAAATTATTCTTAATTTAAACTGTTCTTGTCCTAAATGATTCCTCTGTTTGAATAAAAATGTTTTAAAGCTTGCTTAAACATACAAACAAACAGGTGTTATTGGCGTCCCCTAAAAGTAAGAGCAATTCCGTGCTCAGATATGAATTTTGCATGTCAAACAGCCCTCATATACCAAATTTCATCAATATAATTTGATTATTTCGAAAGAATCCAAAACAACGGTAGCACAACAAAGAACAAACAACCATGAATCAATAATGGCGTCTTTTCAACGTTCCCGTCCAATTCAGCCGGCTCTAGCTCCTTGTCCGTCTCCGTCGTGACAATTTGAAACCGAGCCAATAGGAAATGGTATTTCGCGCATGGGTAGTACATCGAAATCCTAACCAAGGATTGCCTTATGGGATTTTTCTGTATTCTCCTTCTCACTTCTTCGCGGGAAATCCCTCTCATTTGCCTTATGGGACGCACGCGGTATATTGTATTTATAAGTATATGCAATTCACAATAATAACAATCAACATAACCTCATAATTTTGATCCAGATCGAACCAAATTTAGTTCGGTACACTTGCTGGCGAGTACCGAACCAAGAGCGGTCCAGCTTAGTCCGCAACTGTTTACACCATTCGAACCAAATATTTGGTTCGGATATAGTCCGAATTTGGTACTTGGTCCGCGGACCAAGTTGTCGGTATAAACTAGGCTAATCATCATGTAGTAGCCTAGTTTACACCGATAACTCGTTTAGTTCGGTCCGATAGGACCAAGTGGGTGGGGATAGTACGGTAGGACCAATGATTGCTTTTCGCCCGTTTACACCGTCTTGCAACGCGTGAACTAAATCTGTACGCCCGCAATTCGTCAAATGTCAAAAACAAGTCGAAATTATTCATCAACACAATTCGTAACCAAAAAAAACATGAGTAAGTACGCTCAGATTGCCTTAGAAACTCATAACCAACACAATTCACAATAATAACAATCAATATAACCTCAAAATTTTGATCCAGATCGAACCAATTTTGGTTCCGTACACTTGCTGGCGAGTACCGAACCAAGAGCGGACCAGCTTAGTCCGCAACTGTTAACACCATTCGAACCAAATATTTGGTTCGGATATAGTCCGAATTTGGTACTTGGTCCGCGGACCAAGTTGTCGGTATAAACTAGGCTAATAATAACAATCAACATAACCCCATAATTTTGATCCAGATCGAACCAGATTTAGTTCGGTACACCTGCTGGCAAGTACCGAACCAAGAGCGGACCAGCTTAGTCCGCAACTGTTTACACCATTCGAACCAAATATTTGGTTCTGATATAGTTCGAATTTAGTACTTGGTCCGCGGACCAAGTGGTCGGTGTAAACTAGGCTAATGTTTAACTCGAAATCATCAAAACGCAGGGTTGGAATGAGCCTATTCAGCATCCTCTCAACTCGGCTAAGGCTTGAAGGGCTTGGTTTGAGCAGAGCGGAACACCTCTTTGGTGAAAATAGTGTGGTTCGTCTGTGAACTAATTACTCCCCCCTTCGTTTTCCCTGGACTCTCTACGCTATAAAAAATAAATAGCCCCAATATAACGGGGCACTTTGAACTAGCATCATCAAATTAAAGCCAGCCGATTGCTAATCGTTTTCGTAGCCGCCAAAACAAAGACAATCAAAGTATAAAAAAGGCTTGGATCGCCAACTGGGCAAAAATTGTGTCCTCTGAAACAAATTCGATGTGCTATGTTGGGTGGCGCCCTCTGTTAAAGGAAGTCAAATGTATGAACGAATATGAGTTTCTTACCTGAAAAAGCCATAAGCCTAGTTTACACCGATAACTCGTTTAGTTCGGTCCAACGCGTGAACTAAATGAGTACGCGCGCTATTCGTCAAACAACAAAAACAATTCGTAATCAAAAAAACATAAGTGAGTACGCTCAGATTGCCTTGAGAAACTCAGAACCAACACAATTCACAATAATAACAATCAACATGACCTCATAATTTTGATCCAGTTCGAACCAAATTTAGTTCGGTACACCTGCTGGCAAGTACCGAACCAAGAGCGGACAAGCTTAGTTCGAAACTGTTTACACCATTCGAACCAAATATTTGGTTCTGATATAGTTCGAATTTAGTACTTGGTCCGCGGACCAAGTTGTTTGTGTAAACTAGGCTATTGTTCCAGAATTTATGGTAAACAAAAATTAAGTGGTTGCGCACTGATGTTGATCTAAAGATGAAGAGAATAAATAAAAATAAAATCGTAAATGTTTCAATAATATATTTTATTCTTCAAGGCTCTTTGAACTTTTTTATAAAAAACTGAGTAAAAAATATATACAATAGACTATTAACAAAAGACGTACTCATTTTGAAATTTTTCGTTTTTTTTTATCAGAGGTTTCTGTGAAACTCCCATTGAGCATTCTCATTCTGGCGTACAACTTACATGTAAAAAACATATGTTTCGCTTCTTGACTCAACTTTGTACTTGTTGCTAATTTAATTAAATTAGCGAGATAATTGCTCTCAATTTTTAGAGAGTCTCCATTATGATGGGTAAATATATGGTCAAGTTCGTTGCATTTCACTAAAAAGTTCTGCGGAGTACCAAGCTGCTCTTTATGTCTCAGTTTCAATACAAGAAATGATGCAAAACTTTCTGAACCATCCCACTCTATATCTTCAATCTCTTTTAACGTTTTGTCCTGACTCTCGTCATCTTCAGGCAAGTCTAATGAAGAGAATATTGCTGCAGTTAGAATCTGAAAGTTCATATCACATAAATGAACAAACTATTTTTGGATATTTTATTATTACCTGTGGTTGTTGTTTTTGATGAGCATTTCGAATGATTGCACTTGTGCTTGGTTGATCATGTTCATTTTGATCAATTCGACCAATCAAATGATTACAAAGGAGGTTTTTAAATTGAAGCACACTCGGATGGTCAACTACTGCCATAATTGACATTAAAGGATTTTGGTTGAGATTATGAGTTGATAAATATTCAATGTTAAAGTATTTTTTCAAGTCTAAAAACAGTTTCTTTAAGGACTCTATGCTAATAATGATCCCTGTTTGAAATGGTAGTCGTGTATTTGTGCCTATTTTCCTCATTTTGTTCACCATAATCTTCATTTTGTCGAGAATGTAATTGTGCTCTGTTAATGCAAAACTTTCGGTGTTGAAAACACCAAACCACTCATTCACTGTTTTAATAAACTCAGAGCATTCAGACCAGTTTTCTGTTTCATAATGCCCAAGCATACCCAATGTAGATATTCCTTTAGACATTTTTTGCGAGAATAGCTCTGCGGCATTATGTAGTTTTTGCCTCTGATCACCTAGAATAAAATGTTGAAAATATTTCCATCCAATATACAGGGTGCGGCAAAATAGACAGTGCACTTGGGTTGGGCGACTATTAGACCAGATAATGACATATTTTGCTTACTGATTTTCTCGTCGCTGGGCCTTTATTTAAAGTCTATGTCCAGAAGGTCAGCTAGATAATGCTCCTGCGATTGGCCAGCCTTATCTTAAAACAAAAGCGACTCATAGAAAGGCGGTGCCAGAATCCAGTTTTTAGCGCGTGTAACCTAGTTTAGGGTTTTAATCACCCTTTTACGAAGATATTTGTACATGTTTATTGTAGCTCAAGGAAATTATCCAGACGGCAAGTGGAAAATTAAGCTTGACGTCGGGAGATGAGTTATGGCTTGCGGTACTATTGAGAGGATTAAGATTTGGGCAAGCTGTTCCCGACAAAATTTCCCATAAGCCGGTCAGCTGTTGAGAAAAAGTTGCCGGCCGGACAATATTGCGAAGAGATTTTCGGTATGCCTAGCAGCCTAAATTAAACAGCGGACTATGACGTGTTGCACGGAAAACGATTTTGCAGAGGAAATACGGGATTTATCGACAGATGATTAATTGAGTTACGGGAAAAAGTAAATGACTAGAGAAAATAGATCAGACATTTCTGTTACTTTGTTACAATCTACCCATATCAACTGGTCAATACTTATACAGCCTATACAGGGTGTCCCAGCAAGGGTGGCCACCGGCCATATCTCAGAAACTACTGGACCTAAAAGTTCAGGAAAAAAAATATGATGACTAAAGTGGCCACGAGAAAATGCTGGAAAATATTTTTAACTTCGAAATTTTGCCGCTAGGGGGCGCAATCAAAGCTTAAATATTAGAATTCGAAATTTCTCCGGAAATTCTCAGATTGAGGTATATCTTTATCAACATGGTTAGAGAACCTAGACAATTTCACGTCTTTTTGGTACAGGGCTCATTGGCGTACCGATCTTCGTGTGAGTAGGGGAAGGTAGTGAAAGTGTAATTGTTCAAGTGGCTGTAACTTATAAACGACTTGTCCGATTTTGTTGCGTATAGGCTTGTTTGGAAGATAAATGTGAGTACTTTCGTATATCGTATCCAGTGAAAAAAAAAAAACCTTAAAAACCTCAAAACATTAAATTTTACATAATTTGGACTAGTTATTATCATCAGAATTATACCATACCATTTAAATTTTTGCGGTAAAATGAAAAACACTGTTTTTAATTCAAGTTACCCCTTCTAGCAACTTTTCTGGAGACAATCACGCATCACTGGATACGATATACGAAAGTACTCACATTTATCTTCCAAACAAGCCTATACGCAACAAAATCGGACAAGTCGTTTATAAGTTACAGCCACTTGAACAATTACACTTTCACTACCTTCCCCTACTCACACGAAGATCGGTACGCCAATGAGCCCTGTACCAAAAAGACGTGAAATTGTCTAGGTTCTCTAACCATGTTGATAAAGATATACCTCAATCTGAGAATTTCCGGAGAAATTTCGAATTTTAATATTTAAGCTTTGATTGCGCCCCCTAGCGGCAAAATTTCGAAGTTAAAAATATTTTCCAGCATTTTCTCGTGGCCACTTTAGTCATCATATTTTTTTTCCTGAACTTTTAGGTCCAGTAGTTTCCGAGTGTACAAGCTAGGTTTAGCTCGTAGATTACACTTGCTCAACTCGGTTCGGTTGAGCAGCGGAAAATATAGAGTTTACTGCCAGAGAGCAGCCTCACTCTCTGCTATGGCCAAGTGGGCTTGGGCACAGTACATTTGTTGAGTAAAACAACGTTTTTGAGTAGTTGTTGAATACTGATTCTTTATTTCCCACGACTTGCTTATATATAATCAATTGTTATAGTACACAATGATGTTATCCAAATATTGTAGTAAACATAATTCTACTATGCACTTCCGTTCGTGCTTTCGTCGGCAAAATAATCATATCATGACCGAGTGACCGACCATGGTTCGGAAACGTGATGATTTAATTAGTTTCCTACCTATCTGACATTGAACTTGAGTGGGTTCATGACCTATCATGAAAATTATAAAAAAATTGGAAATGTGTTAACTTAGAAAGTAATGCATGTTTAATACTGTGATTAAACACCGAGATATGGCCGGTGGCCACCCTTGCTGGGACACCCTGTATAGGAACCATAAATAAGAAGTTTGAGATGTGATGAGTTTCAGAAACTAATATATGCTATACGTAATATTACTTATAGTCGTTCAAAACTGCACTGTTTGTTTTGCCGCATAAGTTCATACCTTTAACCGCTAATAAATCTGTATTCGATTCCAAACTTTGGGTATTTTGTAATAAATCAACAATTGGCTTGGAATTTATTACTTTTCCATCGAACACATATCCACCGTCAACTAAATGGTTTCTCAACAGCTTAAATAAATCTGGCGCGTCTGCAAACACATGAACAGCTTTATGACTAACGGGATGCACAAAACTGGTATTTTCCTCTGAAATATTCCACTCATTCCAAAGGCCTGTATGGCAATTGATAGCATATACAGGGTAGCCAATTTGGTGCAGCTTTGTTATTACATCGGAAATAAGATTTTTGGTAATTTTGCAATCATAGTTGTAGAAAATTGGTTGACTCCAATTTGCACATATTCCGCGAGCCATAATGATTTGCGCATATTTGGCTGGAGCCAAGGTTGTGTCAGTTTTCTTGTCGTAACCGTACAGACTGTCAAGTTTCATCTCATTGACAAGTAAGATACATGATCTTTCCATTTTAGTGAGAGTTGTGTTTCGCATTTTTATTAAACTGAGTGCCATGTTTAGAATGCCTGGAAATGAAATTAACTGTAGGGCGTGTATATTGTGGTTCTCATTAAATCAATAGTTTTATTTAATAATGTAATCATCTTTTTCAATAAACTATAACCTTCGAAAATTGAACGACTAGAATTAGCATAACACGCATATTACATGCTAAACGATTCTAGTTCGACCTCTAAATGCAACATAATATTTTCAGCTCGATAACAAATAAAATTATTTTCAACTGGAAAATGACACTGTCACTGTGACGCATCTATCAACGTCATGGCAACGCATTTCAAATAGTATCCGTTGTTGCCGTTGTAATAAAAATTTCCTTTTGTCAACTTCCTAATGTGAAAAATCAAGTTCGAGTATTCAACGAGAAGTAGTAGTAGCGATAAAAAGGTTACACTCTCCTTGAATATTGAAGAGAAATACAATTATTTCATGATTCGACTTCAAGTTAGAAAATCAAGGAATTTCAAGGAAGTAAATATGTGGCAACAAGCCCCCTATGTTTACATTGACATGTTCGACTCACACAACAGTGTTTGATTATGCTTCTAGTCGTTCAATGTTCGACCAAGCAGTCCGACCAACAGGAACTCGTCCAAGATCAATAGGAATTCTTAAACGAGTTAATAATCGCACACCATCGTAATAACTAACCTGGCTGTATGTTTATTTTGGTTGCCCATCTTCGCAAAATCGAAACTGAAGGTAGAGGATAGCCCCTTTTTTCTAGCAGGCGATAAGCCGTTGGTCCTGCCGCATACAAAGATACTGCCGAAGTGATATCTTCGACAGTCCAAAAAATTTGCCCAGTTTTCAGCTTACTAGTTTTCAGCTTACGCAGCTGCCCCGGTGTGAAAATCCCTTCAACTGACTTGTCCTCTTGTTTTCCTTTTTGTAGTTGTTCTTTCAACCACCAAATTTCTTTTTGCTGTTTATGTACCATTCTTGAAAGTTCAGAATCTTGTACACTGTAATGTTCAATGGCATAAGGTGTTCAGTTATTTTTTGAAGGTAGAAGGTACCTTGTTGTTTGTGTAGAAATGTCGGTTTTCTGGCAAATATTTGCAGCAACTAGTACTTTTTCTTCCTCACTATTATTTTCAGTTGAATCATTTTGTTCGTAGCTATAAATATATTTTTCAAAATGATGAAAAATTTGATCGTATGAATTAATTTCACTAACATATCTATATGTAATGTAAATATCGCCTGTTTCCGAGAAGATCGGCACAAATCAAATTAAGTTATTTCAAACTTCAAAAAGCAATACTGTTTTCAGAAAAATCTACTTCCAAAAGTTCAAACATAGCGCCACTGTGAAGAATCGTGCCCTAGGTTTAGATCGGTAGTTCCCAGAAGCAACATCGGTAATTTTCGGTCAAAACCATCCTTATTGCAGAAGTGTCTCCATATTTTCACAAAAATGAATATTTGATTATTCCGAAGAAAACCGTCACAATAATGACTTTGTGCCAGTCTTTCCCCATTAATAATACCGTTTAATGCTGATTTTCCTAGATGACCGTCACAAGTCTATTCGTAGAACAATCACAAACCAGTCAGAGCCAATCAGAATTTGCAGTTTGCAAACTATTTCTGATTATTTAGACCAATCGATGGAGCGCTGATCAATTTGTGAATTTTGTGATTGTTCTACGAACAAACCTTATTTTTCACAAGTTTAACATGAATCAAACCACAAAATAATATGTTTTAAGACATGCTTTAAGTGACCTGTAAAAATAAAAATTCTATATACAAAAGCTACATCACCAGATCACTTTGAATAAAATCAAAAACTTCGAATGCGAATATCTTGAATGTGGAAATTTTGAGTTGTGTCGGTCTTCTTGTGGCAGGCGATATGCGAGGCGCTTTCGGGTGACGCCTTTTAGGGGCTCCGGAGCAACTCAGAGCTGCTCATAGCTCGTAAAATGCGTCACTCGAAAGCGCCTTTGAGAATAGACCGTGGAAGTGTGACGTCACTGTCAGGTGACGTCTCTACTTTGGGTAAAAACAAACATTTTGACAATTTGGTATATCAAATATCTAAACTAATTTTCTGAGCCTCGAAAAGCATTTTTAAGCTCAAGTTGAAGAGTATAGAAGTATATTCTGCAATAGTTCATATTTGCGAATGTCGTTCAACGTCCGATTAAGTGATATTATGGAAATATTCAAAGACGAATTATCGGTCTTCAAAAAATGTGAAAATAGTTTTGAAAGTGGGCATGTTTTCAAAATGGATTTCGATGGTGCCTTAGGATTCCTGAGAGGAGAAGTATTGGCTTCAATAGAGAAAAAGAAATATTCAGTTGAGGTAAGTAATAAATTTTGCTTACCTACCTTTGAAACCTATTGTGTAATATTTATGTTGTTTTTCTTTAATAATAAATATGCTTACTTCATTTCAGATTCAGATTGGAAAGGAAGGGAACATACAAAATGCAAAATACAATTGTCCCAGGGAAGAGTACCAGTGTCATTATATTATAATATACAGGGTGTTTTACTTAAAACTCCGCACGTCAATATCTCGGAAACGAATAGGAATATTTTATTTCTGTAAAAAGTAGTCAAAGTATGGGGTCGAGTAGTTATTTTTCACAGTTTAAAACATTCGACGCCTACCAAGAGTAAAGCGTCGCGACGCATCGAAAATATAAATCGATTGCAGGGACTTTGAAATTACGCGCATGCAAAAGTACGAGTTATTTATAAACTTTTTTGTGATTCAGTCGAACTCATTTATTCTACTCAGTTTTGAGATATACAGTGTGTCCAAGATAAGGATGTCTATCATGGGGATCTTGGAAACCGTAAGAGATACAAGGTCGGTTAAATGGAGGCAAAGTTGCGTATTTTGATGCTTAACAAAATGCCGTTCTAAAAGCCAAGAAATTCCGACTGAGGCCGAAATTATCCGAAAAAAACCGAAATTTTTCAAAATTGTTTTCATTTTTTTCTGACCACATTTGAAGAGATATTTTGAAATGAATGGAACTTCTTCATTGCCACTTTTTGCCCTTTACAAGATAGCGTTATTGAATTGAAGAACCGACGTTTCGTCTATGAGCAGCCATCATCAACTTTTGTTTTCTTAAATACGGTCCTGAATTTTTTATGACGGATTTTGAGGGCCTCTTATGTTCCTAAACCAACAATGTATCGCAATTATTCAAAAAAATTATGTTGATGGATTTTTCCATAAGAACTCATGTGTTAGAAAAAAAAACAAAGAATACATTTTTGATAGGATTAAAAACAACCACTTCTTTTTTGATTAATGCGATACCTCGTTGGTTTAGGAACATAAGAGGACCGTATTTAAAAAAACAAAGTTGATGATGGCTGCTCATAGACGAAACGTCGGTTCTTCAATTTAATAACGCTATCTTGTAAAGAGCAAAAAGTGGCAATGAAGAAGTTCCATTCATTTCAAAATATCTCTTCACATGTGGTCAGAAAAAAAATGAAAAATTTCGGTTTTTTTTGGATAATTTCGGACTTAGTCGGAATTTCTTGGCTTTTAAAACGGCATTTTGTTACGCATCAAAATACGCAACTTTGCCTCCATTTAACCGACCTTGTATCTCTCTCGGTTTTCAAGATCCCCATGATAGACATCGTTATCTTGGACACACTGTATATCTCAAAACTGAGTAGAATAAATGAGTTCGACTGAATTACAAAAAAGTTTATAAATAACTCGTACTTTTGCATGCGCGTAATTTCAAAGTCCCTGCAATCGATTAATATTTTCGACGCGTCGCGACGCTTTTCTCTTGGTAGGCGTCGAATTTTTTTAACTGTGAAAAATAACTACTCGACCCCATACATTGACTACTTTTTACAGAAATCAAATATTCCTATTCGTTTCCGAGATATTGACGTGCGGAGTTTTAAGTGAAAAACCTTGTATAATAATATATAAAATTATAATTAATGTTCATTATATTTACAAAGTAATAATTTTTGACTTAGCTCCATGGGAAAATCATGAGATCTACGCACTAGATTATTACTGATAAAATAAATACCTTTTTCTTTTCTCAGGTCTTGGAAATTGATTTATCTTATCCTTATAATGTTTAAAAATAGAAGGACCAGTTTCTTTGTTGTTTTTGCCATCAACAAAATGACAACTACATAATCTATCCTCTTTATTGGGTTCCCTATCTTGTCGTCTGAAACATCAAATAATTTATTATTTATTTATTTCCATGTTTTATATTTATACATTCATATAGTATTTACTTTGTAAAATGGGGATTACAATCCGTAAATTTCGTAAAATAAAAATAAAATAACTAAGATATTTAACTTATTGTTTCTATTATGCTGACTTTACCTGCACAAATCCCTCCACTTTTTAAAACGATTTTGATCGGTTGGAAATCTATAGAACCGGCAAGTCTCCCTTCTTGACACATGATTGCACTCTGGAGCAAAGCAATAAGGCATTTTGATAGCTTAATAGCACGTTTTCACACCGTAAGAACAATTTGAAGTGAAGAATCTCTTTTCAAATGGGAAAATCAATACAGCTTATGTTTGTTTTTACCCAATTTCGAAATGTCACTGTCAGTGACGTCAACACTTCCACGGTCTATAGTTAGCCGCCATGTAACACATTTTTACGATCTGGCAACAGTGCTATCATTCGAGCTATCTTTTAGCATTCGATTTTTTTTTTTAGGTTATGAACATTAATGATGTTTCCTTGACTTTCACAGTCACACACAATTTTTATGTTTTCTTTTGAGCACTCTGTATTGTAAGCATATATTTATTCATGATTTATGATAGAAATTCTATTCAAATAGGTACTCACATGTAAATTGTATTTTTAATAATATCCTTCATTTCCATTTCTTCATCCCAGTTTTCCTGTTCCGTTTTAGCTTCTGGAACTGTTGGCATGTTCAGTGAAGGCACAGCATCATCTTTCAGTTTCCACTTGTTTTTGGGCAATTGCAAATATTTTTCTTTAGCACGAAAATCGTCATCCGAAAAGTGATTCGAACATATTCTAGCATGGGTAGGATTGAAACTGTTCTTTCGATAACACTTTTCTATCCATAAATTGCGAATGTGCACAGCGGTTGGAAAGGTGAAGTATCGCCAAGTTGAGGCACCGTTTCTACTTTTTCTATTATTGTTGTTAGGACAACCCATCACTGCGCAGCAAACCATTGCTTAAAGAATGGACTTTTATCTTCTAACGAAACGAAAATACAATCACGAAACTATTAAAAATATTCGAGTTTCTGTGCTCGCTGAATATTTGTCACGGATTGACGTATAAAATCAACAAAAACTAAACTCACATTAGTCACAAACATGAAATTTGAGACTAGAATCAACAAAACCGCAAATGAACCTCTATATTACCGACACCTTCATCATACAACGAGTTCCAACAGGTGGCGCCATACAACCAGTCCATCTGACAATCTAGTTCAACAAGTAAACAAAACGAAGACTGATACGTGCCAGACTGTTTTGTTCTGTTGTTTTTGGTTGTTTATTTCGGTTTTATATACAAATAAACATTATCCCCTTCAAATTCACGCCTCTTTTGTGTACAGTGTTAACAAGCCGCGTTTCACCACTTGTTGATTATCCAATGGTGATTACGACAGTTTTATTTAAATGATAGGTGAACGTAATAAAATGGGAAAACCCGATCAGATGAGTGATAATGTGCCGGGACTGTCGCCTCAGACTGAAGCCAGTAAATTACTGGAACAGGCCCTTATGCAGATGGACGGCATCATATCAGGTAATGCGAAATTTATGTTTAGTTGAGTTACGTAAAGCGTGATTAATTTATGATTTGTCTGATAAGGTCAGGGAATTTAATTTTAACGTTGGCAAATCGGTCGTAAAATGTTCGAATTCAATTTCCTGTTACTGCGGAGCGGAACGTTTACAGAGACGTACTTGCAGCTTGCAGGATTATTTCTTCAAATTCAAATTGCACTGCGCTGTTGTCATGTATTTTTGCTCTTTTGTGCAATGAATTCAACATAAATTGGCAACGGGGCATTCTGTCAAATGTCAGTATTCCATCAAATCCACCGTTGTCATGTTACCTTTTCTACTTTTGATGTGCTGCAAAAGAAGCGCAAGATACGTCAAATGTCATGTTACGATACACTGTTGTCATGTTTCAATTATTCTATCGAATTCTACATCAACCATTGCAATTTTTGCGCAGGGTTTTCCAAGTTTTATTGACATTTCAGGCTTTACCTTGATAGTAGTCAAATAGGTGGCGCTTGGTTCGATCGTGAGGTTACGTGGAAACAGTAAAATGTTGACAGGAATCCCCATTAAAGTTGAAAATAAACTAGGTTTCAAAATACAGAACTGACATTGATGACATATGCCAACGTTGCCAAGTTGCAAAATGATTCCGCGATTTGGTCAAACCTGAACTTGGTAATATGGGGGAATTTGATTCATAAGTGTGGCAAAAATTTGGGAAAACGTCAGACGAAATGTTTAAAGTACAAGAAAAGAAATCATGAAAATAGTATTCCCTTTTAAAGTTGCAAATAAAGAAAGCGGGAGCCCTGCCAGGACATCAAAATACAGTACTGAGGCAACGTTGTCAAGTTGCAAACTAATTCCGCGCGCGATTCTGTTGAAAATGTTGAAATGCAAATTTTCATAATAAAAATGAACAGAAACAGAGGTCACAAGTAGTATAAAATAAAAAAACCTTGGAAAAATGGCTCTACAGGATACAGAAGTGGACTGACCTGACATTGATGACAGATGACAACGTTGCCAAGTTGCACAGAATTTGCAAGAAAAAGACGATTCAAAGGTTTGACGTAATATTTTGAACCATAATCAATTTCAGTGTGGATCTATGGGTGGATAATTTGGTTAAAATAAATGAGGCAACATCGCTTTAAAGGTAAAAAATGACACTAATGACAGGTCATAGCTTAGACACATGAGATCTCTCTCTCTTGAGTGATTTTGAAGTGAATTTGATCTACTTTTTTCATGAAGTGTTTAATTTTTCAGGTTATAGCGAAATCCAGAATATTCGATTTTTTTGAAATTTTGAATCAATTTAGATTCACTTTCTTCATGAAATTTGACGATTTTTTCATCTCTGAAAGTTTTAAAGATTTTTTAAATGTTTCCAAAATTCTTTAATACGCTATTATTTAATACGCTAACTATTCTTGCATCGTTTTGAAGGGAATTTGATCTAATTTTCTTGTGATTTTTTTCTAAATTTTTAACTATGAAAGTTTTAGCGAAATCCAGAATTTTCAATTTTTATTTTTTTTATAAAATTCCCTTGAAATATCCTTAAAACGCTCTAACTTTTCACTGCAATGACCGATTTTGATGAGTCTTACGTAATTTTGAAAGGAATTTGATCTACTTTCCTTGTAAATTTTTGTAAATTTTTATCTATGAAAATTTTAGCGAAACCCAGGTTATTATTATTTTTTAAATTTCTCCAAAATCCTATCAATCGCTATCACTGTTTACTAAATTTATCGATTTTAATGTGTACTGCATAATTTTAAAGGAAGTTTGGTCAATTTTTTTTCATGAAATTTTGAAATTTGGAATTTTTATGATTTTTTCAAATCTTCCAATATACTTTGAAACGCCAGAATTTTTCACTGGACTGACCAATTTCATTGAATCTTACATCATTTTGAAAGGAATTTTGATCTTCTTTCATCGTGAAATTTTGTGAACTCTCCAAAATTTTTCAAAAGGCTATAACTTTTTACTGGCTTGACCGCTTTTGATAAAGTTTGCGTCATTTTGAAGGAAATTTGATATAATCTCTGCTTGAAATTTAGTGATTTTCTATTTCTGAAAGTTTAACAAGAACAGACTATAAATTTTCAATGAATCTTGCATAATTTTGGAAAGGTTTTTGATCTTCTTTCCTCGATGAGATAGGCAAGATAAAGAATGATACATTCTCATAAGAAAAATAAACAGAGGTGACAGGTAAAACATACAAAATTGTACAAACAGGAAAAACCACAAAGAGAGCGTGACAAAAATTGTAAAAATGACACTTAGAACCTCAAAATAAAGGACTGGAGTGACATTGATGACAGATGGCAATGTTGCCAAGTTGCAAATTCAAGAGGTATTTTTCTTTATGCTACACCTTTTACCCTTTTTACACTTTTCATATGGACGATAGTGACGTTTGTCAAATTTCACACCAAAAAGTGTGAAATGTGTAAAAAGTGTAACATAAGGAAAAGTACCTAAAAACGGGACAATATCGCTTTAAAAGTGACATAAGACATGTGACAAATGACACTAATGACTGGTCATATAGAGATATGATTGACATGAAATCTCAGACGCAGGAGAACAGAAACTGTGACAAATTTTCATAGGAAAAATAAACACGAGGTCAATGGTATAAAAAAAAAATCAAAGTAAGGAAAAAAAGTTGTATTCCTCATTAAAGTATAAAATGAAGGATAAGACTGGACTGACAATAATGACAGATGCCAGCGTTGCCAAATTGCCAATTAAATTTTAATGTGGGCAATAGCATTTGAAAAGAGATATAAGACGTATGACAACTGACAGATCATAGAGACATGAGATCTCTAGAAGCAGAAAACTGTCTAGTATATTCTTTTTTATGTTCAATTTTTCCTCTTATCCTGCCGAACTATATAAATCACGGAGTTGCGCACCACTGAGAATGAAACTCCGCGTGAATCGCAACAAGTTGGCGCTTTTCCAAGCCAAACCGGCCCTTCAGTTGCGAATTTTCCGACGTTCGTTGCAGGAGTTTTTGCAAAGTCTGGAGTTAGAAGTTGAGTGCGTGTGTGAGAAAAAATTAGTTTGTCAATAGTTCGATCATTGTCAATTTATCAACAATCCAACTTTCTATGGGCAAGTTTGGGTATAAAAGACACGGATAAATTAATAATTCAAAATAACTGGCAATGTTCGTTGATTACCCTATGGGCACCATTAACGCCCATATTGTATAAACGTGACCATTGAACCAAAACTGCAATGAAAGCGCACTCCAAACAAAAACAATTGAATGATATCAGCAGCGAACTATAAACAATGTTCAGTGTTGTGTACAAACGGCCAACCGTATAGGGAGCCGGATAATCCGGGATCAGGGGGTCCCTAGGGAATGACGCGCTGGTGGTGGTTCAACATGTGCCACTCGGGGGGCGGCCCTCATCATGCGGATGAAAATGTTGTTGCTGTTAATGTGAATGGTGAGTCAGGAATTTCAGTTATAATCCTGCCTCAACGCATAAGCTTCTACTTGAAACTTTTCAACTATCGTTTATGGAGGTATACAGGGTGAGTCAATAATATTTCTGTTACAGGATCTGGATCGTTGGCCCATTCTCCAGACTATAGTTTTCCTCCATGTTCTCCCAGTATTCGTGAGGCTGCCAATAGTTTGGTTGCCTCGCTGAGGAACTCCACATCTCCTCCTCCTCCTGATCCGGAAGTTGCTAAGGTTATACTCAATTGGATACAACAGGTGAGCTGTTTTTGAGGTTTTCCAAAATTGTTTATTTGTAAAAAAATTATTGGAGTGTTCCTTGTTTTAAAGTATTTGGACGGATGTTGTGGAAAAAATCCTGCTGAATCCACTGGTGCAAAATTTGAGGCTCTATCTCTAATATTTTGCTAAATTTCTTTGTATGTGTGCAATAGTTTTATAGCAAAATGTCTGCTGAATCCAATAATCAAGGAAAAAAAACATAAGATTATCAAAAAAAGAGTTAATTAGAAAAAATTATAACAATCATCTTATGTTACGCTCAACTTCGATGTTTATAGTCGATAAATCCAGTTCAAAAGGGCCCATAATTTTGGAATACTGTTAAATGCCACAATTTTACGATACGCCGTTTTATACTTGAGGCCATAACATATAAATGGAGAAAAATGAGGTGTGCAGTTGAAAGGGCTTATAATGGTATGGTACGTGATATGGAATTTAATAGGGTCAAATTTATGTTATGGTTATGAGTATGGTGATGTAGGATATTTATAGATCTGGATTGTATGCATGCCTGGATCCAAATTGAATCTAATTATTTGGGCAATGTGCAATGAATATATGTTTAATCCTCGTCCAGGAATCGAAATTAATTTCCTGCGGTGTTTAGGATATTTCAGAAAAACTCTTTCCATTTCACCATCGGATATGGCGTTCTACTATCAATTTCCTGATTTTTCAGCGACACAAAGTTATCGATTTTGAATTTACAACACGATCTCGAGCCCGAGTCTGCATATTTTTCATACAGAATTAAAGTACCTATAAATCCGATGGATGCCGCTATCAACTTATTATCCGTAGTGCCGTAGATCTTTGTTTTTGTTTTTATTTTATTGATCGAACGTTGAATGCAGCAAGTGTTGGAGCAGATATTTTTCTTTAGCGAAATGTTATTCAATTGGACATGGAATCAAAATGAAATTTTCTTGCATGTATCATTCTTCATAGTGCTATACCCCCTCAAAATAGATTTTTGTTTTTAGTAAATCTACAACATAATATTGGGTATATGAATAAAAATAGTCAAAGTTTCATTGATTTATCTACAGTGGTTTTGAAGTAATGAATTTTTCAATATAATGATCAACAAAAGTCATCACTAAATCACTAACAGTGCGATATCTCTCAACCTTATTTCCTGTTCGAGTAAAACTTTGACATAATATTGGTGGATATATGAGTAAAAAACAGTCCAACTTTCATTGGTTTATCTCAAGCGGTTATGAAATAATGAATTTTTAAATATAATGATCAATACTGAAAATCTCACTAACACTAACAGTGCAGTACCTCCCCAAGTAAATTTCCCAATTTAGTGAAATTTTGACATAATATTGGTGAATATATAAGTGAAAAACAGTCACCCTTTCATTGATTTATCTCAAGCTATTATGAAGTAATGAATTTATCAATATAATGATCAATACTGCAAATCTTACTACCAGTTCCATATCTCTCAAACTAAATTTAATAATTCAGTAAAATTTTGACATAATATTGACGAGCATATGAATGAACAACAGTCCAACTTTCATTGATCGAGCAGTTTTGAAGTAATGTATTTTTCAGTATAATGAACAATACTGTAAATGACACTAACAGTGCGATATCTCCCAAATGAATTTCCAAATTGATTGAAACTTTGACATAATATTGGTGAAGATAGGAGTGAAAAACCGTCCAGTTTTCATTGATTTATCTCCAAGGGTTTTGAAGTAATGATTTTTTTCAATATAATGATAAGTAATGCCAATCTCAATAACAGTGCATTATCTCCCAACCAAATTTCCTAATTGAGTGAAACTTTGACATAATATTGGTGAATATATAAGTGAAAAACAGTCACACTTTCATTGATTTATCTGAAGCTATTATGAAGTAATGACTTTATCAATATAATGATCAATACTGCAAATCTTACTACCAGTTCCATATCTCTCAAACTAAATTTCCTAATTCAGTAAAATTTTGACATAATATCGACGAACATATGAATGAACAACAGTCCAACTTTCATTGATCGAGCAGTTTTGAAGTAATGAATTTTTCAATATAATGAAAAATACTGTAAATGACACTAACAGTGCAGTATCTCCCAACTAAATTTCCTAACTAAGTGAAACTTTGACATAACATTGGTGTATATATAAGTGAAAAACAGTCACACTTTCATTGATTTATCTCAAGCTATTATGAAGTAATGAATTTATCAATATAATGATCAATACTGCAAATCTAACTACCAGTTCCATATCTCTCAAACTAAATTTCCTAATTCAGTAAAACTTTGACATAATATTGACGAGCATATGAATGAACAACAGTCCAACTTTCATTGAACGAGCAGTTTTGAAGTAATGAATTTTTCAATATAATGAAAAATATTGTAACTGTAAATGACACTTACAGAGCGATATCTCCCAAACTAAATTTTCTATCAGTGTGAAACTTTCACAAAATATTGGCGAATAAATGAATGAATAATTGATTAATCTCAAGTGCTTTTGAACTAATGCATTTTTCAATATAATGAACAGTACTGCAAATCTCATTAATAGTCCGATATCTCCCACACTAAGTTTCCTATTCTAGTGAAACCTTGTCATAATATTGGTGATTATATTACCAAGAAACAGTCCAACTTTCATTGTTTTATCTTGAGCGGTTTTGAAGTGATTAATTTTTTAATATAATGATCACTAACAGTGCGATAACTCCCAAACTAAATTTCCTGTTGGAGCTAAAGTTTGACATATTCTTGGTGAATAAATGAATAAACAACAGTTCAACTTTCATTGACTTATTTCAAGTTGTTCTGAAGTAATGAATTTTTCTGTGTAAATTTTTCCATTAAAATCGAATTTATGCTGACCTACATCTTCCATTCAACAATACAGCCGTATTAAATCAGACTTCGGAAAGATATAAAGTAAATGAAAAGCAACACACACTGTTAACTCTCCCTCGGGATAAAAGTTTAATTTACGCTGTCGAAAATAGACAATAGCGGTGTCTGGATAAAATCCAGCAAATGTAATGTTTGATCGATAATACAGCCTGGATGATACAAACTGTTGATATGGCGAAGTCTGAGGAGGAAAGCAATGGATAATTAGAAGGAAGAATAAACGATTTTTCTTAATCAATCCAATCCGCTTAAAAGCTTTGTTGCATCAAATAGTTAACAAGATTAACGTTCAGCAAATGGACTCTAAATACCTGACCTAAGATATAATGGAGAAAGGTAAATAGAATTTGAACATTTTCACAAAATTCGATTTTCTGCCAACGTCAAAATCAAATTGGACTCGTCCCTCGATCCGCTTATCCCGACATATTCCCAAACTTGCCAGAAATTACAACTATGCAGTCGGGACAAATATTTACTCCCTGTCTTGGGATATCAGAACACATCTGGGACCCATCGTTCCAGTTTCCAATTTTCAATCAGCTTTATCCACAGAAAAGATTTTAACAGGATTTTGGCGAATGAAAGAGAAATATGATAATGTTATGAATGGAAAATGGTTGAAGTTTTTTTGATTTATTTCAGGTGGTTTTGAAGCAATTCATTTTTCTATCAATAGGATTCGTAGATTAAAGATAGCGTCTTGAATTTTGCACCAGTGGATTCAGCAGGATTTTTTCTATAACATCAATCGAAAACATTTGTTATGTACGCAGGAGGGCAACCAGGAAACAATAAGATAGAAAAGTCAAAACAAAATGTTGATGATCAGACACGGTTAGGTTAAAAAATTCATATCTCTCGAACTATCAAAGATATCGTTTTGTATTTTGCACTAGTGGATTCAGCAGGAATTTTCCTACAACATCATTCAAAAACATTTGTTATGTACGCAGGAGGGCAACCAGGAAACAATAAGATAGAAAAGTCAAAACAAAATGTTGATGATCAGACACGGTTAGGTTAAAAAATTCATATCTCTCGAACTATCAAAGATATCGTTTTGTATTTTGCACTAGTGGATTCAGCAGGAATTTTCCTACAACATCATTCAAAAACATTTGTTATGTACGCAGGAGGGCAACCAGGAAACAATAAGATAGAAAAGTCAAAACAAAATGTTGATGATCAGACACGGTTAGGTTAAAAAATTCATATTTCCCGAACTATCAAAGATATCGTTTTGTATTTTGCACTAGTGGATTCAGCAGGAATTTTCCTACAACATCATTCAAAAACATTTGTTATGTACGCAGGAGGGCAACCAGGAAACAATAAGATAGAAAAGTCAAAACAAAATGTTGATGATCAGACACGGTTAGGTTAAAAAATTCATATCTCTCGAACTATCAAAGATATCGTTTTGTATTTTGCACTAGTGGATTCAGCAGGAATTTTCCCACATCATTCAAAAACATCTGTTATCTATATGCAGAAGGGCAACCAGGAAAAAATAAGATAGAAAAGTCAAAACAAAATGTTGGTGATCAGACACGGTTAGGTTAAAAAATTCATATCTCTCGAACTATCAAAGATATCGTTTTGTATTTTGCACTAGTGGATTCAGCAGGAATTTTCCCACATCATTCAAAAACATCTGTTATCTATATGCAGAAGGGCAACCAGGAAAAAATAAGATAGAAAAGTCAAAACAAAATGTTGGTGATCAGACACGGTTAGGTTAAAAAATTCATATCTCTCGAACTATCAAAGATATCGTTTTGTATTTTGCACTAGTGGATTCAGCAGGAATTTTCCTACAACATCATTCAAAAACATTTGTTATGTACGCAGGAGGGCAACCAGGAAACAATAAGATAGAAAAGTCAAAACAAAATGTTGATGATCAGACACGGTTAGGTTGAAAAATTCATATCTCTCGAACTATCAAAGATATCGTTTTGTATTTTGCACCAGTGGATTCAGCAGGAATTTTCCTACAACATCATTCAAAAACATTTGTTATGTACGCAGGAGGGCAACCAGGAAACAATAAGATAGAAAAGTCAAAACAAAATGTTGATGATCAGACACGGTTAGGTTAAAAAATTCATATCTCCCGAACTATCAAAGATATCGTTTTGTATTTTGCACTAGTGGATTCAGCAGGAATTTTCCTACAACATCATTCAAAAACATTTGTTATGTACGCAGGAGGGCAACCAGGAAACAATAAGATAGAAAAGTCAAAACAAAATGTTGATGATCAGACACGGTTAGGTTGAAAAATTCATATCTCTCGAACTATCAAAGATATCGTTTTGTATTTTGCACTAGTGGATTCAGCAGGAATTTTCCTACAACATCATTCAAAAACATTTGTTATGTACGCAGGAGGGCAACCAGGAAACAATAAGATAGAAAAGTCAAAACAAAATGTTGATGATCAGACACGGTTAGGTTAAAAAATTCATATCTCCCGAACTATCAAAGATATCGTTTTGTATTTTGCACTAGTGGATTCAGCAGGAATTTTCCTACAACATCATTCAAAAACATTTGTTATGTACGCAGGAGGGCAGGCAGGGAAAAATAAGATGGATAAGTCAAAACAAAATTTTGATCATTTGACAAGGTTAGGCTAAAAAATTCATATCTCTCGAACTATCAAAGATATCGTTTTGTATTTTGCACCAGTGGATTCAGCAGGAATTTTCCTACAACATCATTCAAAAACATTTGTTATGGACGCAGGAGGGCAACCAGGAAACAATAAGATAGAAAAGTCAAAACAAAACGTTGATGATCAGACACGGTTAGGTTAAAAAATTCATATCTCTCGAACTATCAAAGATATCGTTTTGTATTTTGCACTAGTGGATTCAGCAGGAATTTTCCTACAACATCATTCAAAAACATTTGTTATGTACGCAGGAGGGCAACCAGGAAACAATAAGATAGAAAAGTCAAAACAAAATGTTGATGATCAGACACGGTTAGGTTGAAAAATTCATATCTCTCGAACTATCAAAGATATCGTTTTGTATTTTGCACCAGTGGATTCAGCAGGAATTTTCCTACAACATCATTCAAAAACATTTGTTATGTACGCAGGAGGGCAACCAGGAAACAATAAGATAGAAAAGTCAAAACAAAATGTTGATGATCAGACACGGTTAGGTTAAAAAATTCATATCTCCCGAACTATCAAAGATATCGTTTTGTATTTTGCACTAGTGGATTCAGCAGGAATTTTCCTACAACATCATTCAAAAACATTTGTTATGTACGCAGGAGGGCAACCAGGAAACAATAAGATAGAAAAGTCAAAACAAAATGTTGATGATCAGACACGGTTAGGTTGAAAAATTCATATCTCTCGAACTATCAAAGATATCGTTTTGTATTTTGCACTAGTGGATTCAGCAGGAATTTTCCTACAACATCATTCAAAAACATTTGTTATGTACGCAGGAGGGCAACCAGGAAACAATAAGATAGAAAAGTCAAAACAAAATGTTGATGATCAGACACGGTTAGGTTAAAAAATTCATATCTCCCGAACTATCAAAGATATCGTTTTGTATTTTGCACTAGTGGATTCAGCAGGAATTTTCCTACAACATCATTCAAAAACATTTGTTATGTACGCAGGAGGGCAGGCAGGGAAAAATAAGATGGATAAGTCAAAACAAAATTTTGATCATTTGACAAGGTTAGGCTAAAAAATTCATATCTCTCGAACTATCAAAGATATCGTTTTGTATTTTGCACCAGTGGATTCAGCAGGAATTTTCCTACAACATCATTCAAAAACATTTGTTATGGACGCAGGAGGGCAACCAGGAAACAATAAGATAGAAAAGTCAAAACAAAACGTTGATGATCAGACACGGTTAGGTTAAAAAATTCATATCTCTCGAACTATCAAAGATATCGTTTTGTATTTTGCACTAGTGGATTCAGCAGGAATTTTCCTACAACATCATTCAAAAACATTTGTTATGTACGCAGGAGGGCAACCAGGAAACAATAAGATAGAAAAGTCAAAACAAAATGTTGATGATCAGACACGGTTAGGTTAAAAAATTCATATTTCCCGAACTATCAAAGATATCGTTTTGTATTTTGCACTAGTGGATTCAGCAGGAATTTTCCTACAACATCATTCAAAAACATTTGTTATGTACGCAGGAGGGCAACCAGGAAACAATAAGATAGAAAAGTCAAAACAAAATGTTGATGATCAGACACGGTTAGGTTAAAAAATTCATATCTCCCGAACTATCAAAGATATCGTTTTGTATTTTGCACTAGTGGATTCAGCAGGAATTTTCCTACAACATCATTCAAAAACATTTGTTATGTACGCAGGAGGGCAACCAGGAAACAATAAGATAGAAATGTCAAAACAAAATGTTGATGATCAGACACGGTTAGGTTGAAAAATTCATATCTCTCGAACTATCAAAGATATCGTTTTGTATTTTGCACCAGTGGATTCAGCAGGAATTTTCCTACAACATCATTCAAAAACATTTGTTATGTACGCAGGAGGGCAACCAGGAAACAATAAGATAGAAAAGTCAAAACAAAATGTTGATGATCAGACACGGTTAGGTTAAAAAATTCATATCTCCCGAACTATCAAAGATATCGTTTTGTATTTTGCACTAGTGGATTCAGCAGGAATTTTCCCACATCATTCAAAAACATCTGTTATCTATATGCAGAAGGGCAACCAGGAAAAAATAAGATAGAAAAGTCAAAACAAAATGTTGGTGATCAGACACGGTTAGGTTAAAAAATTCATATCTCTCGAACTATCAAAGATATCGTTTTGTATTTTGCACTAGTGGATTCAGCAGGAATTTTCCTACAACATCATTCAAAAACATTTGTTATGTACGCAGGAGGGCAACCAGGAAACAATAAGATAGAAAAGTCAAAACAAAATGTTGATGATCAGACACGGTTAGGTTAAAAAATTCATATCTCTCGAACTATCAAAGATATCGTTTTGTATTTTGCACTAGTGGATTCAGCAGGAATTTTCCTACAACATCATTCAAAAACATTTGTTATGTACGCAGGAGGGCAACCAGGAAACAATAAGATAGAAAAGTCAAAACAAAATGTTGATGATCAGACACGGTTAGGTTAAAAAATTCATATCTCCCGAACTATCAAAGATATCGTTTTGTATTTTGCACTAGTGGATTCAGCAGGAATTTTCCTACAACATCATTCAAAAACATTTGTTATGTACGCAGGAGGGCAACCAGGAAACAATAAGATAGAAAAGTCAAAACAAAATGTTGATGATCAGACACGGTTAGGTTGAAAAATTCATATCTCTCGAACTATCAAAGATATCGTTTTGTATTTTGCACCAGTGGATTCAGCAGGAATTTTCCTACAACATCATTCAAAAACATTTGTTATGTACGCAGGAGGGCAACCAGGAAACAATAAGATAGAAAAGTCAAAACAAAATGTTGATGATCAGACACGGTTAGGTTAAAAAATTCATATCTCCCGAACTATCAAAGATATCGTTTTGTATTTTGCACTAGTGGATTCAGCAGGAATTTTCCTACAACATCATTCAAAAACATTTGTTATGTACGCAGGAGGGCAACCAGGAAACAATAAGATAGAAAAGTCAAAACAAAATGTTGATGATCAGACACGGTTAGGTTGAAAAATTCATATCTCTCGAACTATCAAAGATATCGTTTTGTATTTTGCACTAGTGGATTCAGCAGGAATTTTCCTACAACATCATTCAAAAACATTTGTTATGTACGCAGGAGGGCAACCAGGAAACAATAAGATAGAAAAGTCAAAACAAAATGTTGATGATCAGACACGGTTAGGTTAAAAAATTCATATCTCCCGAACTATCAAAGATATCGTTTTGTATTTTGCACTAGTGGATTCAGCAGGAATTTTCCTACAACATCATTCAAAAACATTTGTTATGTACGCAGGAGGGCAACCAGGAAACAATAAGATAGAAAAGTCAAAACAAAATGTTGATGATCAGACACGGTTAGGTTGAAAAATTCATATCTCTCGAACTATCAAAGATATCGTTTTGTATTTTGCACCAGTGGATTCAGCAGGAATTTTCCTACAACATCATTCAAAAACATTTGTTATGTACGCAGGAGGGCAACCAGGAAACAATAAGATAGAAAAGTCAAAACAAAATGTTGATGATCAGACACGGTTAGGTTGAAAAATTCATATCTCTCGAACTATCAAAGATATCGTTTTGTATTTTGCACCAGTGGATTCAGCAGGAATTTTCCTACAACATCATTCAAAAACATTTGTTATGTACGCAGGAGGGCAACCAGGAAACAATAAGATAGAAAAGTCAAAACAAAATGTTGATGATCAGACACGGTTAGGTTAAAAAATTCATATCTCCCGAACTATCAAAGATATCGTTTTGTATTTTGCACTAGTGGATTCAGCAGGAATTTTCCTACAACATCATTCAAAAACATTTGTTATGTACGCAGGAGGGCAACCAGGAAACAATAAGATAGAAAAGTCAAAACAAAATGTTGATGATCAGACACGGTTAGGTTGAAAAATTCATATCTCTCGAACTATCAAAGATATCGTTTTGTATTTTGCACCAGTGGATTCAGCAGGAATTTTCCTACAACATCATTCAAAAACATTTGTTATGTACGCAGGAGGGCAACCAGGAAACAATAAGATAGAAAAGTCAAAACAAAATGTTGATGATCAGACACGGTTAGGTTAAAAAATTCATATCTCCCGAACTATCAAAGATATCGTTTTGTATTTTGCACTAGTGGATTCAGCAGGAATTTTCCTACAACATCATTCAAAAACATTTGTTATGTACGCAGGAGGGCAACCAGGAAACAATAAGATAGAAAAGTCAAAACAAAATGTTGATGATCAGACACGGTTAGGTTGAAAAATTCATATCTCTCGAACTATCAAAGATATCGTTTTGTATTTTGCACCAGTGGATTCAGCAGGAATTTTCCTACAACATCATTCAAAAACATTTGTTATGTACGCAGGAGGGCAACCAGGAAACAATAAGATAGAAAAGTCAAAACAAAATGTTGATGATCAGACACGGTTAGGTTAAAAAAATCATATCTCCCGAACTATCAAAGGTATCGTTTTGTATTTTGCACCAGTGGATTCAGCAGGAATTTTCCTACAACATCATTCAAAAACATTTGTTATGTACGCAGGAGGGCAACCAGGAAAAAATAAGATAGATAAGTCAAAACAAAATGTTGATCATTTGACAAGGTTAGGCTAAAAAATTCATATCTCCCGAACTAAAAAAGATAGCGTCTTGAATTTTGCACCAGTGGATTCAGCAGAAATTTTCCTACAACATCATTCAAAAACATTTGTTATGGACGCAGGAGGGGAACCAGAAAAAAATAAGATAGATAAGTCAAAACAAAATTTTGATCATTTGACAAGGTTAGGTTAAAAAATTCATATCTCCCGAACTATAAAAGATAGCGTCTTGAATCTTGCACCAGTGGATTCAGCAGGAATTTTTCCACAACATTCATCAAAAACCTTTGTTATATACGCAGAGGGAGGATCAGGAAAAAAATTAGATAGAAAAGTCAAAACAGCATTTTGATCAACTGACAAGGCTAGACTAAAAAATTCATATCTCTCAAAATATTGAAGATAGAGCTTTGAATGTTGACCCGTGGATTCAGCAGGAATTTTCCCACAACATCCCTCAAAAATCCTCATCACTTACGCAGGAGGAGGAACAGGGAAACCTATACTTTATAATTTGGAGGAAATTTTTTAACATAACGAAAGGTATCACAAATTTGTACAAAATTTCCTATGGTGTTAAATTTGTTGAAGCACCCATCTATGAAATGATGATTTATTACTCCGAACGTTATTTTCATTATAAAATCCCTTCGACATTTTAATCCAGAATAAAAGACCAAAAATTTTCGTCAGGAATTCTGATTTTGAAACGAAATACTTTAATTGTGTTTCATCATTGAAAGTCCTAAACTTGAATAATTGATGATACCTTTATGGAAAAACAATATATTCAGTGAAAATTCACAGGGATTCGAATACATTGTTTTATCGCTTGGTTGTTCTCACCAACAAATCCAATTAACTACGTCAATATGAGCCAGTTTACATTGGACTGGCTTTGCTTGATAACGTGTTGACTGGTGTGAGTCAGCTTGAAATATTATAAACCCTAAAGCACCAAAGTTCAACCTTTCAAATTTGCAATCAAACCCTCAATAATGAGAAAACACCCTGTATTTTTTATAGAGTGTTTATTTATGCAAGTTCTGTTGGCTCGTCGCATTTTTCACAAATGGAAAAAGCGAGGTTTCGTACATTAAACATTCATTCATTGTCGTCGCTCCTGAATACTAAATGATGGCGAAGCGGGATTGATAATTTATAATTCTCGCCTGGAGAAGTTTCATTATGATATTCAAGCCTGCGAAGTCTTATTTGCATATATTTATTGTCAATACAGAAATTATTCCAGACATAAGAGAATCTTGGTAACATGACCACTGTCATGACGTCACTCCGCCTGCCTTAAGCTGAATGCTAAATGACAAGGATGTAAACGAACTGCGTTGTTATATCACTCATAACTGAACAGACGTCAATTATTCGCAATTAAAAATTCCATCTTCATTCTCCCTTTAATCAGAATATTTTCCGAGAGTTCTTCCATACATACCAAATAGAGCAGAATCCAATTTCGTGATTTTGATCGATTCAGTCGAGCTTTGATGTCTGCATTAGCGCGACAAGGGGCAAAGTTTTTGCATTATTTTTTCCAGAAGCGACAAAACTTGAGGTTTCCTGCATTAAACATCGCTTTTCTTTGGAATTGTTCAGTTAAATCTCTGAAATTGTGACATCACATATAAATTCAGGAAAATATATCTCACCGCATACACTGTGCTCATGAATAGATTATGCTAAAAAGTGCTCTCGACAGCGCGCGAAATAAATATAAAAAGTTTGCCAGACACGGCTTTCAACATGCGAAAAATGGTTAAATAATGTGATGTTTAATATTAACGCATATGATGAAATTTCCACTCTATGAACGTACGGATTCTCTTGTACCGTGGTACGGAGTAATAAATAAAAGTAACAAAGAGGTGACGGACGGAACGATAAATTGATGCAATTGAGGCGATATCGCCAATGGTGAATTGATTCAAGTATTCAATACCCATACAAAACACGACGGCGCCCCGTGGCGTCAAATTTTTTTTTTTTTTTAGTATTGACAGTTGATTGAATCAACTGTTATTGATTTCATGACTGAGTGAGAATAAGTCACAATGAAAACATTTTTTTTTTTAGTTTTATCAAAAACTGTTCATATTGGAAGGGATTTGTATCAACGTTTTGTATACAGATATTGATTATCTACAACTTTACTCCTTTACCATTTTTCAATAAACTCAATGGTTTTAGCAATATTTCATGAAAAGTGAAAATAATTCATGAAGTCCGATGCGAGGTTCGATGGATACTTTGTTTTTCAATTTCTTGTGTCTCAAAAACAGTTATATGGAAAGGAAATTTTATAGAAGTTCTTTATGTAAAAATTGAGGGTATGTGGGGTGTCAATTTATGTTGAAATTTTCCAACTAAGACGATGCGAGTGGAATTTCCCCATTTTGATTATCGAGTGGGAAGATTGAGCCTATTTTTGTAAACTTTGAGGTTAGGTGCATCAAGTGGGGTGTCAATTTATGTTCAAATTTTTCAACTGAGACGATGCTAGTGGGATTTTTCATTTCGATTATCGAGAGGGGAGATTTAGCCTATTTTTGTATATTTTGAGGTTGGGTGCATCAAGTGGGGTGTCCATTTATGTTGAAATTTTCCAACTAAGAAGATGCAAATGGAATTTTTTCATTTTGATTATCGAGTGGGAAGATTGAGCCTATTTTTGTAAAATTTGAGGTTAGGTGCATAAAGTGGGGTGTCAATTTATGTTGAAATTTTCCAACTAAGAAGATGCAAATGGAATTTTTTCATTTTGATTATCGAGTGGGAAGATTGAGCCTATTTTTGTAAATTTTGAGGTTAGGTGCATAAAGTGGGGTGTCAATTTATGTTGAAATTCTCCTACTTAGACGATGCTAGTGGAATTTTTCCATTTAGATTATCGAGAGGGGAGATTTAGCCTATTTTTGTAAATTTTGAGGTTAGGTGCGTCAAGTGGGGTGTCAATTTATGTTGAAATTTTCCAACTTAGAAGATGCAAATGGAATATTTTCATTTTGATTGTCGAGTGGGAAGATTGAGCCTATTTTTGTAAATTTTGAGGTTAGGTGCATAAAGTGGGTTGTCAATTTATGTTGAAATTTTCCAACCTAGACGATGCCAGTGGAATTTTTCCATTTTGATTATCGAGAGGGGAGATTTAGCCTATTTTTGTAAATTTTGAGGTTAAGTGCATAAAGTGGGGTGTCAATTTATGTTGAAATTTTCCAACCTAGACGATGCTAGTGAAATTTTTCCATTTCGATTATCGAGAGGGAATATTTAGCCTATTTTTGTGAATTTTGGGATTAGGTGCATCAAGTGGGGTGTCAATTTATGTTGAAATTTCCCTACTTAGACGATGCTGGTGGAATTTTTCCATTTCGATTATCGAGAGGGGAGATTTAGCCTATTTTTGTAAATTTTGAGGTTAGGTGCATCAAGTGGGGTGTCAATTTATGTTGAAATTTTCCAACTTAGACGATGCTAGTGGAATTTTTCCATTTCGATTATCGAGAGGGGAGATTCAGCCTATTTTTGTAAATTTTGAGGTTAGGTGCATCAAGTGGGGTGTCAATTTATGTTGAAATTTTCCAACTTAGACGATGCTAGTAGAATTTTTCCATTTCGATTATCGAGAGGGAATATTAAGCCTATTTTTGTAAATTTTGGGGTTGGGTGCATCAAGTGGGGTGTCAATTTATGTTGAAATTTTCCAACTTAGACGATGCTAGTAGAATTTTTCCATTTCGATTTTCGAGAGGGAATATTAAGCCTATTTTTGTAAATTTTGAGGTTAGGTGCATAAAGTGGGGTGTCAATTTATGTTGAAATTTTTCAACTTAGACGATGCTAGTGGAATTTTTCCATTTCGATTATCGAGAGGGGAGATTTAGCCTATTTTTGTAAATTTTGAGGTTAGGTGCATCAAGTGGGGTGTCAATTTATGTTGAAATTTTTCAACTTAGACGATGCTAGTGGAATTTTTCCATTTCGATTATCGAGAGGGGAGATTTAGCCTATTTTTGTAAATTTTGAGGTTAGGTGCATCAAGTGGGGTGTCAATTTATGTTGAAATTTTCCAACTTAGACGATGCTAGTGGAATTTTTCCATTTCGATTATCGAGAGGGGAGATTCAGCCTATTTTTGTAAATTTTGAGGTTAGGTGCATCAAGTGGGGTGTCAATTTATGTTGAAATTTTCCAACTTAGACGATGCTAGTAGAATTTTTCCATTTCGATTATCGAGAGGGAATATTAAGCCTATTTTTGTAAATTTTGGGGTTGGGTGCATCAAGTGGGGTGTCAATTTATGTTGAAATTTTCCAACTTAGACGATGCTAGTAGAATTTTTCCATTTCGATTATCGAGAGGGAATATTAAGCCTATTTTTGTAAATTTTGAGGTTAGGTGCATAAAGTGGGGTGTCAATTTATGTTGAAATTTTCCAACTTAGACGGTGCTAGTGGAATTTCTTCCATTTCGATTATCGAGAGGGAATATTAAGCCTATTTTTGTAAATTTTGGGGTTGGGTGCATCAAGTGGGGTGTCAATTTATGTTGAAATTTTCCAACTAAGAAGATGCAAATGGATTTTTTTCATTTTGATTATCGAGTGGGAAGATTGAGCCTATTTTTGTAAATTTTGAGGTCAGGAGCATTAAGTGGGGTGTCAATTTATGTTGAAATTTTCCAACTTAGACGATGCTAGTGGAATTTTTCCATTTCGATTATCGAGAGGGAATATTCAGCCTATTTTTGTGAATTTTGGGGTTAGGTGCATCAAGTGGGGTGTCAATTTATGTTGAAATTTTCCAACTTAGACGATGCTAGTGGAATTTTTCCATTTCGATTATCGAGAGGGGACATTTAGCCTATTTTTGTGAATTTTGAGGTCAGGAGCATTAAGTGGGGTGTCAATTTATGTTGAAATTTTCCAACTTAGACGATGCTAGTGGAATTTTTCTATTTCGATTATCGAGAGGGAATATTCAGCCTATTTTTGTGAATTTTGGGGTTAGGTGCATCAAGTGGGGTGTCAATTTATGTTGAAATTCTCCAACTAAGAAGATGCAAATGGATTTTTTTCATTTTGATTATCGAGTGGGAAGATTGAGCCTATTTTTGTAAATTTTGAGGTTAGGTGCATAAAGTGGGGTGTCAATTTATGTTGAAATTTCCCAACTTAGACGATGCTAGTGGAATTTTTCCATTTCGATTATCGAGAGAGGAGATTTAGCCTATTTATTTTTTGTATTTTTGTAAATTTTGAGGTTAGGTGCATAAGTGGGGTGTCAATTTATGTTGAAATTCTCCAACTAAGAAGATGCAAATGGAATTTTTTTATTTTGATTATCGAGTGGGAAGATTGAGCCTAGTTTTGTAAATTTTGAGGTTAGGTGCATAAAGTGGGGTGTCAATTTGTGTTGAAATTTTCCAACTAAGAAGATGCAAATGGAATTTTTTCATTTTGATTATCGAGTGGGAAGATTGAGCCTATTTTTGTAAATTTTGAGGTTAGGTGCATCAAGTGGGGTGTCAATTTATGCTGAAATTTTCCAACTAAGAAGATGTTGAACGAATTTTTTCATTTTGGTTATCGAGTGTGAGAATTTAGGCTATTTTTGTAAATTTTGAGGTTAGTTGCATCAAGTGGGGTGTCAATTTATGTTGAAATTTTCCAACTAAGAAGATGCAAATGGAATTTTTTCATTTTGATTATCGAGTGGAAAGATTGAGCCTATTTTTGTAAATTTTGAGGTTAGGTTCATCAAGTGGGGTGTCAATTTATGCTGAAATGTTCCAACTAAGAAGATGTAAAAGGGATTTTTTCATTTTGATTATCGAGTGTGAGAATTTGGGCTATTTTTGTAAATTTTGAGGTTAGTTGCATCAAGTGGGGTGTCAATTTATGTTGAAATTTTCCAACTAAGAAGATGCAAATGGAATTTTTTCATTTTGATTATCGAGTGGAAAGATTGAGCCTATTTTTGTAAATTTTGAGGTTAGGTGCATCAAGTAGGGTGTCAATTTATGCTGAAATTTTCCAACTAAGAAGATGTTAAAGGAATTTTTTCATTTTGATTATCGAGTGTGAAAATTTAGGCTATTTTTGTAAATTTTGGAGGTTAGGTACATCAAGTGGGGTGTCAATTTATGTTGAAATTTTCCAACTTAGACGATGCTTGTGGAATTTTTCCATTTCGATTATCGAGAGGAAAGATTGAGCCTATTTTTGTAAATTTTGAGGTTAGGTGCATCGAGTGGGGTGTCAATTTATATTGAAATTTTCCAACCAAGAAGATGCAAGTGGAATTTTTTCATTTTGATTATCGAGTGGGAAGATTGAGCCTTTTTTTGTAAATTTTGTGGTTAGGTGCATCAAGTGGGGTGTCAATCTATGTTGAAATTTTCCAACTAAGACGAAGCAAGTGGATTTTTTTTCATTTTTTCACGATTTAATATACACTCATTTTGTCCATTCAAAATGTTATGCCTGCATTATCCCTAAATTCTAAACTTTTTCAATTCTTTCAACCTGTGACGTAATTTTGTCAAAACGGACCACTGGTATCGGATAGCGTAACGGTCTGGTAATAAACTACTCCGTACGGTCGGTGTACAGAGTACACCTTATCAAAGTTGGGGATCGGAAATTCCGTCAATTTTCAAAAGTAGTCTACAAATCATTAAGTGTACTTAATAATTTGAAAATTGTAGTTTTCACTATTTTTGATCATCCTGTACGTTTGGAAAACATCAATTAACATAGAAGCTAATTTTCTTCACAGCACTTCTTTAAAGCATCACAAGAATCAAGAATTTTTGTTTGATAAAAGTATCGGTTTTGGCACATTTTCTGTGAATGTTTTTGAGACGCCATAATGTACATTTTTTGTATACAGGGTGTCCCAACGTTAGAGTAAAGTAGGTTTTATCATATAGGATATGAAAAATATCAATATCAATATGCGTCACAGGTTTGGGGTGTAAATAGCGCACATTCTGAAAATATTTGGAAACATACAGGGTGCGTCACAAAAGTATGGCACGAAAAAGTATGATTTTTTTAAATGAAACCCCCTGTATATTAATTGATGTTTCAATTCTTTCTTCAATTTGGAACAAAAATTGTGCTACAACTAATGTTCCTAAATTCAACCGTTATCGAGATATCGCGTTTTAAAAATGGCATTTTTGCAACTTTGACATGCTATAAAACTCAAACTATTCAAGTAAGAGAAAAATGGATTGCACATTTCTGTCCTAACTTTTCAAGAGCTATTCAAGGAGATTAAATCCATTATTGTGAAAAAATGTCAAAATGTGCCGGAAAAAGTTGACAGTTGACGTTACCTTCTATCCAAATGACAGAAGAGCTCTTGAAAGGTTAAGATAGGAAAGTGCAAACCATTTTTCTCTAACTTGAATAGTTTGAGTTTTATAGCATGTCAAAGGTGCAAAAATGCCATTTTTAAAACGCGACATCTCGATAACGGTTGAATTTAGGAACATTAGTTGTATCACAATTTTTGTTCCAAATTAAAGAAAGAATTGAAATATCAATTAATATACAGGGGGTTCCATTTAAAAAAATCATACTTTTTCGTGCCATACTTTTGTGACGCACCCTGTATGTTTCCAAATATTTTCAGAATGTGCGCTATTTACACCCCTAACCTGTGACGCATATTGATATTGATATTTTCCATATCCTATATGATAAAACCTACTTTACTCTATCGTTGGGACACCCTGTACAAGAAGTTCAATGCTGAAAACACACAACGGCTTATATATTTTCCAAATTTAATTAAACGACATTCAAACAATAGTGAATGTACGAACCCAGCCCGATCCGACCTCAGTTGACCTAGCACTTTATAAATACCCACACAAGAGGGTCTTTGTTCGTACATAGGTTAAATTGCTCAAATTAAACACACCATTTCGTACCTCTGACACGCTTTTGAGCTGAGTGCGCTCTGGATAGTTATTTGCATTTTCCGGAAATTATCCACGCTGAGTTGAGAAAATTATATTTGAAACAGTTCTCCGCTCTAATTGCTTTAGTCAAAAAATCATGGATGTGACATTTTCTGTTTTAGCTACAAAGTCTTATCACGTTTGTGACAATCCCTATTTCCGCCTCTGCATGGCGGAGCTGAACACAAACTTGATTCCTTTGAGAGTTTTGTCTATTATCTTTTGTGGGGATGGAACTCTATTTTGTCCCATTTCGTAGGCAACGTACGACGTTTGATAGTTTATTTTTATTTGTATTTGTATTAATTGTGTTTCTTATTGTTTCAGGTAAGACGTGGACGTTTGTCTCTAAAGATTATTAGGTTGAAATGTAAGTTACCTTATTTTGTAAGTGTGTATCTTCTGATCATAAAAGTTGAAAAATACAGAAACCAAATGGGGCTCGCTAACTTCGCCTAACATCTTGGACTTTGCACCGACCGACTAACCCAAATTAACACAAACTCGCGAACTGTCAAATGCACGAAGCTTAAATTTCTTCATCAAATCAATTTTTTACACACCTCCGTTGGAAAATAATCAATTAGATCCCACATACCCAATTTGAACAAAATCCTTCAAAAAATGACGACATTATGCAAACATAACCTCACTAGATCCAAATCTATCCTAAATAGAACATACCTATACAGGATTTTTAAAATAAGATGCTGATTCTCAAGGGTGTGTATTCTTCAATGATTCCAAGAAAATCAGTTCTTGTCCGCAATCATTCAGATATACAGTGTGTTGAAATAAAAAAAAAACTGTTATTCCGTATAGGCATCGCATTGGAAACTTTAATCGAAAAATCCCAAACCATAAAATATTTCAGGGTGAACCAAATTTTTTTCAGTTTCCTTGGCAATTTTAGAGAATTTTTGTTATAACAGTGATTTAGTGCCGAGTGAGGAACCATGTGAAAACTGGGTTTCAATTCTGCATTACTTTTTCAGACATAGCTTTACATTTTGATCCTCCTTAACGGTAAGAGATATCGAAGTTAGCTGAACTCCATTGGGTTCCGAGGATAATTTTGAACAATTTTTGTCATCAACGTAATTGCGGTACCATGTAAGGAACCTATTCATTTTTTCCAACATGTCTTTACGTTTTGCTCAATTTCTCCTGAACCAAAAGGGGTATTGAGATGAATTAAGGTTCTTTGAGTTCCCTGGACAATTCTAAACATTTTTTATCCTAAGTGTGTTTGTGGTGCCATGTAAGGAACCTTGTCAAAACTAGACATGAATTTCGAACTTTTTTTGTATTCAATTTTTAACATGTCTTCACGTTTTGCTCAATAACTCCTAAACCAAAAGAAATATTGAGATGAATCAAGGTTCGTTGGGTTCCTTTCACAATTTTACACTATTTTTATCATAAGCGTCATTATGGTACCATGTAAGGAACCTTGTCAAAACTAGACATGAATTTTGATCTTTTTTTTGTATTCAATTTTTAACATGTCTTCACGTTTTGCTCAATAACTCCTAAACCAAAAGAAATATTGAGATGAATCAAGGTTCGTTGGGTTCCTTTCACAATTTTACACTATTTTTATCATAAGCGTCATTATGGTACCATGTAAGGAACCTTGTCAAAACTAGACATGAATTTTGATCTTTTTTTGTATTCAAAATTTTTAACATTTCTTCACGTTTTGCTCAATAACTCCTAAACCAAAAGAAATATTGAGATGAATCAAGGTTCGTTGGGTTCCTTTCACAATTTTACACTATTTTCATCATAAGCGTCATTATGGTACCATGTAAGGAACCTTGTCAAAACTAGATATGAATTTTGATCTTTTTTTGTATTCAATTTTTAACATGTCTTCACGTTTTGCTCAATAACTCCTAAATCAAGAGAAATATTGAGATGAATCAAGGTTCGTTGGGTTCCTTTCACAATTTTACACTATTTTCATCATAAGCGTCATTATGGTACCATGTAAGGAACCTTGTCAAAACTAGATATGAATTTTGATCTTTTTTTGTATTCAATTTTTAACATGTCTTCACGTTTTGCTCAATAACTCCTAAATCAAGAGAAATATTGAGATGAATCAAGGTTCGTTGGGTTCCTTTCACAATTTTACACTATTTTTATCATAAGCGTCATTATGGTACCATGTAAGGAACCTTGTCAAAACTAGACATGAATTTTGATCTTTTTTTTGTATTCAATTTTTAACATGTCTTCACGTTTTGCTCAATAACTCCTAAACCAAAAGAAATATTGAGATGAATCAAGGTTCGTTGGGTTCCTTTCACAATTTTACACTATTTTTATCATAAGCGTCATTATGGTACCATGTAAGGAACCTTGTCAAAACTAGACATGAATTTTGATCTTTTTTTGTATTCAAAATTTTTAACATTTCTTCACGTTTTGCTCAATAACTCCTAAACCAAAAGAAATATTGAGATGAATCAAGGTTCGTTGGGTTCCTTTCACAATTTTACACTATTTTCATCATAAGCGTCATTATGGTACCATGTAAGGAACCTTGTCAAAACTAGACATGAATTTTGATCTTTTTTTGTATTCAATTTTTAACATGTCTTCACGTTTTGCTCAATAACTCCTAAATCAAGAGAAATATTGAGATGAATCAAGGTTCGTTGGGTTCCTTTCACAATTTTACACTATTTTCATCATAAGCGTCATTATGGTACCATGTAAGGAACCTTGTCAAAACTAGACATGAATTTTGATCTTTTTTTGTATTCAATTTTTAACATGTCTTCATGTTTTGCTCAATAACTCCTAAATCAAGAGAAATATTGAGATGAATCAAGGTTCGTTGGGTTCCTTTCACAATTTTACACTATTTTCATCATAAGCGTCATTATGGTACCATGTAAGGAACCTTGTCAAAACTAGACATGAATTTTGATCTTTTTTTTGTATTCAATTTTTAACATGTCTTCACGTTTTGCTCAATAACTCCTAAACCAAAAGAAATATTGAGATGAATCAAGGTTCGTTGGGTTCCTTTCACAATTTTACACTATTTTTATCATAAGCGTCATTATGGTACCATGTAAGGAACCTTGTCAAAACTAGACATGAATTTTGATCTTTTTTTTGTATTCAATTTTTAACATGTCTTCACGTTTTGCTCAATAACTCCTAAACCAAAAGAAATATTGAGATGAATCAAGGTTCGTTGGGTTCCTTTCACAATTTTACACTATTTTTATCATAAGCGTCATTATGGTACCATGTAAGGAACCTTGTCAAAACTAGACATGAATTTTGAACTTTTTTTGTATTCAATTTTTAACATGTCTTCACGTTTTGCTCAATAACTCCTAAATCAAAAGAAATATTGAGATGAATCAAGGTTCGTTGGGTTCCTTTTACAATTTTACACTATTTTTATCATAAGCGTCATTATGGTACCATGTAAGGAACCTTGTCAAAACTAGACATGAATTTTGAACTTTTTTTGTATTCAATTCTCAACATGTCTTCACGTTTTGCTCAATAACTCCTAAATCAAAAGAAATATTGAGATGAATCAAGGTTCGTTGGGTTCCTTTTACAATTTTACACTATTTTTATCATAAGCGTCATTATGGTACCATGTAAGGAACCTTGTCAAAACTAGACATGAATTTTGATCTTTTTTTGTATTCAATTTTCAACATGTCTTCACGTTTTGCTCAATAACTCCTAAACCAAAAGAAATATTGAGATGAATCAAGGTTCGTTGGGTTCCTTTCACAATTTTACACTATTTTCATCATAAGCGTCATTATGGTACCATGTAAGGAACCTTGTCAAAACTAGACATGAATTTTGATCTTTTTTTTGTATTCAATTTTTAACATGTCTTCACGTTTTGCTCAATAACTCCTAAACCAAAAGAAATATTGAGATGAATCAAGGTTCGTTGGGTTCCTTTCACAATTTTACACTATTTTTATCATAAGCGTCATTATGGTACCATGTAAGGAACCTTGTCAAAACTAGACATGAATTTTGATCTTTTTTTTGTATTCAATTTTTAACATGTCTTCACGTTTTGCTCAATAACTCCTAAACCAAAAGAAATATTGAGATGAATCAAGGTTCGTTGGGTTCCTTTCACAATTTTACACTATTTTTATCATAAGCGTCATTATGGTACCATGTAAGGAACCTTGTCAAAACTAGACATGAATTTTGATCTTTTTTTTGTATTCAATTTTTAACATGTCTTCACGTTTTGCTCAATAACTCCTAAATCAAAAGAAATATTGAGATGAATCAAGGTTCGTTGGGTTCCTTTTACAATTTTACACTATTTTTATCATAAGCGTCATTATGGTACCATGTAAGGAACCTTGTCAAAACTAGACATGAATTTTGAACTTTTTTTGTATTCAATTCTCAACATGTCTTCACGTTTTGCTCAATAACTCCTAAATCAAAAGAAATATTGAGATGAATCAAGGTTCGTTGGGTTCCTTTTACAATTTTACACTATTTTTATCATAAGCGTCATTATGGTACCATGTAAGGAACCTTGTCAAAACTAGACATGAATTTTGATCTTTTTTTGTATTCAATTTTCAACATGTCTTCACGTTTTGCTCAATAACTCCTAAACCAAAAGAAATATTGAGATGAATCAAGGTTCGTTGGGTTCCTTTTACAATTTTACACTATTTTCATCATAAGCGTCATTATGGTACCATGTAAGGAACCTTGTCAAAACCATACATGAATTTTGATCTGTTTTTGTATTCAATTTTTAACATGTCTTCACGTTTTGCTCAATAACTTCTAAATCAAAAGAAATATTGAGATGAATCAAGGTTCGTTGGGTTCCTTTTACAATTTTACACTATTTTCATCATAAGCGTCATTATGGTACCATGTAAGGAACCTTGTCAAAACTAGACATGAATTTTGATCTTTTTTTGTATTCAATTCTTAACATGTCTTCACGTTTTGCTCAATAACTCCTAAACCAAAAAAAATATTGAGATGAATCATGGTTCGTTGGGTTCCTTTCACAATTTTACACTATTTTCATCATAAGCGTCATTATGGTACCATGTAAGGAACCTTGTCAAAACTAGACATGAATTTTGATCTTTTTTTGTATTCAATTTTTAACATGTCTTCACGTTTTGCTCAATAACTCCTAAACCAAAAGAAATATTGAGATGAATCAAGGTTCGTTGGGTTCCTTTCACAATTTTTCACTATTTTCATCATAAGCGTCATTATGGTACCATGTAAGGAACCTTGTCAAAACTAGACATGAATTTTGATCTTTTTTTGTATTCAATTTTAACATGTCTTCACGTTTTGCTCAATAACTCCTAAACCAAAAAAAATATTGAGATGAATCATGGTTCGTTGGGTTCCTTTCACAATTTTACACTATTTTCATCATAAGCGTCATTATGGTACCATGTAAGGAACCTTGTCAAAACTAGACATGAATTTTGATCTTTTTTTGTATTCAATTTTAACATGTCTTCACGTTTTGCTCAATAACTCCTAAACCAAAAAAAATATTGAGATGAATCATGGTTCGTTGGGTTCCTTTCAGAATTTTACACTATTTTCATCATAAGCGTCATTATGGTACCATGTAAGGAACCTTGTCAAAACTAGACATGAATTTTGATCTTTTTTTGTATTCAATTTTAACATGTCTTCACGTTTTGCTCAATAACTCCTAAACCAAAAAAAATATTGAGATGAATCATGGTTCGTTGGGTTCCTTTCACAATTTTACACTATTTTCATCATAAGCGTCATTATGGTACCATGTAAGGAACCTTGTCAAAACTAGACATGAATTTTGATCTTTTTTTGTATTCAATTTTAACATGTCTTCACGTTTTGCTCAATAACTCCTAAACCAAAAGAAATATTGAGATGAATCAAGGGGGGTTCCTTTCACAATTTTACACTATTTTCATCATAAGCGTCATTATGGTACCATGTAAGGAACCTTGTCAAAACTAGACATGAATTTTGATCTTTTTTTGTATTCAATTTTTAACATGTCTTCACGTTTTGCTCAATAACTCCTAAACCAAAAGAAATATTGAGATGAATCAAGGTTCGTTGGGTTCCTTTCA
This sequence comes from Orchestes rusci, assembly GCA_958502075.1. Classification (NCBI taxonomy): domain Eukaryota; kingdom Metazoa; phylum Arthropoda; class Insecta; order Coleoptera; family Curculionidae; genus Orchestes; species Orchestes rusci. Next base: position 28,930,087 of record OY293312.1, read on the forward strand.
CAATTTTTCACTATTTTCATCATAAGCGTCATTATGGTACCATGTAAGGAACCTTGTCAAAACTAGACATGAATTTTGATCTTTTTTTGTATTCAATTTTTAACATGTCTTCACGTTTTGCTCAATAACTCCTAAACCAAAAGAAATATTGAGATGAATCAAGGTTCGTTGGGTTCCTTTCACAATTTTACACTATTTTTATCATAAGCGTCATTATGGTACCATGTAAGGAACCTTGTCAAAACTAGACATGAATTTTGATCTTTTTTTGTATCTAATTTTTAACATGTCTTCACGTTTTGGTCGATAACTCCCAAACCAAAAGAGATATTGGGGTGAACCAAGGTTCGTTGGGTTCCCTGGACAATTTAACACACAATTTTTATTTATTGTGTAATTGTGGTACCATGTAAAAAACCTTGTCAAAGACAAAACTGGACATTAATTTTGTTTTTTTTTATTCAATTTTTTAACATGTCTTCACGTTTTGGTCGATAACTTCTAAACCAAAAGAGATATTGGGATGAACCAAAGTTCGTTGGGTTCCCTGGACAATTTAACACAATTTTCATTATAAATGTAATTATGGTACCATAAAAGGAACCTATTTTGGTTGTTTTCATAAACTAGAAAATCAAGATTGTTCAATACACAAATTTAACTAATTCTAAACTCCTTAATAAATTTAACATTAATCTACAAAGCCAAGTCCAATTTACAAAATGTGGTAACTTTTTCCCGCTTCGTAATCCGTCGTTTTGCTACAAAAGCCAAGACTAAGATCTAGTTCCGTTTCTGAGGCGAGTCGGTCTGTGTCATTAATCTTGTCCTGGATTGTCCCGATTTATTACTAAGTGGGTTTTATCTTTATCTACATTACCTTATCCAGTTGTCCACATTTTATTAGGACATTGAACTATCTTTCATAGTAAAACGCTTAAAATATTGAGAGCTCAACATCTCTTGGCCAATGATGCCAAATGCTTAGTGGAATTTTTTTACAACTAGTGAAGAATAACAAGGGAAGTTGACACAATATGGCAACATCAACGTCCTGGCTTCGTTTAAGTTTGTTGATTGCTTTGACACTTGTTTTTGAGGTTATGGAAACAATGACTACGCCCTGCAAACTACACACGTTCTAATCCTCAGATTAATTAATCATTTTTAAGGCTACACACTATCCAAACAAACAAGGATCAACCGCTTCACTGATCCTTATGGTATTTTAATGAAATAAACGTACAAGTTTGCAATCAATAAATTTGTAGCGATATTCTATTAACCACTTCCTTTATCTGCCATATTAAAGACGACTGCAACTCCAGTAATCCTGATGCCTTATCCGACAGGAAATTTGTGGCAGAATATATAAACTGGAGCTTGAAATTTACGGTTTTGGACACATTTTAGACGCTGTGCTGACTCTTTCAGGCTCTTCTTTAATCAATAAAAAGCCCTTACATGTACTATAGTTCGTTTTTAAATGTTATAGACTAATAAAGCGCTAAATAATTTGTTTATTGTTTATAACGATTGAGTAAAACACTCATTATTTGAAATCAAGTATCTAAGGGTAGAAACGTCAACCTGCAAAATATTGTCACTCGATTCATCGCAGTACCTGCTCACCACTTCTGTCAGGATGAATTATGGGTCCGTATCATTCAAAAACAGAGTATTGTACAGGACAGACGTAGGTCTCGTTATAGGAGTGTGTGGTCATTATAGCATCAAGAATAGTTATTTACGTTACTAAGGCGGTAAATGACTTTTTGTACAACCTACACGTAAAGTTCACTTTTTAATGCATGCAAAGCAGGCGGAAAGTCGCTAATTTTGGCAGCCAGGCCTAAAAGTACTTTCGCGCCCGCGGGTGCAAAAGTAGTTCTCTTAGCATCGGTTCCTTGGATCCCAACGCCTCTGAAAATAATAACCACGTGACAGTCTAGCATACTAGAAGGAACTAATCACGTGACACTCTCGGTGGCAATGAATCCGCACCACAAATGACAAAAGAATACGGGAACACACCTATATTGTAACCATGATTGACAGTTGCCACTTGTCAGTTGTCTGACTTGTCAGCAGTGTATGGATTATTTATTTTTGATTTTCATAATTATTATTCTATTTTAAATGATTACAAAGTGGTTGTACAAAAAGAACTGTTTGCACCACGGACGAAAGTTGATTTTGACTCGGCTAATATCTGCACTCGCTTCGCTCGTGCTGCTACTTATACCCTCGTCAAAATCATCTACTTTCCGCCCTTAATACAAAATGTACTATTTTGTACAACCTACACGTAAAGTCCACTTTTCAATGCATGCAAAGCAGGCGGAAAGTCGCTGATTTTGGCAGCCGGGCCTGAAAGGTCGCTTAGCAACGGTTCCTTGAATCCCAACGCCTCTGGATCTAATAACCACGTGACAGTCTAGCATACTAAAAGGAACTAATCACGTGACAATCTCGGTGACAATGAATCCGCACCACAAAAGAATAAGGGAACACACCTATTGTAACCATGATTGAGAGTTGTCAGTGTGCAGTGTATCGATTATTTATTTTTGATTTTCATAATTATTCTTTTTGGAATGATTACAAACTGGATGTACAAAAAGCACTGTTTGCACCACGGACGAAAGATGATTTTGACTCGGCTAATATCAGCCCTCGCTTCGCTCGTGCTGCTACTTATACCCTCGTCAAAATCATCTACTTTCCGCCCTTGTTACAAAATGTACTATTTTAAATTACGAGTCAAGATGTCTATGGACGAGGCGACGAAGGAGCCGAGTCTGGAATTTCTGGACGAGTAGTTTAATGACATTTAACGGCTGTATATCATACATTGTTTTGTTTCATACTGTAATAACTATTTTTAATCGGTTCAAAGTGCTTTCTTCTCAAACCACACACTTGGCGGGCAGTCCACCTCACATTCGTACCATGAGATGGCGCCAGCCAGACCATGTAACAACTTATGTCTGTCCTATCTGATATACCTTACCAACCGTTTATGTTAAGTGAACAAGTTGCAAAATGGACCAAATTTTGCATAAAATAACTTATTCCTGTCAAATCGGCGGAAAGGTATCAAAAGGAGTTTGAGGCTTTCTGCGAATGGCGCAAAATCATCCGTGTAGATAAGACAGTGAACGAAAATATCGTGTTTGGCGCTAGCCAAACCGTGTTACCATGTTACCAATGTAATTTCACAGTCTTTGATGATGCAAAATGTCATTTTTGGAGTAGTCAAGTAATTTTTTTTTACAGTCTCTGATGATGTAAAGTATCATTTACCGGACTGGTTTTGGGTCCGGTAAATGATACTTTACGGTACAGTATGAAATGAATATGTTTTGTTCTGTTGTGAATTTCACTTTATGATCTTATTAATGGACATAATCTTGATTTTTAAAGATTTCAACTAATCTGTGTTTTTCATTATACATATGTTTTTTAAGGATTTTTTCTCACTAGTGAAGGAATTTACTTAATTATTCACATAACTTGTTTCTAGGTTCGCGCATTGATGATGGTGATGGTTGCGCTTGGGTTCCGTTATGAAAACTGGAACAAAAATTTCTGTTATTATCATTTCAATTTACATTATTTGCAAATTGACAAAATGTGAAAGTATTTGGGAAGTCGTTTGAAAATTGAAAAAAAAACAAAAAAATTGAATGTTATAACAAAAATATCAACAGTTAAATTTATTTTATTCTTAACAAAAATTAAATTAATGCATTTACACCTGCAACAAAAATTAAACAAATCCAAAAGAATCAAATGTTATAACAAAAGCATCGATAATTAAATTAATTCCTTTTAACCTATAACCAAAAGCAAACATATCAAATGTTATGACAACAATATCAACAACTACCTTCGAAATTGTAAAAATATACAATATACAACAAACAATATCATATACAAATTCACAAGTTATCAATCCAGCATTTCACAGCACGATTAGCATAAATAATTATTGAACGTTAAAACCATTCACGCACATGTTAACCCAACAATAGTACATTTTGTATCAAGGGCGGAAAGTAGATGATTTTGACGAGGGTATAAGTAGCAGCACGAGCGCAGCGAGGGCAGATATTAGCCGAGTCAAAATCATCTTTCGTCCGTGGTACAAACAGTGCTGTTTGTACAACCAGTTTGTAATAATTTGAAAAAGAATAATTATGAAAATCAAAAATAAATAATCGATACACTGCACTACACTGCTGAGAAGTCAGACAACTGACAAGTTTAATAACAACTGTCAACTGTCAAGTCATGGTTACAATAGGTGTGTTCCCGTATTCTTTTGTGGTGCAGATTCATTGTCACCGAGATTATCACGTGATAAGTTCCTTTTAGTATGCTAGGCTGTCACGTGGTTATTAGATTCAGAGGCGTTGGGATCCAAGGAACCGTTGCTAAGCGACCTACTTTTGCGCCCGCGAGCGTGAAAGTACTTTTAGGCCCGGCTGCCAAAATTAGCGACTTTCCGCTTGCTTTGCATGCATTGAAAAGTGGACTTTACGTGTAGGTTGTACAAAAACAATCATAATGAACTGATTCACCTTGGAGCGTGTTGGGCACCCTTGGCTTTTTTGTCTGCTCAGTGGCCATGTGATGGTTGCGCTTGGGTTCCGTTATGAAAAACTGGAACATTTTATTCTTATCACCATCGTGAATATTATTGACATCATTTGCAAATCAACGAAATGAGCAAATAAAAATATTCATTGACTTGGCAATTGAACAAAAGCGAAGAAAATTTCAATTTCTGTTCACCTTAAACAAAGATTAATCAAAGCAAAGGCATCAAATGTTATAACAAAAATATAAATAAATACATTCTTCAATCCTCTTGAACAAATGCATCAAAAAACGTCAGGTTAGGTGATGTCTGCTTCTTGGTTCGAGCTCTAACAATAATAAGGAATCGGGCCACGTAATATGGTTGTGATTGGGTTCTGTTATGAAAACTTGTTTTTTTTTTCTTTTCACCTGAGCCAAAAATTGATCAAAATCAAAGACATTAAAATGTTTTACAAAAATATCAACATTCACCCTCTGTACTTGAAACTCACCAACAACAAACAATTGCATAAACAAATTTACATCCCTCACTTGACAATCCATCCAGCATTTTACACCATTGTTGGAAGTTCAAATAATCCTCGCACATTTTAAACCCGCATATAACAACAACAAACAACCACGAAGATTCACTTTCGAGCGTGTTGAGCACCCTTGGCTTCTTGGTTCGCTCACTGGTAAGAGTTCAGCCCACGTGATGGTTGCGCTTGGGTTCCTTAATAAAAAAAAACTGGAAAATTTTCTTCTTATCATCATCATTATTATTATAAGTAAGCTGTGAAAATGATAATCAGAATTAGTATTAGGGGGAGGGCACGATGGTTGCGCTTGGGTTTCTTTATGACAAGTGGAAAATGTTAAAGCTTTTTGTAGGTTGGGTTTCAGTTTCGATGCAACTTATTTTTTGTTTTCTTTCATTCACATTGTATTTAACAGACTATTGTTATTTTTGTTTTATTTATCATTTTCTTTGTAATAAACAACATAATTAATAATAATATTCTTTATTTAGCATATAAAGCTACATACAAAAAACCAAATTAACAATGTTAAATACATGATATTATAATGAAAATTTCAATGTGTAAAATAAAATATAAAAAATTCGAACAAAAATGTGGAACAAACAATTAAAATTTGGACAACACATATTCCCTCAAAAGTCTTTTAAAACTTGTTAAATTATCACAGTGTTTGAGATTGCTCGGCATTTTATTAAAATCGGAAAGGCCTCTGTTTAATACTGAGTTATGTACCATTTGACTAGAATTACTACTATTAACTAAAATAAAATCATCACAGTTCCTAGTTTCATAAGTGTGTACATTCTTAAAACATTTAACTCTATCACAGATGTAGTTTGGTACAAGGCTATTTCTAATTTTATATATAAATAGGTTTATGTTAAAAATAATTTTTTGTTTGATGGACAACAAACCACTAACATTCAACATCAGATTAATTGGGGTGTACTTATTACATTTTAAAATTGTTCTCATCGCCCTGTTCTGTATTATTTGAAATTCGCCCACTTTAAAACTCGGCAGACTATATAATAAGGTAGTGCAAAATTCTAGGTGGGGAGCTGCGATGCTTTTATACAATAACAATTTTGAGTACATTGATAAATCTTTGCCCACTCTAGAAATAAATCCGACTTTTTGTGAATATTTTCTCATAATATAGTCAGCATGTGGTCGGAAACTCAATTCAGAATCTAGTATAACTCCCAAATACTTGATCTTATGTTCATAAATTAATCTCTCATTATTGATTACAACCTGCAAACTAGTAGGGTCAATTGATCTCAATTTATGCTTTTTCGCAAAAATACAAAATTTCGATTTAGCCGTATTTATGCTTAATTTGTTAATACAAAGCCAATTGAATAATTTGTTCAAGTCACTATTCATAGCGAACTGCATCTGACTCAAGTCATCCCCCACCACATACAACATGGTATCGTCCGCAAAAAGTTCAATTTTACAGTTCTCCGTAACACCAACAATGTCATTAATGTACAGCAAGAACAACAACGGACCCAAAACTGTTCCCTGTGGCACCCCGTGATGGGTTATCACTGAGTCAGAAACGCTTCCTCCAAATTTAACGACCTGTTTTCTATTTGTCAGATATGACTCGAACCAATTTAGAACAATGCCTACCATGCCAAGTTTCTTCAATTTGTTTAACAATATAAGCCTATCAATAGTTTCAAAGGCCCTCCTAAGGTCTAAAAATACAGCAAGCACATATTTATTACAGTCCACGTGGTTGAGGAAATCACTACATATACTAACAATCACAGATTCACATGAATGGCTCTGGCGGAAACCCGACTGATTAGACACCAAGATGTCATTCCTATCACAGTATTGTTGAATTTGATCCTTGACTTCAAGTTCCAAGAGTTTTTCATAGGTGGGTACGGTATTTATTGGTCTAAATTCGTCATGTCGTTTTGTATTTGTCACCTTTGGCACTGGAATTACAGTTGAGGTCTTCCAACTTTCAGGAAATATTCCCGTTGAAAGGGATGTATTAATAATGTCCATAAGACGATCTCCAACCACACAAAAAATATCCTTCAAAACACGGGTTGATATACCACTCTCGCCACCTCCAACATTTTTCATATTGCTGACATGTTTCCTCAGCTTCGACATTGTTACAGTCTCAAAAATGGAAAAGTCGGGATATCCACGGATTTCTGCGATACCATCCTCCATGTCCGTCGTTTGATTAAATTAAAATAATTCATTCCGGTTGCGTTCTAATATTTTTCAATCATGAAACTGTACATAAAAAAGAAAAGGACAAAAAACACGGATACATAACAAATAATGCATTTTTCTATTGTTAGGTATATTTAGACGTTTCCCTATTTTCAGGTTGCAGATGAAAAGTTTCCAACTCCATTCATCGAAACTCGTCCAATTTGATAGAATTTCCAGCATATCCGAAAATAGTTACACAAATACAATTTCGAGTTCACCGTGTGTTGTCACCCACAGATATTTTATTTGGATTTTTATAATAAAATACTAGACACGGGATCGGAGTGTCGTGCTCGGTCTATTTTCGGGGTGAAGTGCTACCGGTTACATTAATTTGTTTTCCAATTTGTTAAGTGATGGGAATTAATTGAGTGTAGTGTGTTAGTGAAAATGTAAGTATTTTTGATTTGTTTTTGTGTAAAACATCACCTCCTCAATAAGCAAGTTTAAGTATATTTTAAAAACCATAAAACTTTATAAGACAACATTTTAACACAGGAATTTTGATCATTGGTTGAAACAGGAAATTTTGCAAAATGTAACCTGAAAATTTCAGGTCACGCGTTAATAGATCTACTGAGGCGCCTGTTCCAATTTTATGTGGATTATACCATTTATTGAAGAATATTTTATTTCACCACAACTTCGGCATTTTCCAAATAATTTGTGATTTTTGAAATCTTAATCATCGGTCAAAATATTTTATTTCTGATGCGTTTTTGCTTTTTTTTTCTGTAGTCGGAAATTCTGATGAAACTTGATTAAACATCTGTCTAGGACTAATAACAAGAAAGATATCCATTGGCTGAAACGGAACACCATGTATGTGTAAAAGCGGTCACATAGTCCCCACTGAAATGAATATTGTATAAAAAAAATACCAAAGATGCATCAAAATATGACATACTGTTACTATGTAAACTTTTCTACCCATTTTCAAGCAGTGATACTTCTTCGATTGACCCCTTTTAAAAGGTAAATTTTATCAGATGTAAAGGAAAGTTTTTGCCAGATTTTGTATGGGTTGAGCCCACTGTACACAATTCGCCATGCACAAACGTCAAATACAGTGGGTCAACATGTAAAATTCGCATGACAAAATGGGTTTTTAGCCACTTTCATTCAAGTATAATTTTTTCCAGTTTTGTTTAACAAATTTTTATTTTCGATGAATGATTTCGCATTCTTTTATTTGATATGAATACATAGTTGGTTTATTGTATTGTTTAATTTAATTTTTAATGCAACTTTTAAAATTTTAGTTTTAGTAACATTTTTCATATTTTTTTTCTTACTTGGTAGATTCCATTTGTTGCAAGATTTTTCTTGATGTTATATTTGGGAATTTTGCATATTTTTTGAGAATTTCAGTTGTTTTTTTCTATTCATTCTTTTATCTATCCAGACTTTTTCCCTATCTAGATCTAGACTGATCTGTTTCGCCTTTTCGTGTTTTTTTTTCGTTTTTGCTCTTTAAAATATTCTTATTTATGATAAATAATGTTTTCTATTTTTTAATAATATTTCTCATTCTGGCTTATTGTAAACATTCGGCAAACCGAATACTCGGTTCATCCCTAGATTTGTTGTAATTTTTCATTTATGTTTACAGTTTTTACATTTTCATTTTTTTCTTTATCAATTCAGTGATTTAAAATAGGTACAAAAATAATGATATATTATAGTCTTTTTCTATGACTATTTAATAATAGATGTATTATACATCAGCTTTCTATTGGTTATTGTGACTCGTTATTCATACCAGTGACTTTTTTTTCATTACTCAATTGTTTTTAACCAATGAAATGATCTAATCTCATTACTCCACTGTTTTGTAGCCAATCAGAACATTCGACAAAAAGTCAACCTTCAAATACATCATTTTGAAACAGCCTATTGACCGTCCATACTTGTTTTATAGTCATTGTCACATTGTGTTAACAACCTAACCTCACTTAAATAAAGTAGTTGTCAAAAAGTGCCGTCCAAATGAAATTGAATATTGCAAAGTTCGCTTCAATTTTTGAATAATCATAGAAAAAGTACAGTACTCTACTGGCGGGAAATAGCTATTACTCACTTAGATGATCACGCTACTGGCCTACGGCTTGTAGCGCAAACTTCATCCTCGTGGGTAATATCCACCATTACCCTTACTATTATTGAGCTGAAAATGCTATATACAAAAATAATTTACTAAAAAATGGATACACTTCAAAAGAAATGCAAAAATTCAACTATTTTATGGTTTGAAGCTTTAAAATAAAAAAATACTTTTGGAGATTTCCTGGATGAAGTGAAATACATATATGAAGCAAAACGCTCCAAAATAACTGGAAGAAAGTTTGGTTAAAAAAAAATCCGGAAAAATATCAAGAAGAAACAAATGCAGGAAAAATGGAAACAAGATTGTGTAGGAGTGGATCAATCCGCTTTGAAGAATTCAACAAAAAATTGAGATAATGTTTAAAAAAGCGCCTAAAAAGTACCGAACTATTCTCAAGAAATGTATTTTGGTTAAATAAACTACAGTGAAGAACAAAATCATCAAACATTTTATTTTCACACCTGAACTATAATTTTGTAGTACTTAATTTATTATCATAATATTAATTTGTTAAACAGTTATTAAAAAAAAAAAAAAAAAACTACATAACTGGAAATGATAATAATAATAATAGACGAAGCTAAAACGCAATACAAGCGTCTGCTTATGAATACATAGGAAAAAAGAAAATTTTGATAAAACATAAAAAAATAGTTTCAACAATAAAAGTGCATTATACAGGGTGTTTCATTAAGGATAATTTTTCCCAATGGTAAGAAGAAAACTTGCGATAAACATGCTTCGTTACGGGGTGTTGAAGTTTTATTTTTATCTTCGTTTTTTTTTTAAATAATTAATTAAATTTATTAAATTGGCGTTTAGGGGTTTCTTTTAAAATTTGATCTTGTAGAGGGCGCCACCCATACTTATTTTTCCTGTTTTGTATAGTCATAACGTTTTTCGAACACTTTTAAGTAAAAAAACATCTTAATGTTATTGCATCCAATTTTGCATAATTTTTCAGTAAAATGTTTTCAAGAGTAATATTAAAATTGTCTATTCTGAACTCATGTGAAATTGTGAAATTTCTCAATTCTCCAGTCATTCTATGGTTTTGAAATTCTATGAAAAAAGTAGAATCAAAAATAAAAATAAAATACTAAAATTTCACAAAAACACAAGGAATTTTGTTTCGGTGCTCAATTTTGTTTTATTGCAGTTAAAAAAAAATAAAAAATAACAGTTTGATCTTCTTAGAAAAAAATTAAATAAAAAAATAGTATAAAAGATTATATCGATAAAGTAAAATATGACGAAATATAAAAAACGCAAATATGTTGTAAAATACAAAAAAATGGAAAGATTTCAATTAAAAAATACTGCGTTTAAAAAATTATACCAGAAAGAAGAAAATAAAATATTTCAAGAGATTTTCAAACTAAAAAAACAATTAAGTAGAGACAAATTCACTGATCAAAAACAGAAAAAAAAATAATAATAAAATAATCTTTATTGATCATTACGCAAAAGTGGGACTATTAGCTTAAAAGAAATAATAAAAAAACTATAAAAATTTAAAGAAAAACACTAAAAAAGTTCCAAAATATCTTCGAAAAGTATATTTTGGTAAAGTAAACTACAGTAGCTTTAATAAGGATCATAAAACAGTTATTTGCAAAAAAAGCAATACCTTGAACTATACACTTGTATAAAAATGAGGAAATCTTCTTAAAGAAAGAAAAAATATAAATAATGTCATAAATAAGTATTAAAAATTAAACAACGATGACATTTAATTAAAATATCGTAGGTATAAACAAAACAACACAATACAAATTGATAATCTAAGTTGGTTAATATAAACAAAATCAAAACAGTTGTAGATGAAAACAGCACATATTACAGGAGTTAACTCGTCCACAATGGACCCGTCTCAATCCTCCTCAGACGAAGAAAAAGACGAAGTCACCTTCCTGCTCCGCCTCAAACCTGCTCCCACTCCACCAGTGCGCAGACGCAAAAACATCCCCACATCCCCCAGCATCATCCCACCAAAAGGATGGGATGTTGTTGTGGAACGCCAACAAAGTCCCGTAAAACAAAGAAGGTTTAGTTTTGATAGAAGTCACTCCAGTGAAGAACCTCCTTCCATTCCTCCAAGGTATCGACCTTCGGCTCCTCCACAGGAAGTGGATTATGGTTATTGGTGGAGTAATGTTCAAGATTTAGGGTGAGATCATGGGTGTGGAGGATGATTATTTAGTTGAGGTGTTTTAGGAATTATCGGAACTATTACAGTGATGGGGGTTTTGGAGGTAATATGGAGTTTGTTGTGTGGTTTGTGATAATGATTATTAAACAAATTGATATGATTTTTGAGTTTGAATTTGAAAGCTTCAGCATCACATTTTTATTAAGGATCAACAGAAAAATATACAGGGTGTCTGAAGGAATTCGAGAAAAGTTGACTTGAAATTAGAAATGGTTAAATAATGTGTTTCCAAAACTAGAGGAGATTGATTCAACATCAAACCTACATTCAAATATACAGGGTGTCTGAACATTAAGAGTTAAATCTCATATAGCTTCAGGTGCTCTATAAATTTCATAAAGCCAAATCACGTAATTCACTTCAAAGAAACTATCCTAATGAAATTTCCCCCACAGTTAACTCTCTGCACTTGTTACAACTTCGCATGATCGTCAGAGTTCCAGATTCGATTTTCCAAGCTAATTTTCAAAATGGCGCCCACTTTTCACAAGCTCTAAATTGGTTTTCTATAGTTTCAGATTAAATTATGAGCTGTCTATCAATGTATTTATTACAAGCAATACGTTTCCTGTCGCACTAGATCCTGATATTCCAGGACTGAGTTAAAGGGAATGGCGTTATGCACCCGACAGGATATCGATTATAGAGTCCCGTCACTCAGAATAGTTAATGGCACAGTCTTTGAGCCAATGATTTGAATTTTCACATATTTATGAGGTGTTGCAGAAGTTGGATAGTCTTTGATTAAATTTTGATTAAATCAACTTCAACTAGTTGTTATTTTGGATTTTTGTTGTCAAACTGTTGTTTAAAATTCCCTACAACTTTCATTTGAAGTATTTTTTCCTAAAACAGACGCTGTTAATATACAGAGCGTCAAAAAATACCTTATTCGCGAATTTCAGCAACACCTATCACATTTTTGAGGATACATAGAAAACGATGAAGTTTTTCACAACACCCCGTATTACGGTTTTTGTAGATAATAAGATTCCCTACAACTTTCATTTGAAGTATTTTTCCCTTAAACTTCACGCTGTTAATATACAGAGCGTCCAAAAATACCTTATTCGAGAATTTCAGCAACACCTATCAGTTTTTTGAGGATAAATAGAAAACGATGAGGTTTTTCACAACACCCCGTATTACGGTTTTTGTAGATAATAAAATTCCCTACAACTTTTATTTGAAGTATTTTTCCCTTAAACGTCACGCTGTCAATATACAGAGCGTCAAAAAATACCTTATTCGAGAATTTCAGGAACACCCATCAAATTTTTGAGGATAAATAGAAAACGATGAAGTTTTTCACAACACCCCGTATAACGGTTTTTGTAGATAATAAAATTCCCTACAACTTTTATTTGAAGTATTTTTCCCTTAAACGTCACGCTGTCAATATACAGAGCGTCAAAAAATACTTTATTCGAGAATTTCAGGAACACCCATCAAATTTTTGAGGATAAATAGAAAACGATGAAGTTTTTCACAACACCCCGTATAACGGTTTTTGTAGATAATAAAATTCCCTACAATTTTTATTTGAAGTATTTTTCCCTTAAATGTCACGCTGTCAATATACAGAGCGTCAAAAAATACCTTATTCGAGAATTTCAGGAACACTCATCAAATTTTTGAGGATAAATAGAAAACGATGAAGTTTTTCACAACACCCCGTATTACGGTTTTTGTAGATAATAAAACTCCCTGCAACTTTTATTTGAAGTATTTTTTTCTTAAACGTCACGCTGTCAATATACAGAGCGTCAAAAAAAATTATTTTTGAACTTTGTTGCTGAATGTCAGGAAATTATTTTATCCAATTCTTGATTAAAATTGTTATCGATCCAGCTTTAAGTGTCCAGCTGGCACAACGCTATCAAAAAGTCGCCACCATCTTGAATGGCATTTGTAAAATTTTACGATCACTAAAGTCCTGCATTGCCGCTTTAGACAACTTTAATCTTGGCCATAAAAAGAAAGGTGTTTTTCATGGCGGGGATTTCACACGAGTGAAACTTTTTATTGGCATTACAACTTAACTTTATCAATGAATTTTTTTCTGATGGTTTATAGGCCATTAACGATTGTATCTCCTGAAATTTTATATAGCAGAAATAAATGGAGCTCGCAAACAACAGGAGATGCAGTTCGAAACTTTCCTTTCTTCCTAATTGGTTTCGGAAGCGATTAAGTTGAGAAAATTGAGTTTTAAGTTGGATCGATTTTTCCAGTTTGAACGTCCAAATGAAAATGAATTGAATTTGTCTGTATGTATGCGGCTGAATTTTAATTAGATATTAAACCGACAGTGCATGCTTGGCGCATAGCTCACTCCAGTTTAATTAAAACCGCAATAATTGTTGAATGTGGATCTTTGGTTGAATTTTTTCCTCCATCTCATTAAACCATTGACAGGTTGTAGAAAGATGTATTTGAAAATTAATATAAATCCAGAGATACGTTCAACAATATTTTTCCACAATTTAATAAAATATGATATACTTAGAATGACAAATTCCTTAGTTTAATATCAACGTCGTTTTTAATAATTCAAATGTAAAATTCAATATTCAACAGGAATGAGAAAAAATTAAATAAACTGAAAAAAGTTCAGATTAATGTTACTAATCTATAATAATTATTAAAAAGTGAAAAAAAATGACAATGCTTTTCAGTTGAGTTGAGCAAGAGTTCAATAAGACAAAGTGCCACAGTGGGTGATTTAGTTTCGATATTAAAATCGATGCCTCTAATTATAATTCCACAGGATTAAAAAATATCCCCTTGCTTCATTTAATTCAACTTTTTCTCTAGCTCGCCTTCGACTTGATAATTTATTAACGAAATTAAAATCGCACCAACTATCAGAAGTTGCCAGAGTTCTCAACTACGGCAGGATTTTGCAGAGGAAAATTTTATCATGCAGGCTTTTATTAAAATCAGGCATTGCTTGAATTCTATGCAGCAGGCCTTAATTGGTCTTGCAGTAAAAAAAATATTTAGACAAAAAAGTTCTCTTGTTTCAAAATACCTTGACAATATTTTCCAGAACATTTACCATAGAAGCTTGATATTCTTTGATTTTTTCAATAGCAAAATTCTATACGTAAAAGCGCACAAAACGAAATTAATTCTCATAAATCCTTATCGATAAAATTCGAATTTATCTTCGTCTATCTGCTTAAATGGATTTTTGTCTAGAAATTGAATTTGTAAGACTGTTCTTATTTCTATTTTAGAATATGCTGGTCGTATTCTATCAAATTATGGATTTTTTTCTGATCTAATCCAAAGCATGAACTTAACCAGTGTGGCTTTCCATTAACCACTCAATCGTATAACCAACCAGCGTGATTTTTTTTAGGCCAAAATGCTCATTTATATCCATCAGAAAACAGAAATGAACCCTCGATACCACAATCAACCATGACGTACACCATAGCCAGACCCATATCTGCCACTGGTGCCAATAATTTGATTCATCTGGAAAATCGTGGAATTATGCAATCTTCGAGTGCTGGAAGTGTTGTTGAGGTTTTGGGTAGACCACCAATACCAACAGTCAATCAAATTGACACTAGAAGAAGTAGTAGTCGGATTGATATGGTTAGTTTTGTATAGATAACGTGTAAAACGAAGAAAGTCTGCACAATATGGCAACATCAACGTCCTGGCTTCGTTTAGGCTTGTTGTTTGCCTCTTTGACGTTTTCAGTGCGGCGTTGCCGTCAGTGTTTCAATTAACCGGCATCTCGTGAACTATCATCAAAAATTGATGCTTCATAAGGCTGCTATTGATCGAAATGTTGCTCTATTTCCGTAGAGGCTTTGTTCAATAACTATTGTATGGTTGTTTGATGGAATATTAGAAGATGCTGGTCGTATTCCTTACAATTATGAAAAAGTTATTTCTTCCAAATAATTATTTATGATAGATCTTCATACGAATCACCCTGTATGTTATTTGAATATATGAATATATCCACAGGGTGATTCAAGTTTATGGGAAATACGATATTTTTCTTGGTTTTCTAAAATCTACAGAAAAGTAACAGAGTTACCAATGCTTCATTATCATTTCAAATCCTAAATATCAAACGCCCTATATATAATCATGGAAATTGTTTTTTTCTATTTAGAATCATTTCATCCAAATTATATGCTTTAGGATTCAAAGTTTTGGTAAAATCAACAGAGCTATAAAATTTTTAATAAAAAAAATGAACAACTAAAAATGAAAAAATATCATTTCTTGGAAGGGAAAAGAATAAAAAAATAGATGAAGCAACCCAAAAAAGGATAAAAATCAATCTAATTGAAAAACTATTTTTAAATTAGTTCAAAAAGATGTCAATTAAATTACCTAACAAAGAATGAAGACTATTATAGTATGAAAATACAAACAATGTTATTAAAAATCATCAGCATGTAGAAATAAATTGATGAAGAGATAAAAATAATAAATATCATAATCATAATCTTCAAAATTCTACAGAGGAAATAGAAAAAAATATATAAAAATAATTACAGATGGTTTAAAATCATTGATAAATCAGTAAAAATAAAAAAAAATATTCAAGTTTTGGAATGTCATCGTTCAATAAACAACATTTTCAAATAAATAAATAAATCAGTATTATTAATCATGCTACATGAAAACATAATAGTACCTTTATAAAATGTTAAAAGAGGAAAAACACGAAAACATGTCTTAAAAACATAAATTAAAAGCCAAGTAGATTATATCAAAACAATCAAACACACGGAAAATATCACAGTGATAAAATTTAAAAAATAACAGATGATTGAAAAATATAAAAAAAAAACTAGCAATTATTATAGAAAAAAAGTGAAACAGAGATAGCAAAAATAATTTAAAATGCAACAACTAAAACACTTGACTTCAAAATAATTTATACTGAGAAAATTGAAAACAGTTAAATAGATGAAGTAAAAAAGAAACACATTTTTTAAGTTACTAAAACTATTCATAATAGAGGATAGAGGCAACCAAGAAAATGAAGGAAGCAAAGAATGAAATGATGGGAGGGAGGGAAGGAAGGAAAGAAAGAAGAAGGAAATGATTTTTTATTTTCTGTGCAATGTCCTTAACATTACGTAAAAATTAGATATTATGGTAATTTTTTATTAAAAATTATGACAAAATCACTTTACGTCATAACTACTCATGATTTTTCAAAAATGCTTTTTCCACATTTTTTTTCCACTATGGTTAAATTTTGCATGATCATAATGGCAAATGGTTGAAAAATTTTATATTTTAAATAGTTTTTGAGAAAATTATTTTGTATGAAGTCAAAAGTGAATCACAAATTCTCAACAAATCAGAGATAAAACTAAAATAGAATAAACGAAATAATGGAATCGTAAAAGTCTATACAGGGTGTTTGAGAAATAGTATTACAAACAACGTCGAAAATAAATAAATAAATAACCCTGTAACTAAAAATGGCTGCGTGTGTAAAGTAGTTCCACTGACTATAGTGAGGTCCAAATTTGAAGCTGATATCTCAAAAATCAAGGGACTTTTGATTTTTTGTAAAACATAAAAAATCCCCCCATCCTGGAGAGACAACTCAATTCATTTCTCCCTCTTACACTGACTTTTGCTAACGTTTGACGCATCATTTCCAAAGAAGCTGAATTTTCTGGTTGGATAACTGAAAAGACTTCCGGTTTCCGCTACTTTCATATTTTTCAAAAGAACGAGCGAATTAAATTTTGCCCCGAAGCGGTGTTCAGCTCGTATTCCAAACATTAGAAGGTTTTTATGAATTAATTCTGATGGAGATAAATAATCTTTTAGTACGAATTTTTCAAATCTCAATAGAAAAAAATTGATTATTACTTGTTGAAGTGAAACTCAATGACACTCATAAAACAGGCTACACCTGAACACTGAACTTTTATCTCGACACAGTGAAACTTTATCGTCCCCTCTTTGTGCATCAGCATAGAATCGAGCGAAATTCTAACATGCCCTCAGGAACCCTTGTGCGGTTAAGGGCTACTCTGGATACATGAATGGAATTTCCTTTTTGGGTTGGAAGCGGAATTTAACAAAAACTTGCACTATCAAAATCAACCTCGTAATCCAAATATATTTCCTGTAAAATCTAAATAAATTACTTATTATCGTGGCGTATTTATGAAAACCAGTTATGTCAATTGATTAATAACAACATAACACTGCACAATTGGCCATTTTGATTTTGACAGTTGGAGGACAAATTGAGGTTAGGTTAGCCCAGAAGGTTGACGTACGTCGGAGTAACACAATTGGGTTTTTTTCATTGGTTGAAAACAACGGAAAATATCCTATTTTGGCTGTTCAGTGACTCCAACATAATTTCTTACTTGAAACAATTTAAATTCTGCTTACTCGCAGGCAAGCGCATTTTTATGACACAACAAAGGGACTTTTGTGCTGAATTTTCCGTAGTATTTAATCAACTGGGTAGTAGCATTTCGCTATTTTGTTTTAGAATATTTGCGGCTGTGCGGAATGAATAAAGAAACTCAGACATTGTGGAAATGGAAATGGGAAAATGGGAACGCTCAGATATTTGCGATTCTATGTAAACTTGCAGTCTGCGTTATTTGAATAATTTGACTAAGAGTTCATTCACGTACATGAAGTTTTCATTATTTTCCTCTTCCTCTTCTATTTAGTTGACTTCATGATACAATGGTTTTTATTTTTTTTTATCTTATTCTTATTTAACTTTGTCTTCAGTGGTGTTTTTTTTGGTTTTGATTTTTTTTTTTAATAATAATAATCGTTTATTAAGCAAAGCTTACAATAATAATAACAGTAGTCGGTGTAAAGAAATAATGGTAAAATAAAAACGAAAATGGAACTTAGGTAAATATAGAATTAAAAATATCTACTACATACTATTATAAATACATAAAAATAATAAAAGTGATAAAAATGTAAGATAAAAGAAAAATGGGTGTATATGGTACATCAACTCGACAGACTAAAACTTTGATAAAACATGTTCTCTGATCAGTCTTTTGAATTGGGATAATGTATCACAGCATTTGATGTCAGGAGGTAAAACATTGTACTCCTGCAAGCCCTTATATAAAATTGAGTTAAACAATAGATTAGTATTACACTTATTCACTAAAATAAAATCATGACGATGTCTTGTATCGTAACTATGGACATCACCAAAGTAACTAACTCTATCACATATATATGGTGGAAGCATACCCTTATTGATTTTAAATATAAAAATATATACATTCAACATGACCTTTTGTTTTACGGATAAAAAATTCAATACAGATAACATCAGTCTTATCGGTGTGTATTTATCACATTTTAAAATGATACGCATGGCCCTATTTTGTATTTTTTGAATTTGATCGGTCTTGTATTTTGGCAAATTACATAATAGTGTGGAGCAGTATTGTAGATGAGGTGCTGCGATAGTATTATACATAAGTATTTTGGTGTGTATGGAAAGTTCCTGTCCTATTCTAGCTATAAAATTCACCTTTTGGGAAAATTTTCTCATAATATAATCACAATGAGCCATGAGGTTTAAATTTTTATCCAGAACAGTCCCTAAATATTTTATTTCTGAAACAATGGCTAATCTCACATCATTCACTTTTATCACTAGTTCTTTCATATTAATATTATTCAACTTAGATTTTGAACCAAATAAACAACATTTAGATTTATCAGTATTCAGGCTTAACTTATTGCTACATAACCAAATAAACAGGTTCTCCAACTCTTTGTTCATTACATTTTTCATTTCGGTTATATCTTTACCTACAACATACATCATGGTATCATCTGCGAACAGCACGATTTTACAATTATCATTTGTCACTGTTACAATATCGTTAATATATAACAGAAATAAAATTGGGCCCAAAACCGTTCCTTGCGGAACACCATATTTAACAAGATTACATGACGATACACTATCCCTGTATTTAACTTTTTGACATCTATTAGAAAAATATGATCCAAACCACTTTAGGACTATATGCTCAAAACCATAATTTTCAAGTTTTTTCAATAAAATGTCTCTATCTACCGTCTCAAAAGCTCTTTTGAAATCCAAAAATACGGCTAACACCAGATTATCACAGTCAATAGCTTTAAAGAATTCATCACAGATATTTACAATAACTGACTCACATGAACTGACTCACATGAATGGGAAGGTAAAAAAAAATTTAAAAAGATTTCATCGTTTTCATGTTCTGTTCTTTTAGTCGTTGTTATATTATCAGTGTTTTTCTTTTTTTCTTTTGATTTTCTTCTATTTTCGCTTTTTGTTCCTTTTTTTTCTATTTTAATTCAGTAATTATCCTCATCTTCCTAGGATGTTTTTCAATTTACGTCTTATTTATGTTGAAGTCTATTTTAAGTACTTTATGAACTATTTTTTTTAGGTATTAAACATTTTGTGGATTATAGTCTATAGAAGTTTTTCAGTTTTTTTCAATTGTTTTGGTCTGTTTAGCTGAAGAAACTAGAATCATAAAAAAAGTTTAAAAAAATTAAAAACACCCTAAAAATCTTTGAAAATGTAAAAAATAGTAAAAATACTTGGAAACTGACAGAATAATAATAGAGGATTTTGAAGAAACTCAAACCATTAAGAATTAGTAAAAACACCTGAAAACTGACGTAATAAAGGAATTTAAAGAAACTAAAATCATCAAAAATGTTCAAAAAGATGATGAATACCCTTAAACTCACAAAATAAAGATTATTCAAAAAACTTCAATTTTTAAAGATGTCAAATAGAGTGAAAATACTTAAAAACAAAATAGAGGATTTTAAAGAAACTCAAACCATTAAAATAAGTGAAAACATCTGGATACTGGCAAAATAAAGAAATTTAAAGAAACTAAAATCATTCAAAAATGTTTAAAAAAATTAAAATACCCTAAAATTCACAAAATAAACATTACTGAAGAAACTTAAACTTTTAAACATGTGAAAGCAGTAAAAATACCTGAAAACTGATGAAATAAAGGATTTTGAAAAAACTCAAACCTTTAAAAACAAGTGAAGACACCTGAACACTGACAAAATAAAGGAATTTGAAGAAACTAAATTTAGAATAAAGTTGAAAAATATCCTTAGACTCGCAAAATAAAGATTTTTTGAGTAACTCAAATCTTTAAAAATGTCAAAAAAGAGTAAAAATACTTGAAATCTACAGAATACAGGATTTTAAAGAAACTCAAATTATTAAAAATTAGTGAAAACACCCGAAAACTGACATAATAAAGTAGTTTGAAGAAACTAAAATCATCAAAAATGTTCAAAAAGATGGAGAATACCCGAAAACTTACAAAATAAAGATTATTGAAGAAACTTCAATTTTTAAAGATGTCAAATAGAGTAAAAATACTTGAAAACTTACAAAATAGTGGATTTTAAAGAAACTCAAAACATTAAAGAAAGTAAAAACATAATATGGAAACTGGCAAAATAAAGAAATTTAAAGAAACTAAAATCATTCAAAAATGTTTAAAAAAAATGAAAATACCCTAAAATTCACAAAATAAACATTAGTGAAGAATCTCAAACCTTTAAAAACAAGTGGAAACACTTGAACACTGACAAAATAAAGGAATTTGAAGAAATTTTATTAGAAATAAGTTGAAAAATCCTCTTAAACTCGCAAAATAAAGATTTTTTAAGTAACTCAAATATTTAAAAATGTTAAAAAAGAGTGAAAATACTTGAAAACCTACAGAATAGAGGATTTTAACAAAACTCAAACTATTAAAAACTAGTAAAAACACCTGAAAACTGACAAAATAAAGAAATCAAAATCATTAAAAATATTTAAATAGATTAAAAATACCCTAAGACTCATAAAATGAATATTTTTCAAGAAACTTGAATTTTTCAAAATGTAAAAAAAGAGTAAGACTTGTTGAAATTTGACAGATAGATGATTTTAAAGGAACTCAAACCATTAAAAATAAGTAAAAACACCTGAATACTCAAAATACAAAAATTTAAAGAAATTAAAATCATCAAAAATGTTCAAAAAGATGAAAAATTCCCTAAAACTCACAAAATAAAGATTTTTCTAGACACTTAAACCCTTCAAAAATGTCGAAAAAGAGTAAAAATACTTGAGAACTGACAGAATGGAGCATTTTAAAGCAACTCAAGCCATTGAAAAATAGTAAAAATTCCTGAAAACTGACAAAATGAAAGAAACTAGAATCATCATTTTTTTTCAAAAAGTTGAAAAATTGCCCAAATCTCACAAAATAAAGATCACCTGAGAAACTCAAACCTTCAAAGTTGTCAATAAAGAGTGAAAATAATTGAACATTTTAGGAATAGAGGATTTTTAAGAAGTTTAAAACATTACAAATCAGTAAAAAAACCTGAAAGTGGCAAAATATAAGAATTTAATCATCAAAATGGTCGATTCAATATTTTTGTTAGCTGAAAAACTCATTAATGCAAACAGGATTCATCAATAATAATTAACATATGACGCATCCACCAAAACCTGAAGATAAACAAAATCTATTCTGTTGCAGGTTAGTCTACCACCCAGTCAGGTAAGTACCTGAACTCACGAAAACCGTACATCAGCATGGTCTCTTCTATTTCCAATTTACCATAAATCACTGAATTGTATCTAGCCCGTCCCATTCAGTTACAGGAAACTTTGTTATAACGAATGTCTCAAAGTTAATAAAACGAGGACTAACATGATAGATATGG
Organism: Orchestes rusci; assembly: GCA_958502075.1. NCBI lineage: Eukaryota > Metazoa > Arthropoda > Insecta > Coleoptera > Curculionidae > Orchestes > Orchestes rusci. Next base: position 28,952,552 of record OY293312.1, read on the forward strand.
GCAAACTTTGCTTGTTTGTTTCCTATTACAGCAGCAAACTTGAACCAGAGTTCCAGCAGCGTGGGGCAATACAAGATTCCTGAATGCAGAACAAAACGGTAAGTTTGGTTTTATTTTGGCAAATTGAATTGTTGGAGTTTGGATGGGAATCTGGAAAGTTATGTTCACTATCCCAATATCACCTAATGAATGCCATAGAAGTATAATATAATAATATAATAATGTCTTTATTTAGCTTATATAGCTACATACAAAAACAATATAAATAATAATAATGGCATAATGATTATAAAAAGATAAAAAGTGTATAATAACAATCAATAAATAAGTACAAACATATTTTAAACAATTAAAATTCATGCAACACATATTCCCTCAACAGTTTTTTAAAAGTTGTTAAGTTATCACAGTTCTTAATATGGCTCGGCATTTTATTGTAACCGGAGAGACCTCTGTTTAAGATTGAATTACTCATCATCTGACTAGAATTTCCTCTATTGACTAACATAAAATCATCACAGTTTCTAGTTTGGTAATTATGGATGTTCTTAAAACATTTTACTCTATCACAGATGTAGTTCGGTAACAATTTATTTCTAATTTTATAAATAAAGGTGTTAACATTAAACATTATTTTTTGTCTGATAGACAACATACCACTAACGTCTAACATAAGATTAATTGGAGTGTACCTATTACATTTTAAAACTGTTCTCATCGCTCTGTTTTGAATCACTTGAAATTCTCTAATTTTATAACTTGGTAGGCTGTACAATAAAGAGGAACAGAATTCGAGATGGGGAGCTGCTATACTATTATACAACAATAATTTTGAATACATTGACAGGTTTTTAGCTACTCTGGAGATAAATCCGATCTTTTGGGAAAATTTCCTCATTGTATAATCAGCATGAGGACGGAAACTCAATTCGGAGTCTAGTATAACTCCTAAATACTTAATTTGTTGTTCATACACTAAACATTCATTGTTAATTTCAACTCTCAAATTTGAAACGTCAATAGATCTTAGTTTATGCTTTTTGGCAAAAATACAATATTTTGATTTGGCCGTATTTATGCTTAATCTATTGGTACAAAGCCAATTATACAGTTTCTTCAAGTCATTGTTCATTTCAAGCTGTACCTGGTTCAAATCATCCCCCACCACATACAACATAGTATCGTCTGCGAATAGTTCGATTTTACTGTTCTCCGTGATAGTGACAATGTCATTAATGTATAATAAGAACAACAATGGACCCAGGACAGTTCCCTGTGGTACGCCGTGACGAGTAAACTTCAGGTTAGAAATACTGCCTCCAAATTTAACAGCTTGGGTTCTGTTTGACAAATATGACCTGAACCAATCGAGAACAGAGCCTACTATACCAAACCCCTCTAATTTCTGTAACAGTATACTCCTATCAATAGTTTCAAAGGCTCTCCTAAAGTCTAAGAATACAGCCAGTACATATTTATCACAATCCACATGTTTGAGGAAATCACTACATAAACCAACAATCACAGTTTCACATGAATGGCGCTCTCGGAAACCAGACTGATTTGACACCAGGATGCTGTTCCTATCACAGTGCTGCTGTATTTGTTCTTTAACCACAAGTTCCAAGAGTTTTTCATATGTAGGTACAGTATTTATCGGCCTAAACTCCTCATGTCGTTTCGTATTTGTAATCTTTGGCACAGGAATCACAGTTGAGGTTTTCCAATTCTCCGGGAATGTTCCTGTTGAGAGGGATGCATTTATGATGTCCAATAGACGATTTCCGACTACACCAAATATATCCTTTAAAACACGTGTTGATATGCCATCTTCTCCACCTCCAACATTTTTCATATTTTTAACATGTTCCTTAAGTTTTGACATTGTTACGGCTTCAAAAGAGAAAAATTCTGGATACACAGGGCTTTCTAAACCATTATTCTGTATGTATGTCGGTTGAGGTATACTTGACACAATTTTATCGACACTGTCAATAAAATAATCATTGAATTTGTTTGCTATGTTCCCTTTGTCAGTGATTAGGTCGTCGCCAAATAGGATTTCATTCACCGTAGATGGGTTTTTTTCCGGAAGTAAAGTTTTTAAATGCTTCCACATTTCCTTCGAGTTATTTTTATTTTCATCAATTACCCCTCTATAGTAATTCTCTTTTTCGATTCTAATTTTATCAACTATTAAATTTCGAATTTGTTTGTAATCATTCCAACTATGCTCACTTTTTTCATACACTGCTCTCTGATACATTATATCTCGTTCTTTCATCATCTGGACTATTTCATAAGTAATCCACTTTTTTTGGGAATATTTGATATCAACATGTATTGTTTGTACAGGACACATTTCATCTAGAAAAGTACGAACATTATTCACGAGTGCATTTGCCAAAATATTTACATCTACGATATTGTTATTCCAAGAGGTGTTCAATATTGAATTTTGTAATAGTTCTGTGTTATACCCACGCATGCATCTTCTCTTCACGGCAATTCCAATATTTTGGTTGTTGGCTCCTTCAATATTCAGTGACAAAATGGAATGATCACTAATTTTAGGGGTTAAGTGGACGGAAGCCTTCAGCAATTTATTATTGGTAACAATGTAATCAATTAATGTTTGACTTCTGTCTGTTATCCTAGTTGGAGATTTCACAATTTGTGTAAAACCATTTGAATAGATGTTTTTCAGTATTTTGTCCCCATAAAAAGAGCTTCTCGAAATATCGAAGTTAAAATCACCCATAATAATGTTGGTGCCATTAAAATCACTAACCTTATCCAAGTAGCCATCGAAGTATTCCAAAAATTTTGCATTCTCCTGTTGCGGCGGATGATACAGGACACTACACAACACCTTTAGTCCAGTCCAGATAGTCTGTATCGACAATAACCACACATAATTTTGAACACATTCCACCGTTATAAGTTTATATTTTAAGTCCTTCCTCACTAATGCCATCACTCCTCCAGTTCGCGGGTTTGAGGTCGTACATTGCTCGATGTTGTAGCCGTCAATTTTCAACTCGCACATGTCAATCTCCGCTGATACGTGAGTCTCCGACAGGAAAACAATTTTTGGCTTCCAATCATTTACAAAAACGATGATATTGTCTTTGTTATTTTTGAAACCCTGACAGTTTAAATACACAAGACCGGAATCCAAAACAGCGCCTTCCTCTAATTGCTATTTATTATATTTATTTTTTTGGATCTGCTCGAAACGTTTATAAACATCACAGTGTTGTACGTCCCAAACTACATGATCCACATTTAGTTTCAATCCGTACTTATTATTTGACACCAGACAATTTATACACTTAGTTACATTACTCGTACAGTTTTTCAATTCATGATCACCACTACATTTAGGACAAGCGAGATTTTCTTTGCAATCGTTCTTCAAATGTCCGTACTTGCAGCAATTAAAACATCTCAGTATCCCATAGTCGTTATAAATTGGACATCGGTTCCATCCTACATTCAGCTTTTCTTTGACTATAATCACACTGTAAGTTTTCGAATCGACTTCAAATACAATATTAAATCTTGTATTAAAGATTCTAGTTTTACGGAGAATTTTTAATTTAAAGTCTTTATCCTTATCATCGATATCATTTTGCTTGATAATTTTTTCCACAATGAGTTCGTCGCTAGTATAATCATTTTCATCAAGCCCCACTATTTTAATTCGATGTTCCTTGATTTTTGGCCGATCAACACAATAATCATTTCCAAGTTTATTCTGAATCTGGTGCTGAATGTCAACAATTTTTTTGTCGCTGCTGCAGTTCAAAACAAGGCCTCCGGTTTTTGTTTGACGACCCATTGATAAGCCAATTCCCATATCAGTTGGATTCACTTTTTTCTTTAAATCACTTTTCACCTGTGTAACGTCTTTATTTGTCGATTTTTGTGTCACAACTAGGATTTCATCGTGTTTTTTTACAGCAGAAGAGTATGTTTTAGGCGGTTGAACGGTTTCATTTTGTTTCTCTTCCCTTAGGCGTATAAGTTCATCTTTCAAATTTTGATTTTCGGACACTAAAAAATCTACCTTTTTATTTAATTCATTCGTATTTTGAACCAGAATCTCCAACGTTGAATTGATCATTTCAATTGTACTTAGATCAATTGGTATGTCGTCGGTTCGGCTCCGTTTTCTCGATCGATCCGGTTTATTGATCTCACTGCTTCTAACCTCATTTTTTACATCACAGCACGCCTTGCACTTCCATATGGATTTTCGCAGATGGAACCCTCGGGGATCGATGTTTTCACACTTTCCGTGATAGCATAGACTACATTTCACGCATTGTATAACAGATTTAATATCTTCGAACTGTAATTTACACACAAAACAGCGAATATCAGGACCGCTCGCGTCGTCAACAACCTCGCTCGCTGACATCTCGACCCCGAGAAGTGTCCCAGAACCAGTAAATTCCAGTGAACCACATAATTTTCCAAGTTTCTTTTTGTCAAAATTGACTGGAATTTATTAATATCAATATAATTCTTCATTACAATATTTCATTTATTGATACGTCTGACAACGTTGCAATTTTAAACCAAACGAACGATGTCGGTGTGATGTGATTTCTCGCACAAGCGAAATGACTCCTCACTTATCACGATTTCCAGTATGAGCGTTCTGGAAGAGTCTTGATGACTTGAAACTTCACTATCATCAAATAGATGTATTTCTCTTTAATATTCAAGGATAGTGTAGCCTTTTTTCCATCGCTACTACTACTTCTTAAATACTCGAACAGTTTTCCTTGATCTTTTACACTAAGAAGTTGATAAAAGGATTTTTTATTACAACGGCAACAACGGATACTATTTGAAATGCCATGACGTTAATAGATGCGTCACAGTGACAGAGTCATTTTCCAGTTGAAAATAATTTTATTTGTTATCGAGCTGAAGATCTTGTGTTGCCTTTATGTAAAAAAAGTGCTCTCTTTGGACGGTTGGATTGTCTAGATCTTATCACAAATGAGTTGAAAAAACATAACATACACATTGTCAAAGGAACCATGGTTGTCAATCTTGAAGTGATTTCGTTGAAAAAGGTATTTTCTTTACTTAGAAAATTTAAATTCATGTTTGCAGTAAGTGACTTTTTACTTATTTAAATACTGAGTTTTCTGTATAAGTCGAAAATCGTTTAGATAGAAATCGTTGAAACCTGTGATCTCTGTTCATCGCGTGTCAAATTCAAAATTAAAACAAAATGTTATTGTCTCAAACCAATCGTCTACTCTCATTGGACTTTTTTTGTCTGACTTTTTACAAATCGGACCCACTGCATAAAAATCGCCATGCGGAAACGTCAAATGCAGCGGGTCAAGATGCGAAATTCGTACAACAAATAGGGTTTTTGGCTACTTATTGATGTGCTGCGGTAGTTTATTGGAAAGGAACTGTGGATTTTTGGTTTAATCGTTGGTTTAAGTCAGTTCCAGTATAATATTTATTCGAATTTGAGAAATATGTTGATGTAAAAGAACAAACTATAAAAAAATGATTAAAATACTGTGTTTTGGATAATTTTATGATTTCAAAATTCAAAGCTTCGTTTTCAGGATACAGGGTGTACAAAATGGAAATTATTTATCGTTCTCTAATCTTTTAAACAACTCAAAGTATTGCAACAAGATCCTTATTTTTGTATGCAAACTTGCGAGAAAACATGTAACTTACTAAAAAAAAAACACAAAAATTCAAGAAAAAAACTAGATCGAATATCTCCAAAATAGCGCAGGATTCATTCAATTCAATTCAAAAGTTATAGACATTTTAAATATTCAGCAAGCTTGAAAATGTCATACAATCGAATATTTTCAATCTTGTAAAAATCTTCATAGATTAAAAAATAACGAGGCGTGATTTGTTGATGTATGGAAATTGACTTCAGCGTTTTGTTTGATAAATTATATATAAATTATATAGGGTGTCCCAGCAAGGGTGGCCACCGGCCATATCTCAGAAACTACTGGACCTAAAAGTTCAGGAAAAAAAAAATTATCACTAAAGTGGCCACGAGAAAATGCTGGGAAATATTTATAACTTCGAAATTTTTCCGCTAGGGGGCGCATCAAAGCTTAAATATTAAAATTCGAAATTTCTCCGGAAACTCTCAGATTGAGGTATATCTTTATCAACATGGTTAGAAAACCTAGACAATTCCACGTCTTTTTGGTACAGGGCTCATTGGCGTACCGATCTTCGTGTGAGTAGGGGAAGGTAGTGAAAGTGTAATTGTTCAAGTGGCTGTAACTTATAAACAACTTGTCCGATTTTGTTGCGTATAGGCTTGTTTGGAAGATAAATGTGAGTACTTTCGTATATCGTATCCAGTGATGCGTAATTGTCTCCAGAAAAGTTGCTAAAAGGCGTCATTTGAATTAAAAACTGTTATTTTCGTTTCACCGCAAAAATTTAAATGGCTTCAATAATAATAACTAGTCCAAATTATGTAAAATTTAATGTTTTAAGGTTTTTTCTTGTAAATTTAATCTTCATTTCGATTCTGTTATCAGAATTATACCGTACCATTTAAATTTTTGCGGTGAAACGAAAATAACAGTTTTTAATTCAAATTACTCCTTCTAGCAACTTTTTTGGAGAAAATCACGCATCACTGGATACGATATACGAAAGTACTCACATTTATCTTCCAAACAAGCCTATACGCAACAAAATCGGACAAGTCGTTTATAAGTTACAGCCACTTGAACAATTACACTTTCACTACCTTCCCTTACTCACACGAAGATCGGTACGCCAATGAGCCCTGTACCAAAAAGACGTGAAATTGTCTAGGTTTTCTAAAGGTTTGATAAAGATATACCTCAATCTGAGAATTTCCGGAGAAATTTCGAATTTTAATATTTAAGCTTTGATTGCGCCCCCTAGCGGCAAAATTTCGAAGTTAAAAATATTTTCCAGCATTTTCTCGTGGCCACTTTAGTGATCATATTTTTTTTCCTGAACTTTTAGGTCCAGTAGTTTCCGAGATATGGCCGGAGGCCACCCTTGCTGGGACACCCTGTATTATACAGGGTGTTTCATTAATATTGCGAAAAAATTCAGGGTGAGTTTCCCCACTCAAAAATAATAAGAAAACTTCATATAAAGGTGTGTCCGGAAATGCTTCGTTACAGAGCTACACGGTGTTGAAGTTTTATTTTTATTTTTGTTTTTTTTAAATAATATTTGAACCAATGTCTATATTTCCATAAAAATCGGTATTTCTTATGCGGAATTCGAATTTTATCTCAGTTTGGCTCTAACTTGTAGAGGGCGCCACCTACACTCATTTGTCCTGACATGTACAGCCATAACTTTTTTGGACGTAACCGTATGACATATTTGAGTGAAAAAACATATTTCTCCTTCGTTTTTATGCAAAAAAGGCATACCTGTTAGAAGTCGCTACTTGCAACCATTCTCGAAATATTTGGATTTGAATAATTAATACATGGGATTTTGAAATTATGGTAAGTTAAAAAGATAAAAGTCGACTTGTGTGTGATGTTATCAATAACTTTCATGCAAATATTATTTAAACAAAAACAAATAAAAAAACTGAAAAAAAAATAAATTAAATAATAACTTTAACTCCCTGTAGCTCTGTAACGAAGCATTTACGGACACATCTTTATATGAAATGTTCTTTTTATTTTTAGGTGAGGAAACTTATCCTGTATTTTTGGCAGTATCAATGAAACACAATGCTCGGCCATAATTTCATTATCATATGTATTCATTATTTCAAATCTAAATATCTCGAAAATGGTGGCACGTAGCGACTTCTATCAGGTATGCCTTTATTGCATAAAAATAAAGGAGAAATATGGTTTTCCACTCAAATTTGTCATACGGTTACGTCCAAAAAAGTTATGGCTGTACATGTCAGGACAAATGAGTGTAGGTGGCGCCCTCTACAAGTTAGAGCCAAAGTGAGATAAAATTCGAATTCCGCATAAAAAGAAACCCTCAAATACCGATTTTTATGGAAATATAGACATTGGTTCAAATATTATTTAGAAAAAACAAAAATAAAAATAAAACTTCAACACCCTGTAGCTCTGTAACGAAGCATTTCCGGACACACCTTTATATGAAGTTTTCTTATTATTTTTGAGTGGGGAAACTCACCCTAGATTTTTTCGCAATATTAATGAAACACCCTGTATATAAATTATATTATTCGTTGATAAATCATATTACGGAAGTGATTGTACCCTCCTCTGTCCAAAGTAGTTCCCTCGATGTCACATAGTACGCTATAGCACAACTGAAAGAAAACACTATGAACCTATACAGGGTGATAAAGAAAAAAGTACATTGCATAGTGCCACACAATACACTAAATTATGTGTTATGAAAAAAAGTTCCTATGAACAGTCGAAAATGACATACATTGTGAAGCAAGGAAGTTAGGACCGATTCAATAGAGATGGAACCCTGTATGTAGTAATCACAAAACTAAAATCATATTTGGATTAAGCATGATAAAAAACTCCTGTATACCACATTTTATCCATTTCTTGCGTCTCTGGCTAAAGATATTCAAAAAAAAAAACAAACAAAAATTACATTCAACACCCAGTATCTTTTAGCCGAAGACCTTGCGGACCCATGTTCATGGGAACTTTTTTTCTTATTTCATTGTCCTCTATTGTATGGCACTATGCAATGTACTTTTTTCTATGTCACCCTGTAGATAACAAGAAAAATTTCCAAATCAAAGTTTCAGAAAATTTATGTGAATGTGTTCTTTGTTTTTGTTCTGATTAATGTTGTGAATGTGTTTTCAAATATTTACATTAAAGAATATCGCGTGAGCAAGAAAAAATGAATCCCAACTGACCAAAACTATTGAAAAACCGACCAAACTGACGAAGTTTGGGTTAGTTTGGGTTACATGATTTTTTTGTTTTTGGAGATATCGCGATGAAATCTGCGCCCGTGTTCGCAAAATACGTAACTTTGTCATGTTTTTTTTTCTGGTTTGTCAAAAAAAAAACTTCCTATAGAAATCAAGCGACAAATTTGAACCCATTATTATTGTGGAATGAAAAAGTTGTAAAATTCGAATTAAAAAAAATATATCAAGATAAAAAATTAAAAAAATTCCTGAAGAAACTAGATCGAATTCTCTTCAAAAAGAAAGGTTGAAAAGTTGTTACTCTCTAAAATTTAATCTCACAAAATAGTCACGTATACTCCTATCATACAGAATTCATAATTCGTTGAACTGTTTTGTCTAACTTTTTATAAATAGGGCCCACTGTACAGGGTGTCCCATTTTAATAATAATAATAATGTCTTTATTTAGCTTATATAGCTACATACAAAAACAATATAAATAATAATAATGGCATAATGATTATAAAAAGATAAAAAGTGTATAATAACAATCAATAAATAAGTACAAACATATTTTAAACAATTAAAATTCATGCAACACATATTCCCTCAACAGTTTTTTAAAAGTTGTTAAGTTATCACAGTTCTTAATATGGCTCGGCATTTTATTGTAACCGGAGAGACCTCTGTTTAAGATTGAATTAGGTACTCATCATCTGACTAGAATTTCCTCTATTGACTAACATAAAATCATCACAGTTTCTAGTTTGGTAATTATGGATGTTCTTAAAACATTTTACTCTATCACAGATGTAGTTCGGTAACAATTTATTTCTAATTTTATAAATAAAGGTGTTAACATTAAACATTATTTTTTGTCTGATAGACAACATACCACTAACGTCTAACATATAAGATTAATTGGAGTGTACCTATTACATTTTAAAACTGTTCTCATCGCTCTGTTCTGAATCACTTGAAATTCTCTAATTTTATAACTTGGTAGGCTGTACAATAAAGAGGAACAGAATTCGAGATGGGGAGCTGCTATACTATTATACAACAATAATTTTGAATACATTGACAGGTTTTTAGCTACTCTGGAGATAAATCCGATCTTTTGGGAAAATTTCCTCATTGTATAATCAGCATGAGGACGGAAACTCAATTCGGAGTCTAGTATAACTCCTAAATACTTAATTTGTTGTTCATACACTAAACATTCATTGTTAATTTCAACTCTCAAATTTGAAACGTCAATAGATCTTAGTTTATGCTTTTTGGCAAAAATACAATATTTTGATTTGGCCGTATTTATGCTTAATCTATTGGTACAAAGCCAATTATACAGTTTCTTCAAGTCATTGTTCATTTCAAGCTGTACCTGGTTCAAATCATCCCCCACCACATACAACATAGTATCGTCTGCGAATAGTTCGATTTTACTGTTCTCCGTGATAGTGACAATGTCATTAATGTATAATAAGAACAACAATGGACCCAGGACAGTTCCTTGTGGTACGCCGTGACGAGTAACTTCAGGTTAGAAATACTGCCTCCAAATTTAACAGCTTGGGTTCTGTTTGACAAATATGACCTGAACCAATCGAGAACAGAGCCTACTATACCAAACCCCTCTAATTTCTGTAACAGTATACTCCTATCAATAGTCTCAAAGGCTCTCCTAAAGTCTAAGAATACAGCCAGTACATATTTATCACAATCCACATGTTTGAGGAAATCACTACATAAACCAACAATCACAGTTTCACATGAATGGCGCTCTCGGAAACCAGACTAATTTGACACCAGGATGCTGTTCCTATCACAGTGCTGCTGTATTTGTTCTTTAACCACAAGTTCCAAGAGTTTTTCATATGTAGGTACAGTATTTATCGGCCTAAACTCCTCATGTCGTTTCGTATTTGTAATCTTTGGCACAGGAATCACAGTTGAGGTTTTCCAATTCTCCGGGAATGTTCCTGTTGAGAGGGATGCATTTATGATGTCCAATAGACGATTTCCGACTACACCAAATATATCCTTTAAAACACGTGTTGATATGCCATCTTCTCCACCTCCAACATTTTTCATATTTTTAACATGTTCCTTAAGTTTTGACATTGTTACGGCTTCAAAAGAGAAAAATTCTGGATACACAGGGCTTTCTAAACCATTATTCTGTATGTATGTCGGTTGAGGTATACTGGACACAATTTTATCGACACTGTCAATAAAATAATCATTGAATTTGTTTGCTATGTTCCCTTTGTCAGTGATTAGGTCGTCGCCAAATAGGATTTCATTCACTACAGATGGGTTTTTTTCCGGAAGTAAAGTTTTTAAATGCTTCCACATTTCCTTCGAGTTATTTTTATTTTCATCAATTACCCCTCTATAGTAATTCTCTTTTTCGATTCTGATTCTATCAACTATTAAATTTCGAATTTGTTTGTAATCATTCCAACTATGCTCACTTTTTTCATACACTGCTCTCTGATACATTACATCTCGTTCTTTCATCATCTGGACTATTTCATAAGTAATCCACTTTTTTTGGGAATATTTGATATCAACATGTATTGTTTGTACAGGACACATTTCATCTAGAAAAGTACGAACATTATTCACGAGTGCATTTGCCAAAATATTTACATCTACGATATTGTTATTCCAAGAGGTGTTCAATATTGAATTTTGTAATAGTTCTGTGTTATACCCACGCATGCATCTTCTCTTCACGGCAATTCCAATATTTTGGTTGTTGGCTCCTTCAATATTCAGTGACAAAATGGAATGATCACTAATTTTAGGGGTTAAGTGGACGGAAGCCTTCAGCAATTTATTATTGGTAACAATGTAATCAATTAATGTTTGACTTCTGTCTGTTATCCTAGTTGGAGATTTCACAATTTGTGTAAAACCATTTGAATAGATGTTTTTCAGTATTTTGTCCCCATAAAAAGAGCTTCTCGAAATATCGAAGTTAAAATCACCCATAATAATGTTGGTGCCATTAAAATCACTAACCTTATCCAAGTAGCCATCGAAGTATTCCAAAAATTTTGCATTCTCCTGTTGCGGCGGATGATACAGGACACTACACAACACCTTTAGTCCAGTCCAGATAGTCTGTATCGACAATAACCACACATAATTTTGAACACATTCCACCGTTATAAGTTTATATTTTAAGTCCTTCCTCACTAATGCCATCACTCCTCCAGTTCGCGAGTTTGAGGTCGTACATTGCTCGATGTTGTAGCCGTCAATTTTCAACTCGCACATGTCAATCTCCGCTGATACGTGAGTCTCCGACAGGAAAACAATTTTTGGCTTCCAATCATTTACAAAAACGATGATATTGTCTTTGTTATTTTTGAAACCCTGACAGTTTAAATACACAAGACCGGAATCCAAAACAGCGCCTTCCTCTAATTGCTATTTATTATATTTATTTTTTTGGATCTGCTCGAAACGTTTATAAACATCACAGTGTTGTACGTCCCAAACTACATGATCCACATTTAGTTTCAATCCGTACTTATTATTTGACACCAGACAATTAATACACTTAGTTACATTTTACATTACTCGTACAGTTTTTCAATTCATGATCACCACTACATTTAGGACAAGCGAGATTTTCTTTGCAATCGTTCTTCAAATGTCCGTATTTGCAGCAATTAAAACATCTCAGTATTCCATAGTCGTTATAAATTGGACATCGGTTCCATCCTACATTCAGCTTTTCTTTGACTATAATCACACTGTAAGTTTTCGAATCGACTTCAAATACAATATTAAATCTTGTATTAAAGATTCTAGTTTTACGGAGAATTTTTAATTTAAAGTCTTTATCATTATCATCGATATCATTTTGCTTGATAATTTTTTCCACAATGAGTTCGTCGCTAGTATAATCATTTTCATCAAGCCCCACTATTTTAATTCGATGTTCCTTGATTTTTGGCCGATCAACACAATAATCATTTCCAAGTTTATTCTGAATCTGGTGCTGAATGTCAACAATTTTTTTGTCGCTGCTGCAGTTCAAAACAAGGCCTCCGGTTTTTGTTTGACGACCCATTGATAAGCCAATTCCCATATCAGTTGGATTCACTTTTTTCTTTAAATCACTTTTCACCTGTGTAACGTCTTTATTTGTCGATTTTTGTGTCACAACTAGGATTTCATCGTGTTTTTTTACAGCAGAAGAGTATGTTTTAGGCGGTTGAACGGTTTCATTTTGTTTCTCTTCCCTTAGGCGTATAAGTTCATCTTTCAAATTTTGATTTTCGGACACTAAAAAATCTACCTTTTTATTTAATTCATTCGTATTTTGAACCAGAATCTCCAACGTTGAATTGATCATTTCAATTGTACTTAGATCAATTGGTATGTCGTCGGTTCGGCTCCGTTTTCTCGATCGATCCGGTTTATTGATCTCACTGCTTCTAACCTCATTTTTTACATCACAGCACGCCTTGCACTTCCATGTGGATTTTCGCAGATGGAACCCTCGGGGATCGATGTTTTCACACTTTCCGTGATAGCATAGACTACATTTCACGCATTGTATAACAGATTTAATATCTTCGAACTGTAATTTACACACAAAACAGCGAATATCAGGACCGCTCGCGTCGTCAACAACCTCGCTCGCTGACATCTCGACCCGATTGGGTACTTTTGCGGGGTATCTCCGTTATTCTTATAGATAGAAAGTTGCGGTTTTCGCGACAGTGTGCTTCTTTTTCGTGAAACTAAAGATGCCGTTAACAAAATTTTCATAGCCTTTTAGTTTTTAAGATACACGGCTTAACTGAAAATGTTGCATTTTAAGGTACCCCTCGTATCTAAACTATCAGATACGTTATGGAAAATGTGAAAACTGTTTCTTATATAACTTTTCCCGTAGAACTCGATTCTGCCGGAATTAGTATACAGGGTCAGGTCAAAAAGTTATAGGCTAAAATTTTTTTTTTTTAAAGTGCATATTCTTATATATTTTTGAAAAGGTGAAGAAAAAACAAATCTTATGGACGTTAAATATACAGGGTGTTCCATTTAAAAAAATAAAGTTAGGTCCGATAACTTTTTGACCTTACCCTGTATACTAATTCCGAAGGCAGAATCGAGTTCTACGGAAAAAGTTATAAAAGAAACAGTTTTCTTATTTTCCATAACTTATCTGATAGTTTAGATACGAGGGGTGCCTTAAAATGCAACTTTTTCAGATTAGCCCTGTATCTTAAAAACTAAAAGGGCTATGAAAATTTTGTTAACGGCATCTTTAGTTTCACGAAAAAGTAGCACACTGTCGCGAAAACCGCAACTTTCTATCTATAAGAATAACGGAGATACCCCGCAAAAGTACCCAAAATGGGACACCCTGTACAAATAAAGTCATGCAAAAGCGTCAAATGCAGCGGGCCAGGATGCGAAATTCTGATGGTTTAGGTTTGGATTGTATTTATTTGCAAAGAAAAACGGTTTTTTGTGTAAGAATAATGATAAACTGAATAATAACCAGAAACATACTATACAGAGCGTTTTCTAAACAATGGTAAAAAATCGTGCAGTGATGATTTTTTCTCAATACTTCCGAAACCGTTCATACAAAAATCATATCTTTCATCGCATAAAATATGTAATATCATCCATGTCTCAAAGAGGTCCTTGTATTCAACGTAGACATATAGGGTGTTTCATAAATGTTGTCCTAAACTTTGGGAGGTGATATGTCCGGAAACGCTTCGTTTACGAGATATAGGGTGTTCAAAATAAAAAAAAAAAACTTCCAAATTAATAAGTATCTAAAAACGTTTTGGCCAATTTGAATGAAATTTTAACAGTTTATTCATAACCTTAAAAGGTATCCTTTGGACCTATCACAGTAGTTCATCTAGTGATACCAGGGGCGTGCCCACATGGCAAGTCGTTTAGTTTTTTGTACGAAAAATTACGCTTTTTTGCAATTTTTATTATTTTTTTAATAAACCAAATCTAAAAATAAAACTTCTTTTGCTTTTGAGTTTTGTACTAATTTTCTTTTTCTTTCCAATGCCACAATCTGCTTGATGACCTATAAAAAACTCTTTTTTTTTTTATTTTGAACACCCTATATTTCGGATACGAAGCGGTTCAGGACATATTATGTTAATAGGAATTTTTTCGTTTTTTTTTTTTTGATGAGTACTATAACCTCCCGAAGGTAGGGACAACCTTTATGAAACACCCTGTATAAAATTATTGAGGCCTTGTATGTTTATGTATGTTTATGATACGATGAAAGTATTTTTTGAAAAAATCACAATTTTCTTCATAGGCACGCAGACAGAAGACGGGTTTTTTTCTCAATATTTTCGAAACCGCTAATGATTGAAATATTGAAATTTGACGTGGCATAAACTTTTCACGCCGTATAAGATTCTGAGCTCAAAAATTTAAAATTTTTGGTGGATGCGTATCATGATAAAGTGGTAACACGGTAGTGCTTTTGTACTCAATTTTATCTTTGAAAAATATACATATATATACAGTGTGACCCATTTGTTTTTGGAACACCCTGATAAAAAGTTTATTTCTTAACCGATCTGGTTCTTTTTTTTTTGGATTGTAGAGCTCGAAAAATTGTATATTCTTGGCAAAAAGTGACCTTCGCCATTTTGACTTCAAGGCCTACTATGTTAGTTTTTAAGAGCAAAATTTCAGGAAACCATATTAGCGATTTTTTTAGAAAAAATCTGTGTGCGCCACTGGATTCAGCATCCTTTAAAACGGGTCTATACAAATTTTCAACCGAAAATATCAAGTTGAAAAAAATTAAAAATTCGCACTTTAACAATCTTTGATTCTATCAAAAGAAATGATAAATGCATTGAAGTTGATGGTGGTTTGGTAGAAGATACAAATTTTTAGTTTTATGTCATTTTTATTTGTTTTGATAGAATCAAAGATTGTTAAAGTGCGAATTTTTAATTTTTTTCAACTTGATATTTTCAGTTGAAAATTTGTATAGACCCGTTTTAAAGGATGCTGAATCCAGTGGCGCACACAGATTTTTTCTAAAAAAATCGCTAATATGGTTTCCTGAAATTTTGCTCTTAAAAACTAACATAGTAGGCCTTGAAGTCAAAATGGCGAAGGTCACTTTTTGCCAAGAATATACAATTTTTCGAGCTCTACAATCCAAAGAAAAACGAACCAAATCGGTTAAGAAATAAACTTTTTATCAGGGTGTTCCCAAAACAAATGGGTCACACTGTATGTGCACTGGTTTTGGGTCAATTTCAGTTTTATAAGTCGAACAATATTGCAGTAATAATGCACCCCTTTATGAAACCCACATAACTGCATCCCTAGTTAATCCTAAACCTTCAATGCATTTCAGTTTGATCAATTCCGCCCTGATATTTTCCAATTAAAACTGCAATCCTCTGCAATATTAACAACGATTTTCATTGTTTGCCATCATCATTATCCCTTGTATACACAAGTCGAAGATTAAGCAAATAATTTCAGTTTATTTCGGTACCCGACATCAGCCAGTTTGTCCCTGTCGACTGTCGCCAAAGTCTGACGGTATTGAATCGGGTGTGTACGGGTCTTTTATTTTCAGTTGCAGTGCAGTGAAATGAGTTAAAGTTGAGGATTATTTTGTTGGATTTAAAGGTATTTTTAATACTAATATTATCTGTTGAAAATTAAAATTCGGGGTCAAAAATATATTAATTCAAAAATAAATCAATTTGATTACAGCCCGAAATTCCAAACCAGTATGCTATATTTATAGACAAGAAAATAATCACAGTATGTATATTTTTAAAAATTTGTGAATGGTTGTTTAATTATTGTTTCAATGAATAGTTATTGCCTATACACACAACACAGGAAGGCATAAATAAAAAACCATCATGTTGACTTGATGATTGATTTAAGTATGATATATCACCTTATCAGCAGCTAAGACTATAAATCGATAACAATCGTATTGATTTTCTTCGTTATCGATCCCTTGTCCCTTGTCACATCTGGGACATATTTATTTTTAAATTCCAAATAGGCGTATCCTTGTCTAGACCATATTCTAATTTTAATCAGAGGGTAACGAACAGTTAATGTGAATAAAGGGCTTGTCCTCCACTTAAGTACCAGAGGCGGTACCCGTCGGGATGACTCATTACAGTTTATTTCAATTAACTAATTTATAGAAAAATTTCTATCAATGTATTGTTGATTCTGTCATAAGGGAATCTTTTTTCGTCCCTAAAATGGACTTTTGTGGTCGTTGGCTGTTTGCTGCATACAAAATCGACGTAATGTACTATAGAATAGATGGTGTACTGTTTGTGTTAAATTGTACGTTATTAATGATTGCGTCCATGTTTTTCCACTTTTCTGTCAAATTTGCTCTTCAATGTGCAATTACGTTAGCTTGTTCGGTGGTTTTGAAGTGTGGTAAACTCCGCTTCTTTGACTATCGTTATTTTGACCGTTATGGTTATGAGGAACTTAATTGAATTCTAAATTCGATATGAAATCTCCAGTTCACGATTTAAATTCATTCTGAAATTATCCTTTTATTACGCTAAAATCGTATAAGAAAAAAATTTGATCATCTGACAAGGACAAGGGTAGAATAAAAAATTTATATTTCCCAAAATATTGAAGATATAACGTTTTTGTAATTTTGCATCAAAGACCTTTGTAACGTAGCCAGGAGGAGAACCAGGAAAAAATTAGATAGAAAAGTCAAACAAAATTTTGATCATGTGTCAAGGCTAGACTAAAAATAGCGCCTTGAATTTTGCACCAGTCGATTCAGCAGGAATTTGCCCTTCTTTTTGGGGTAAAACCCCAGTAAGGATGAAAAAGTTGTATACAGTGTGTCCAGAATAAAATGATGTTTATGGCACTATATGGGGATATTGGAAACTTTAAAAGATACGACGTTGCGTAAATGGAAGAAAAGCAGCGTATTTGTATGCCCAAAAATAGTCCACCTTTGTTTTATTTTAAATCGATACCGTAATGTGGATACAGGGTGAAAAGGGAAAAGGCAAATTTTGAAGAATCCACACAATTTTGCTTATTATAAATGCTAGAACTTTCAAATTTTCAGGATATGGTTAAGAGGATACGACAATTCTAAAAACGACGTCAAAAAAATTTTAGGCCCACTATGTTGCGTCCAGCCAAAGTCAAGTCTGTTTTTTTTTATGAAAGTCATATTTTTGAAAATCATTTTCAATGCGGATTTTGAAAATGAAAAAAATCAATATGTCCCACATAAGAAAAACGACAGTTGACCTCGGCCGGAGGCAACATATTAGGCCTAAAATTTTTTTTAACGTCGTTTTTAGAATTGTCTTTTCCTCTTATCCATATCCTGAAAATTTGGAAATGTCAGCTTTTATAATCAGGAATATTGTGGTTTTTCAAAAATTGACATTTTTCTTTTTCAACCTGTATCTACATTACCGTATCGATTCAAACTAAAACAAAGCTATAATATTTTTGGGAATACAAATACGCAACTTTTCTTTTATTTAAGCGACGTCGTATCTCTTACCATTTTTAATATCCCCATGTACATCATTTTATTCTGGACACACTGTATGCGCAAATAAGTAAATTTCATAGTACAGGGTGCAGGCAGCAGTTAAACCTGCATTTTTGAAAGGGACATTTTTCTATGAAGACAGTATTTTTACTGAGCACATGAAATTTGATTATCAAGGTAGGTGCTTGTAAATACTGAACACATTTTTTTTTTTATCAAGAAAGGGGCAGGGGTCGCCAGAGTACTCTCGAAAAGTACCTACGGGAATAGTCACAAACTTTCCCTCGAGTAATTGCCAGGAATTGAAAAAAAAATATCCCCTAAAAGTAACTACCGGGAATAGACAAAAAAGCCCCAAAAGTAACTGTCGAAAATTACAAAAAAAAGGTCTCCCAAAGTAAGTGCGGGAACTGAAAACTAATTTTCTCTCAAGTAACTGGCGGGAATTAAAAATAAATGTTTCCCAAAGTAACTGCCGGGAATAGAAAACTGAATAAAGAAACTTATTTTCCCTTAAGTAACTGCCAGGAATTGAAAATAAATTTCCCCTTAAGTACCGGACAGGAACAGAAAACTGAAGTAAGTGCCGGGAACTGAAAACAAATTTCCCCCAAAGAATAATTGCCGGGAATTGAAAACAAACTTTCCCTTAAGTAAGTGCCGGAAACTGATAACTTATTTTCGCTTGAGTTACTGCCGGCAATTGAAAATAAATTTACCCTAAAGTAACTGCCAGGAAAAGAAAACTGAAGTAAGTGCTGGGAATTGAAATCAAGTTTCCCCTAAAGCAACTGTCGGGAATTGAAAATTAATTTCCCCTGAAGTAACTGCCAGGAATAGAAAACTAAAGTAAGTGCCGGGAATTGAAAACAAATTTCCCCTAAAGTAACCGTCGGGAATTGAAAACAAATTTCCCCAAAAGTAACTGTCGAGAATTGAAAACAAATTTCCCCTAAAGAAAGTGCCGGACATTGAAAAAAACTTTTCCCAAAGTAAGTGCCGGGAACTGAAAACTAATTTCCCTCAAAGTAGCTGTCGGGAATTGAAAACAAATTTCCCCTAAAGAAAGTGCCGGACATTGAAAAAAACTTTTCCCAAAGTAAGTGCCGGGAACTGAAAACTAATTTCCCCTAAAGTAACTTTCGGAAATTGAAACAAATTTTCCCCAAAGTATAAGTGCCGGGAATTGAAAACAGACTTTTCCTTAAGTAAGTACCGGAAACTGAAAACTGATTTCCGCTTGAGTAACTACTGCAGGGAATTGAAAATGATTTTACCCTAAAGTAACTGCCAGAAAAAGAAAACTAAAGTAAGTGCCGGGAATAAAACAAATTTCCCCTTAAGTTACTGCCGGAAATTGAAAAAAAAATCCCCAAAACTAGTTACAGGGAATCAAAAAAAAAATCCCCTAAAAGAAACTACCGGGTATAGACAAAAAAAAACTCAAAAGTAACTGTCTGGAATTGAAAACAAATTTTACCTTTGGAAACTGCCGGGAATCAAAAACAAATTTCTCCTTAAGTTACTGCCGCAAATTTAATAATAAATCCCCAAACCTATCTACAGGGAATCGAAGAAAAAAATCCCCTAAAACGAACTCCCGAGAATAGACGAAAAAATACCCAAAAGTAACTTCTGAGGATTGAAAACAAATTTCCCCCAAAGAAATGTCAAAACAAAATTTTGATTTCACTTTACCAACCTATTTTTTTTCGCATTAATTAATTTTTTCCAAAAGCTAAATTCTAGCGGATGTAAAGAATAATGTTTGCCGGATTTTTGTGAGTCGAGTCCACTGTACACAACTCGCCATGCACAAACGTCAAATACAATGGGTCAAGTCACACATCTTGCACGACAAAATGGGTTTTTAGCTGAGATGAGAAATTCGTTGGAAATTTATTTTGAAGATTTCAACTTTCCTTCCCAATCAATAATTATCAATTATTAATTCAAATTTATTTCAAAGGCTTCATTTATCACGTTTTAAATATGCATACATTTTCCTGTTTGGGAAAAGATCAAAATCAATTTAATGTCTGAATAAACACTGAAAATGCATTAAACTATTTCGAAACGGAATTTTGATATTATTAATGTGTGGAATAAATGTATGTATATAAACATTTGAGGATATGTCTGACATTATTCCATATTCAATATCACTAAAAACGTTCTCTGTAAATGATATTTGTCAGAAACAGATATATTATTTCGTCCATTTCGTAAAAGAAAACCTGACAAACCCACATATGTATTTCTTTTCACTACAATCAAAATATACAGGGCGTCCCTAAAAGGTGTGGAAAAAACTCTACCATGTACCCCTGAGGTCAAAATATGTCGATTTAAGACAATTTATCTGAGTCAAAAACTGCACCGTTTCCGAGATACAGGGTTATCAAGTTTAAAAATCGATTTTTCTCATTATTTTGTTTTTTTTACATATTGATTTGAAAATTCGTATACGGGGGTTTTGTGGTATAAGGAATTCGATTATGAAGTCCGTTCTACTGTGGCCGCTAGAGGACGCCCTACACCGCACATTTTGTGGTTTAAAATGGTCATTACCATTTTCCCCAACTAGCCAACAGAAGCCTAATTATTCATAACCAGAATTTAGTGTAAACAGTACAGTTAAATCGAATTTCTCAATAAATCCACGTCTGTCTTTAAATATTTATCTTCAAATTATAAATCTATCCACACTTCTTTGTATGTGTGTGGATCGTTTACTGCACTTAGAGTAATGAAACTCAATTATAATTATCATTATTCAGCTTATGTACGTCAGAAGATGGTTATTCAATTGACTTTCGGTCAAATCACTTTGGTTCTACCTACATGACGTCTTTTAGTTGAATAAGATAATCAACAATAATTATTGTGGCATTGTCCCTTTTTTCACCTACAACAGCATGAAAATGTACTATTTATTACATTTAAAAGGGACTGGAGTCCAACAATTGAAAAGCAGTATTTTCATTATTTCATTACGCAGCTACATTTTTTTCGGTCCACATACTATGCAGCTGGTTGACCGACAAGTTGTTCAACAAATTGAATGGACAGCCTTCGCAACCTTGAATAGTATATTGACCACACACCATTCAACATACACATAACATTGAAAAAAAAAACGTTGGATTTCTATCGTTTTAACTTTTGTGTTTCTTCTTTCCATCCATTGGAGGTGTTATATATAATATATATACAGGGCTTTTCACTTAAAACTCCGCACGTCAATATCTCGAAAACGAATAGGAATATTTGATTTCTGTAAAAAGTAGTCAATGTATGGGGTCGAGTAGTTATTTTTCACAGTTAAAAAAATTCGACGCCTACCAAGAGTAAAGCGTCGCGACGCATCGAAAATATCAATCGATTGCAGGGACTCTGAAATTACGCGCACACAAAAGTACGAGTTATTTATAAACTTTTTTGTAATTCAGTCGAACTCATTTATTCTACTCAGTTTTGAGATATACAGTGTGTCCAAGATAAGGATGTCTATCATGGGGATCTTGAAAACCGTGAGAGATACAAGGTCCGTTAAATGGAGGCAAAGTTGCGTATTTTGATGCTTAAGAAAATGCCGTTTTAAAAGCCAAGAAATTCCGACTTAGTCCGAAATTATCCGAAAAAAACCGAAATATTTCAAAATTGTTTTCATTTTTTTCTGACCACATTTGAAGAGATATTTCGAACTGAATGGAACTTCTTCATCGCCACTTTTTGCCCTCTACAAGATAGCGTTATTAAATTGAAGAACCGACGTTTCGTCTATGAGCAGCCATCATCAAAACTTTGTTTTTTTAAATACGGTCCTGGATTTTTTATGACGGATTTTGAGGGCCTCTTATGTTCCTAAACCAACAATGTATCGCAATTATTCAAAAAAATTATGTTGATGGATTTTTCCATAAGAACTCATGTGTTAGAGAGAGACAAAAAATACATTTTCAATAGGATTAAAAACAACCACCTCTTTTTTAATTAGTGCGATACCTCGTTGGTTCAGGAACATAAGAGGCTCTTAAAATCCGTAATAAAAAATCCAGGACAGTATTTAAAAAAACAAAGCTGATGATGGCTGCTCATAGACGAAACGTCGGTTCTTCAATTTAATAACGCTATCTTGTAAAGGGCAAAAAGTGGCAATGAAGAAGCTCCATTCATTTCAAAATATCTCTTCAAATGTGGTCAGAAAAAAATGAAAACAATTTTGAAAAATTTCGTTTTTTTTCGGATAATTTCGGACTTAGTCGGAATTTCTTGGCTTTCAAAACGGCATTTTGTTAAGCATCAAAATACGCAACTTTGCCTCCATTAAACCGACCTTGTATCTCTCACGGTTTTCAAGATCCCCATGATAGACATTCTTATCTTGGACACACTGTATATCTCAAAACTGAGTAGAATAAATGAGTTCGACTGAATAACAAAAAAGTTTATAAATAACATGAACTTTAGCATGCGCGTAATTTCAAAGTCCCTGCAATCGACTGATATTTTCGATGCGTCGCGACGCTTTACTCTTGGTAGGTGTCGAATTTTTTTAACTGTGAAAAATAACTTCTCGACCCCATACATTGACTACTTTTTACAGAAATCAAATATTTCTATTCGTTTCCGAGATATTGACGTGCGGAGTTTTAAGTGAAAAACCCTGTATATAATATAGGTGTTATATATGATATATACAGTGAGGACGTAAATAGTCCCCCCCCCCTCTAACTTTTGAATGCATACATATTTTTGGCTCAAATTATTATTGTCAAGAGGTTCAGGGACAGCATTTTGAAAATTTATTGAGGTAATTTTGCATGATTTCGTTCTTAATATTATCTTTAGTATTAGGTTTTTTTGAAATTTTTTATTAAATACTGTTGTAGAAACAATCACTTATGTTATAGGTTAGTTTTTTCATTGTTAATAAAGTTCTTTTAAGAATTAGAGATAGTATTTTGACCCAAATAATTTATTTTCGATATGGCGCCATTTCCTTAAGAAAAATGCTAAGGACTTCAAACTTTGGGGGTGAAAAGAGAATGGAAGGACCTTTCAAATAAGGTATCACATGACCCCCTTTTCCATTTAATAATTTGTTTCAAAATGGTGCCCAGCTGTCAGTTTGACAGTTGAAATTTTTTTTTTAGGTCAAAACTTAGTAAAGCCTACCCTGAACAACACCTCCAAATTTGAGCCAAAAATATTAATGCGTTCAAAAGTTAGAGGGGGGGGACTATTTACGTCCTCACTGTATAACACCTCCAATGGATTGTAACAGCCGAAGGTTGCTCACCATAACCTCAAAACTCACATCCTAGAAGTGAGAATAGTTTGCATTGGACTGGCTTTGCTCATAGGCATTGGTAGCTCAGTTGGTAGAGCGTTGTCCTGGTATGACGAAGGTCGTGGGTTCAAATCCCGCCTGGTGCCAACTTTTCTCATTTCCCTTTTTGTCCCCACGCCACGGAAACCCCCTTCTTTTCTTGAAAAAACCATTTTTCATTTTTAAATATCCATTTCTGTTGTTATCATATTCATAAACAATCTATTGCTACAAACAATCTTTTTTTAACCCTGGTAAAATCTTTATAAAAATGCGTGATCAGCACGTGATCACTGTATAATATTAATGGACTTTAAAAGCAGCAATCTACACTAATTAGATTTCACCCACAAGCCACAAGCTAAAAAAAAATAAGAAGGCATAAAAATGAAAAACATATAAATTGAAATTAAAATTGATTCCATTGTTCAACCAACATACAATATTCACATGAAACGAGAACAAGCAACAACCAGAAAAAACAATCATTCCGACACTGCCTTTATTCAAGCTATTGTCCGTTTGCACAGGTTCGGTTTCAGATGTAACTGGAGCTTAACCTCAAGTTTTGGTTAGCAAACCTGTCATCTTTAGTTCCACTTACATCTCAAGCCGAACCTGTGCAACTTGATGGCAATGATAATGACGTCACATTTTGTTATAAGGCCACGCCCCGTCTTCGGTCATTTGTGTAAAATGTACATTTTCTATTAAAGATGAGCGGCTATATTAGTATATGTTTAGTATATACAGACAACTGTTGTTCAATAAAAAGTACTACTACAACATCCACATGTAAACAACCATCACTTTCAACCCGTTAATTTCAGTCGCTACTTAACTTGAGCACAACCAGACGCAAGTTAAGTCAGTGTAATCACGAATGTGTTGCATCGCACTTCGTCGTCGTAGATTGTCGCATTCACTTATATAATTTTAGTTTAGTGCATTTGGTACTACCCGCAAAACGAACAAGGATCTATTTATAATCCAGAGTGTTTCAACAATTTTAAGTACTTTGGTGAACTCGATAAATTTCGGCCGAGCTTCACTCAATATTTTCGAGTGGTGTTTGTGTGTCCAATAGGATTTAGGAGCTAATTGGAATGTAGTTTAAAGCGAGTTGTAGGTATTATTTTTTTATTAATTACAAAATGAATAAATCACAATAATAACACCAAAAACCGGTTTTCAATTTAGAAGTGCTCATCAGTACAACATAATGGAATCTTTACCCAAATCAATAATAAAGTTGATTTAATTTTTATCAATTAATTGATGGTGACCCACTCACGATAATTATTTGTCAATTTCCAATTTGTGGAGGCTATAATAAAGTCCGTATTTAATTTAATTTCCCCTTAACAATTTTAAATTAAAACGAAATTAGTTTATACAATTTAATAAAACCACCTTCAAAGTTCCATTTCTCTTACAATAATATTTACCTTATCAAATAAAAATGTTTACAATATTTTATCAGTGTTTTATGTTGGACTTGACCTATTAATAAACTTATTGAAAATCGATAAATTGTTTATGTTGCACATTCTATGTATGTACTATAATGGAAAACTTTTTAGTGATCGTTACAGTTATTGGAAAAAGTTTTTACGATTTTAATTATGTTGCTTGTTGTGGGTGTAACGGTGCTAACATTTTTACCTGTAATTTTCAGTTTTATTAAACTGGAGAAACTTTGCGATGTTTATGTTGTTCTTTTTTCTTTTATTGTCGTTTGCATTATTTTCTTGTGCCCGAATCAAGTTAACAAATGGAAATCTTTTTAATTATCAGAAAGAAAGTATTATTCATAGAAAGTTTTGCTTGGAAAAAAAAATTGATTTATTCAGAAATTAAATAATTTGTATACAAGGGGTAGCCAAGAAATTCAAAAGCATTAATTTTACCTAGGAATAAACTACCTCTATTTTTTAATTTTCAAGAAAAAGTGTTTTTGAAAAAGTGGTTTAGAATCACATACTCAAATAAGATACGAAATTTCATTTCAAAATCTAACTTTTTTTTTTTTAAATTAGCGTTTTTGCAATTTTTGGCCACCCCGTGTATGAAAATTACTCAATTCTGGATAAATTATGTTTTTTTTATGCACCATTTGCGAACTAAATTTGGGCGCACGTTAAAAAAAGTGAAATTTTAACATGAAATCATTCGAGTACAAGTTTTCCAAATGTAATCTCTCTCAAAAATTAAAATTAGAGGCAGCTCACTTCTAGGTACAATTAATGTCTTCGCATTTTTTGGCTAGCTCTTGTATACAAATTACTTAATTTTTGGATAAATTAAAAATAAATTTCTACAACTTTTATCTGAAACATTTTTCCATTGCGCGCACTCATTGCAATATACAAGGTGAACCAATCGAGTTGCGAAACCTATGCCCATATTTCTTCGATTATCTTAAAAAGTGAGCATTCTATCACTAGCACTGACTAAATCTTTTTGTTAAGAATGACATTTCCTACAACTTTCATCTGAAACATTTTTCCATAGCACGCACTCATCGTAATATACAGGGTGAAAGAAAATACTATCAACAATCAACCAATTTCAAGACCCACGTCCATATTTCTCCGATTATCTCAAAAAGTGATCATTTTATCACTCACATTGACTAAAAACTTTTTGTTAAGAATGACATTTCCTACAACTTTCATCTGAAACATTTTTCCATAGCACGCACTCATCGTAATATACAGGGTGAAAGAAAATACTATCAACAATCAACCAATTTCAAGACCCACGCCCATATTTCTCCGATTATCTCAAAAAGTGATCATTTTATCACTCACATTGACTGGAAACTCTTTGTTAAAAATAAAATTTCCTACAAGTTTCACCTGAAACATTTTTCCATAGCACGCACTCATTGCAATATACAAGGTGAACCAAACGAGTTGCGAAACCTATGCCCATATTTCTTCGATTATCTTAAAAAGTGAGCATTCTATCACTAGCACTGACTAAAAACTTTTTGTTAAGAATGACATTTCCTACAACTTTCATCAGAAATATTTTTCCATAGCACGCAATCATCGTAATATACAGGGTGAAAGAAAATACTATCAACAATCAACCAATTTCAAGACCCACGCCCATATTTCTCCAATTATCTCAAAAAGTGATCATTTTATCACTCAAATCGAATGGAAACTCTTTGTTAAAAATAAAATTTCCTACAATTTTCATCTGAAACATTTTTCCGTAGCACGCACTCATTGCAATATACAAGGTGAACCAAACGAGTTGCGAAACCTATGCCCATATTTCTTCGATTATCTTAAAAAGTGAGCATTCTATCACTAGCACTGACTAAAAACTTTTTGTTAAGAATGACATTTCCTACAACTTTCATCAGAAATATTTTTCCATAGCACGCAATCATCGTAATATACAGGGTGAAAGAAAATACTATCAACAATCAACCAATTTCAAGACCCACGCCCATATTTCTCCAATTATCTCAAAAAGTGATCATTTTATCACTCAAATCGAATGGAAACTCTTTGTTAAAAATAAAATTTCCTACAATTTTCATCTGAAACATTTTTCCGTAGCACGCACTCATTGCAATATACAAGGTGAACCAAACGAGTTGCGAAACCTATGCCCATATTTCTTCGATTATCTTAAAAAGTGAGCATTCTATCACTAGCACTGACTAAAAACTTTTTGTTAAGAATGACATTTCCTACAACTTTCATCAGAAATATTTTTCCATAGCACGCAATCATCGTAATATACAGGGTGAAAGAAAATACTATCAACAATCAACCAATTTCAAGACCCACGCCCATATTTCTCCAATTATCTCAAAAAGTGATCATTTTATCACTCAAATCGAATGGAAACTCTTTGTTAAAAATAAAATTTCCTACAATTTTCATCTGAAACATTTTTCCGTAGCACGCACTCATTGCAATATACAAGGTGAACCAAACGAGTTGCGAAACCTATGCCCATATTTCTTCGATTATCTTAAAAAGTGAGCATTCTATCACTAGCACTGACTAAATCTTTTTGTTAAGAATGACATTTCCCACAACTTTCATTAGAAATATTTTTCCATATCACGCAATCATCGTTATATACAGGGTGAAAGAAAATACTATCAACAATCAACTAATTCCAAGACCCACGCCCATATTTCTCCAATTATCTCAAAAAGTGATCATTTTATCACTCAAATCGAATGGAAACTCTTTGTTAAAAATAAAATTTCCTACAATTTTCATCTGAAACATTTTTCCGTAGCACGCACTCATTGCAATATACAAGGTGAACCAAACGAGTTGCGAAACCTATGCCCATATTTCTTCGATTATCTTAAAAAGTGAGCATTCTATCACTAGCACTGACTAAAAACTTTTTGTTAAGAATGACATTTCCTACAACTTTCATCAGAAATATTTTTCCATAGCACGCAATCATCGTAATATACAGGGTGAAAGAAAATACTATCAACAATCAACCAATTTCAAGACCCACGCCCATATTTCTCCAATTATCTCAAAAAGTGATCATTTTATCACTCAAATCGAATGGAAACTCTTTGTTAAAAATAAAATTTCCTACAATTTTCATCTGAAACATTTTTCCGTAGCACGCACTCATTGCAATATACAAGGTGAACCAAACGAGTTGCGAAACCTATGCCCATATTTCTTCGATTATCTTAAAAAGTGAGCATTCTATCACTAGCACTGACTAAATCTTTTTGTTAAGAATGACATTTCCCACAACTTTCATTAGAAATATTTTTCCATATCACGCAATCATCGTTATATACAGGGTGAAAGAAAATACTATCAACAATCAACTAATTCCAAGACCCACGCCCATATTTCTCCAATTATCTCAAAAAGTGATCATTTTATCACTCAAATCGAATGGAAACTCTTTGTTAAAAATAAAATTTCCTACAATTTTCATCTGAAACATTTTTCCGTAGCACGCACTCATTGCAATATACAAGGTGAACCAAACGAGTTGCGAAACCTATGCCCATATTTCTACGATTATTTTGAAAAGTGAGCATTCTATCACTAGCACTGACTAAAAATGTTTTGTTAAGAATGACATTTCCTACAACTTTCATTAGAAATATTTTTCCATAGCACGCAATCATCGTAATATACAGGGTGAAAGAAAATACTATCAACAATCAACTAATTCCAAGACCCACGCCCATATTTCTCCAATTATCTCAAAAAGTGATCATTTTATCACTCGAATCGAATGGAAACTCTTTGTTAAAAATAAAATTTCCTACAACTTTCATCTAAAATATTTTTCCATAGCACGCACTCATTGCAATATACAAGGTGAACCAATCGAGTTGCGAAACCTATGCCCATATTTCTTCGATTATCTTAAAAAGTGAGCATTCTATCACTAGCACTGACTAAAAACTTTTTGTTAAGAATGACATTTCCTACAACTTTCATCAGAAATATTTTTCCATAGCACGCAATCATCGTAATATACAGGGTGAAAGAAAATACTATCAACAATCAACCAATTTCAAGACCCACGCCCATATTTCTCCAATTATCTCAAAAAGTGATCATTTTATCACTCAAATCGAATGGAAACTCTTTGTTAAAAATAAAATTTCCTACAATTTTCATCTGAAACATTTTTCCGTAGCACGCACTCATTGCAATATACAAGGTGAACCAAACGAGTTGCGAAACCTATGCCCATATTTCTTCGATTATCTTAAAAAGTGAGCATTCTATCACTAGCACTGACTAAAAACTTTTTGTTAAGAATGACATTTCCTACAACTTTCATCAGAAATATTTTTCCATAGCACGCAATCATCGTAATATACAGGGTGAAAGAAAATACTATCAACAATCAACCAATTTCAAGACCCACGCCCATATTTCTCCAATTATCTCAAAAAGTGATCATTTTATCACTCAAATCGAATGGAAACTCTTTGTTAAAAATAAAATTTCCTACAATTTTCATCTGAAACATTTTTCCGTAGCACGCACTCATTGCAATATACAAGGTGAACCAAACGAGTTGCGAAACCTATGCCCATATTTCTTCGATTATCTTAAAAAGTGAGCATTCTATCACTAGCACTGACTAAAAACTTTTTGTTAAGAATGACATTTCCTACAACTTTCATCAGAAATATTTTTCCATAGCACGCAATCATCGTAATATACAGGGTGAAAGAAAATACTATCAACAATCAACCAATTTCAAGACCCACGCCCATATTTCTCCAATTATCTCAAAAAGTGATCATTTTATCACTCAAATCGAATGGAAACTCTTTGTTAAAAATAAAATTTCCTACAATTTTCATCTGAAACATTTTTCCGTAGCACGCACTCATTGCAATATACAAGGTGAACCAAACGAGTTGCGAAACCTATGCCCATATTTCTTCGATTATCTTAAAAAGTGAGCATTCTATCACTAGCACTGACTAAAAACTTTTTGTTAAGAATGACATTTCCTACAACTTTCATCAGAAATATTTTTCCATAGCACGCAATCATCGTAATATACAGGGTGAAAGAAAATACTATCAACAATCAACCAATTTCAAGACCCACGCCCATATTTCTCCAATTATCTCAAAAAGTGATCATTTTATCACTCAAATCGAATGGAAACTCTTTGTTAAAAATAAAATTTCCTACAACTTTCATCTAAAATATTTTTCCATAGCACGCACTCATTGCAATATACAAGGTGAACCAAACGAGTTGCGAAACCTATGCCCATATTTCTTCGATTATCTTAAAAAGTTAGCATTCTATCACTAGCACTGACTTAAAACTTTTTGTTAAGAATGACATTTCCTACAACTTTCATTAGAAATATTTTTCCATAGCACGCAATCATCGTAATATACAGGGTGAAAGAAAATACTATCAACAATCAACTAATTCCAAGACCCTCGCCCATATTTCTCCGATTATCTCAAAAAGTGATCAATTTATCACTCAAATCGAATGGAAACTCTTTGTTAAAAATAAAATTTCCTACAACTTTCATCTGAAACATTTTTCCATAGCACGCACTCTTTGCAATATACAAGGTGAACCAAACGAGTTGCGAAACCTATGCCCATATTTCTCCGATTATCTCATAAAGTGGGCATTCTATCACTAACATTGACTGGAAACTTTTTGTTGAAAATAAAATTTCCTAAAACGTTTATCTGAACATTTTCCATAGCAAGCTCTCATTGCATTATACAGAGTGAAACAAAATTCAATCAACCAGTTACAAGACCCACTCCCCTATTTCTCCAATTATCTCAAAAATCGAGCTATTTATCATAGGACGTACTCATTGCAATATACAGGGTGAAACAAAATGTTATCAACAATCAACTAGTTCCAACACCCACTTCCATATTTCTCCGAATATCTCAGAAAGTGAGCATTCTATCACTAACATGACTGAAAATACAAAAACCAAAAATAAAACTGTCACTGATCTACCACAACTACGTCCAATTCTAATCGCACTTAAACCGATTTTACAATCTCATTCCACGAAAACATTAAAAAGATAATTTGTTGTCATTATCCATGCCTAATACGCTGACAGGCATTTTTTTCATCTATTGCATCGTTTGTAAGCAGTTCAATTAATTTTATTCAAATGTGTAAATTTACAATATTACCACTTAGAAACTTGCATACCATTAACATCTGCGTAACGTTTACAAAATAAGTTAATTAACTTGAGCAATCAATCACTTGGTTTTGTTACAGACAGTGCGTTTGTTTTGCTTTTATAAGTTCCGCAAAATGAAAAAAAGTGTCATAAGCAAGGCTGGTTTTCTGCATATTTTAATCGGAGTTATGCGTGCCAAATATGGAAGGTTGTCGGTTACATCTTTTAACAAAAATGTGTCGTGATAAACCGGATTTGATAACTGAAATGTAATTATTTTTGAATTTTCATTTCAACCCCATGCATTTAATACAAAGTAAACTATAGTCTCACAAATTTGCCATCTTGACCCACTGCATTTGACGTTTCTACGTGGCGGATTTTTATCAGTGGGCTCGGATCACAAAAAGTGGGTCAAAAGTTCAGAGGTTGGAAGCATTAATGAATTATTTTATCGCCTCGTGTGACATTAGCCATATAATTGACATCATAATGTTTATTTATAATTTAAACAATCGCTCATTCATCATTCCATTCACGAAGTGTGTTTATGGTCATTGTTTATTCAAACATTCCGTT
Source organism: Orchestes rusci (assembly GCA_958502075.1). NCBI lineage: Eukaryota > Metazoa > Arthropoda > Insecta > Coleoptera > Curculionidae > Orchestes > Orchestes rusci. The sequence continues at coordinate 28,984,609 of OY293312.1, forward strand.
GATTACCACTGAATATTTACTTAGAAAAATTTGATGCGGATGTTGAATGTGTCTTATAATGAAGATAAACATGATCCAGGTGTTCGGATGGCAATTTTAGGGACGTTAGTCTGTCAACAAACTCCAATTTCCGACTTCCACACCCACTCGAAAAAACTCAGCTATTTTTGGCTCTAATTAAGGGATTTATAAATCACACACATAATTAACGTGTATCGATATCGATTTTTGTAGATTAATCGACTGTTGAAATTTTCCAAAAGTGAAGAAATAGAATAATTTAAAATTGTGTTGACCAACTTATGATAGAGTATTTCAATAAGTGGATTGAAGTTATTGAGGTCAGTGATATTTTTAGCTATTATCAAAGAGGGGTTTGCAGAGAACCTCCTCCTAGTTTGAGGTCTTTAACTCAATTCAATCACTTTTGACGTAGCCTCAAAGTTGCGTCAATGTCTTTTCTGATTTGAGGTAATCTAATTTAAAAATTAATATAGGAGTATGGGGAGCATTGAGATCAACGATAAAAGGAGTGCGACTAATGGGGGTTTGTAGAGAACCTCCTCCTAGTTTGAGGTCTATAACTCAATTCAATTATTGTTGACGTAGCCTCAAAGTTTCCTTGATTTTTTTCATGAAAATTTCAAATAAAATGTCTGAGGTCAATGCGAAATAGTAATTACGGAAAAAGTATGTTTATGAATAGTAACAATATTACTGAAAACAAAATCACAACGAATCTCTGGACTAAAATAGTTTTTCCATAAACTGTCCGGCAAGTTTGATGAATTGCGCCCGTAAAATCCACTCAAAAGAGGACATTTTGGAGGTGAAAGAGTGGCTACGGTAATTATTTAGCACCCCATACAGCTTGTTGTTACCGGGAATAACATGTCAATTCCGTGGTCGACAGGGGGAGTCTAGATTGGGCTTTTAGAGTCAGCCTCGGGGGAAATCAGGGGCGGACATCCTGCGTAGTTCACAACCTGGAAAAACCGTAATCATCATTATGGGTTATTTAATCTAATTGGGTCAACCAATATTGGCTGTTGCTTGACTTGAGACAATTAATCATGGTGATATTGATTTTCCGGTTGATTAAACGCTGATCAATAAATGAGGTTAATTAAAGGATAATTGTCTAGTTTAGAGCCCAACATGCAAAGAAAGTTGACACAATATGGCAACATCAACGTCCTAGCTTTGTTCACGTAGGGCGGCGTTGCCGGACTGTGATATTTGATGGTAAATTTGGCAGTCACTTTCATCAAAACCAGGAAATGACAAACAAAACAAACCGTTTCACGGATCGTGAAAATAAACAAGCCGTCGAACCCGAATTCAACTGGTAAAAATAAAAATGAGTTTCCTGCATTCTCCGTTTTCTCATTTATTTCCTTTTTTCTATTTTGGCTGCAATTCAAGAAAATAGAGGAATGTACCGAACGTGAAAACTGGGGTATTAGTCAGACATGGGAATGTTGGGTATTTTTCATTGTAATTGTACTCTAATAGGGTCAGGAATGAGGAGTTGCTTAGGCATGTGTTGGGTTATTAATTTGAAACCATCTAAAATCTATTTCTGGGTATCCATTGTTCATGACACATTCATAAAATTTAATGAAACATCTTTGGAATGTGTGTAAAACTATGTTTATTAACTTGAAGAGGTCAACGTTTCTGTGTTGAGTTGAAATAAAAACTCAAATATTTACATTTTACGAGGAATCTAGAAATAAAATGATGCATAGGGTGTTCTAATGAAAATAACATGTTGACACCCACTTCCGGTATAATCGGAAGTTTCACAACGTCGCTACTATTTCTCATTATTCAAGCTAAACTTTTTCATATTGATCTCTGTTTAGTTTAGGGGAATATTTTTTCTATATCTCTGCTTTTTCGAAAGGTTTTCTAACTTCATTCAAGTCAATTTTCTCTATTTCAGGGATCTCTCTTTTTTTTTGTTGTCAGTTTTCATCTTTTTTCAATCTTTTTTTCGCTGTTGAACAATTTCGGAATTTCATAGAATTTTCAAAATGTGTATACAGGATTATATTATGGCCCTGCGAACTATGGTTTAAAGTTAATTTTTCATTTGCACGGAGCTCCATAATTATTATAGCATAAATTTAGTTCACTCTTTGATAAAAACTCATGAAATAAAAATGTATGGAATTCTATTATGGTTATTTCTGTTGGCCCATTTTTGGTTAGTTTAGGTTAGTTTTGGTCAGTTTTTAGTTAGTTTTGGTCAGGTTGGGTTAGTTTTGATTGGTTTGATTACTTTTGTTTAGTTTTGACTAGTTTTGATCAATTTGGGTTATTTCTGTTGAGTTTGGATTAGTTTGGGTAATTTCTGTTTAGTTTGGATTAGTTTTGATCAGTTCGGATTAGTTTTTGTCTGTTTTGGGTTATTTTTGGTCTGTTTGGGTTGTTTTTGTTCCGTTTGGGTTAGTTTTGGATAGTTTGGGATATTTTTGGTTAGTTTTGTTCAGTCTGGGTTAGCTTTGGTCAATTTGAGTTAGTTTTTGGTTATTTTTGGTGAGTTCGGGTTAGTTTTTGTTAATTTGAGCTATTTTTGGTTAGTTCTGTTGTTTTATTCATTTTATTTCTATTAGGTTTATTACTTCTCCTAATAAGGTTGATTTTACGTTCTATCGTTTTTTTTCGAGTGTATATCTATGAATTTTATTTTTTCCACTTTTTGTCATTTTACAAAGTTCTTTACTTAAATGCGTTTTAGTCAAATCTTTTTTTTTTTTTGAATTTTTTCAACCCCCTTCCACTATTTTTAAAGTGTTTTACAAGATTTATTGCTTTTCAAGTATACATAATTTTATTTTAATTTGAGAATTATTTTTCTCAACTTTTTGGTATATTTTGTCACTTGATTGTTTTCTTTGGGAATCATAAATATGAACCTCTATCATCATTGACAAATTTATAAATCAACATAAATAAATTTATTATTACAAACTATAACGAAAACTAAATCCACATTAAAATGTATGAATGCATAAAATTTAAAACACTTGAAAACAAGAAAAATGTTCAAATAAGCTTGCGAATTAGGAAGAACATATTTTGCTATTAAAAAACAAACAAAAATATCAAGGAAAACAACTTCTAAATGCAAAAAAAAACAACGGAAAATCTCGAAACCCCCATTTTGTTTTGATAATGTAACGAGACCGTCGCTTTGGCACCCTTAGTGACGTCATAACCGATCATCTCATCATTACGACAGTGACAAGTGTTCAAATGTCTACTGTTTACTGTCACCTGTCACGGAATTTATGAAAGAGTTCTACGTTGAACCCAAGATCAGTATACAAGAGGTTGCCTCATTTAGCCTGAGGTAAGAGACGGACAAGATCAGTATATAACAGGTTGCCTCACTTTTACGGTCATGACGTCATCTATGTCCAGTGTTGCCAGATTATCCCCATCAAAAACAGGGCGAAATCAGAAGATCTCCTGTTAAAAAAGTACTTCTGGTAACCTTGCGAATGACACATGACACGATACGATGCAGACCGATGCAATCGAATGGCAGGATTCAGTCTACTGCAGACGCTCGACACCGATGACGTCATATTTTTCCCCCCTCAGGCGAAGTGTGGCAACCTCTTGTATACTGATCTTGATAGACTGAGGGAGAGAAAATATGACGTCATCGGAGTCTAGCGTCTGCAGTAGACTGAATCCTGTCATGTGTCATTCGCAAGGCTGCCAGAAGTACTGTTTTAACAGGAGATCCACTGATTTCGCCCATGGGTTTCTGTTCTACTGTTTTTGATGGGGATCATCTGGCAACACTGAAAACAGATGACATCATGACCGTAAAAGTGAGGCAACCTGTTCTATACTGATCTTGACGTTGAACCATATTATATGTTCTGGAACCGTCTATGGATGGAAACAGACTGTTCGGAGTGTTAAACCATGATACTAAAACAATAAAGATATGATTATCTGCTGAACGAAATAAGAAAGACTCCCGCATGATGTCATCTCGTGCCAAAAATGTTTGGAAAATATTTGTAACTAGGCGAAGTATTTTTCATCATTGTTTCTGCTCAAAAGCACGCTGCATACAAAATCATTGCTCATGCAATATACAGGGTGCTCAGAAAGAAGTGCTCATTAATGAATGGGCAATTAGCACATTTTTTGGGAATGGGGAAATATCAAGATTAGGGCGTAATAATGCCACAAACGTTCAAAAACCTAACCTTGGGTCCTAAATAATGTAGTAATTAATTATTGAAAATTGCACCTGGCTCCGCCCACCAGAAAGGCGCGTATTCCGTCGTCACAGTCACAGTAGAAGTAAAATATTTACAAGGTCGTAGGCATCGCACACTAAATCGCATAGATGATGACGTCACTGTTCGTAGTTGAGACACACCCCTTTTTCGAGTATTTAGTGAAATATAATATTGTCTGATTATTCTGACTAATTGGAATTGAAATATTGAATCATTAATCAATCAACCTTGCCAAAATAATATTCCAATTTCCAGACCAACAACTGTACCCAATGTAACAACAATCCAAAAATAACCCCAAAACAAAGTAAAACATGCGCGAAGTGTGCAAAAGTGGGGCAGTGGTGGCGGCAGTTGTAGCCGTGCTGGAAAAGCAAAATCGTCAATTTACACCTGTTCAAAAAGTGCCCCTCGTGCCGTCAAGAAATCCGGAAAACGCCGCCCAAAATAGCCAGCAACAGAACGCTACAACCATAATTAACACTAACAAAAGTGAATTTATAAATAGAAACACTCAAGAATGTACGTCGGATGAAAACAATTTCGAATCGGCTGTGCAGGACTTTAATACTGTGGCTGAAGACGTGGAAAAGACTTTTTCTGATGAGAGCAGCAAATTATGTCCGATTAGGGGGTTGAAGAGTCAGCAGGAGAATGGGGGAGATGATTTGAGGAGGAATTGTGTTACTATTGACTATACCAGTGAGGAGGGAGTGTACAAGAGTGATGGGGAGAGGAGTAAGACTGATTTTCATAGCAGACTAGGGTGAGTTATGTTTAAGTCACTAATTAATACAGTTTATAATCATTATCATATTAAGTCAATGTAACCCTGTTTTTGTTCACTTTTATATTGCTTTATTCCAGTATTTTTTGAAGATAAGTTATTTTACTTATTTTTCTTTTTCCATCCTTTCTTTAGTTTTTTTTTTAGTTCGACATGGATTTATCATCCAGTTAGGTGGGAATGGTGTATACAGTGTGTATTTTAAGTTGGAGTTTTCCTTCTAACACTGTATATAATGCAAGAAAATAAATTAACTTTTCTACAACTTCAGATATTTTCCACATTTCCAAAAAAATAATATTGATTTCATGCAGAACGAGTGGCGTACTATTTTTTTCTTTGAAAAAATTAAATACCAATCTTGTTCGAACGCCACTGGTAAACATTTTTTGTATGTATGGTGAAAAGAAGTATACCAAATTTTAAGGAGATATCTGAAGTGTTAGGAAAGTTGAGTATGATAAAAAAGGCAATTTTTTCTTAAAATTTTAACACCCTGTATCTCGGAAACGAAGCATTTTTGAACATAATTTTATTCGAAAAGTTTTCTTATTTTTTTGCATTCTATAAGGTGTTAGAAGGAAAACCTCAACTTAAAATACAACCTGTATTCTTTGATTTTCAACTTTAATTAGTTTTTTTTCCAGTGGAACCATCTTAAAAATAAAGAAAGTTGAATAAAAAAAATCCAAACATTCATTTAAAATCTTAAAAGGTTAATAATTGGTATTATTTTGAGTTTTCCATTCTTTATTTTAGTTTTTTTCCCGCTTAACAAACTCAAAAAGCTACTCTTTTTAAAAATTGAAATAACAAGAAAATCCTTAGAAATTTCAAACATTTTCAACTCTATACGATTCATTTTCACTTGGGATGATGTTATCATTTTAATTCATTTGTTTTTGGTTTTTTCAGTTTAATTAACTCTATTTTGGATAAATAAATTATTCTGAAAATGAGAATCCATAAATGCAAATAACCATAAAATCTAAACATATCAAAGTTTGAAAGTTTTGATGTTATTTTTCTTATTTTTATTTTGTTTTCCATATTATTTGAATACAAAGAAAAATCCATTCGTTTTCGGTTTTCGGATGGTGCATTCTTTCTTATATCTTTTTCAATCAAACCAATTCGAAAATCAAGAAATTTAAATGAAAAAAAAGTCTATAAAATTCATATTTCAGTTGGGATGGTGTTATCCTTCTTATTTTCAATTTGTTTTTGGTATTTACACATTCAAAAGTATTCTTTTCAGTTCAACTAACTACAAAATTCACTATTCCAGAAATTTAAATACAAAAAATTTGTCAAGCCGAATAATCAAAAAAGTCCAAACATTTAAAAGTTCAAAAGGATGGTGGTTGATATTATTTTTCTTATTTTAGTTTTTTTTTTTGGGTAAGCTGATGAACTAATTCAGAAATCCACTAATCCGGTGATTTAAAATGTATTATTAAAAATTAAAAAGGTAAATAAAATATTCTAACCCATTCTTTTCAGTTTTCTTTGGCTTAGAAAGAAGAATAACCCATTTCTCTCCTTTTTCACTTTTTGATTTGTTTTTCAGTCATATCAAAAATCAACTACATATTTCGAAAATTAGGATAATTTTTTGAGTGAAAAAAGATTATAATATTATATTTAAATAAAAGCGATTATTTGAAATACTTGTAGATGACGCCACATACAAATAAAGTCATACTTATTTCAAATTTGTATGTAAAACACTGGATACCGATTTTTGTTAAATTATCAGATTTATCATGGGATTTATTTAGATAAAATGTCTCAATTTTAGTTTATAAAATATGTTTGCACTTTTTTATAGTTATAATAATTTGAAAATGTTTTATTTTTTGGTTTTGAGCCTACTTATATTTTGAAATTATTGTATTTTCATTTAAAACAAAAATTGAAATTAAACTTTGACACCCTGTATCTCAAAAACAAAGCGGTTTCAATGAAATTTTTGTTTAGCAAACTGATATTTTTTTCCAGTGTAGAATATACTGTTCAAATATTTCAACATAATTTCGGGACACCCTGTATATTTTTAGCTTGAGATTTAAAAATACAGTATGTACAAGACTTTGTAATAAATAAGTATAAAAATTAAAAGTGGTATCAAATCAAAATATGTATAAGATTGAAGAAAAATTTATATTAACTATAGATAGTTTGACCAACTGAAAAAACCAATAAAATTAAAATCCATAAATAATAATAGACTGGATGATTTTGTTTTTGTTTTTTTTACCTTTTTGAAATTATCATCACAGTCTAAAGTCTAACCAACTCAAAAATCTACCAGGTATTCATTTTGAAATTTATTTTTTATTTTATTTATTTATTTTTCAAGATAATATAATATGTATATCCTTTATTTTTCTTTTTCTTTTTTTACATTTTTTCTGATTTTGTTTATATATGTTTCACTCTATCCACTGATGTTGGAATTTTTGTAGGGCGACGTCTGTCTACAATCAGTATCATTCTTGGTATCATCTATTCAATTTTTCTTTAAATTTATTTATTGGTGTTTTGATAATTTTTTTAATTATTCTAAATTTCATCATCATAATAGACTAGTTAGCTGATGATCAAAATATTGCAGTAGATAACATGAAAAAAACGAGGAAAAAAACAATAATAAATGAAAAAAAAAGAATAATTAAACGAAAAAACATGGATTTAATGAACACATAACTGAAATAATTAATGAGGAATACTAAAACATGCCACAAATTAACGAAAATTTAAAAACGGTGTAAAACATTTTCTATAATAAGGCTCTGGTCGGGCAATAAGGCCGGCTTAATAAAAAACATCAGTGATTGAAGTGAATGAAAGGGTAAATGAATACAGAAAAAAATTAAACATAAAAAGGTAAACGACACAAAAAATATTCTTACAAATAAAAAGATGAGGGCTCATATTTTTATCACTGTAACTCTAACCAAATACCTAGTGTCAGAAACTAATTAATAAATCTATTCAGGTATTGCAGTACACTCATGCACAATGATTTGATTTTACTTATGAATCTTTAATAGAACAAACGAAACAATTTAGATTTGGACTGAATGATAATTTGAGCGGCTTTTAGCACGAGCGTGCTGAGGTCGTAACCAAACTATAGTTTCACGACCGACGGGAGTGAAAACATGTAATTTTATAGGATTCCTAAAACAAGTCATCTATCATTTAAGGATAAATTAATACAACTCTACAACCTACATTCTTCTTGAACATGTGTACACAGCTGATTGAGTAGTCATACTGGTTGCATATCTGCATTATTCGCAATAGTCTAGACCTTTACAGGTGGCGCTGGATAGTATTAAAAAACTGCATTTTTTCTATTTCAGAGTGCCCAAACCAAATCCAAAACCACCACCGAGAAATTTCAAATTAAATTTCGAAAAATCTTCGTCCAACTCGGACGAACTGGTGGTAGTGCTGGGCTATGGTGAAGATGGTGATATTGACAGTGACAGTCTAGAAGGCAGTAGTGATAGTGAAGGTGATTTATTTGTCAATGAGGGATTGGCAACAATCACTGAGGAGGAAAGAGGAGACAGTTTGAGTAGTGCTCGATCATCACGAGGTAATAATAATAATATAATTTTGACAACCCAACCTCACTTTGTCCTCCCAACTGTCAAAATAGTGAATTATGCAGTGTTATTTTGATATTAATTTACTTCGCTTTGTTTCGAAATTTCTGGATTTTGCAATGATTTGTGCTGATGATCAATACCTTAAATGTATCTGAAGACCTCCACGGTCAATTAACTCAACTAAATAGGCCAAACAATCCCGCTAAATCTATTCCTGGCTGGTAGCCAGATCATAGATCCAAAAATAGCCACCTGACAGACCCGATCTAAAACATGTAAAGATTTCGAAAATTTCGTTCAAAACACACACATATCGTACAGGCGCTTCCACTTGTGTTTTTGCCATTTAAAATCTGGTTTTTCATTTTAGCAGCATGCATGAAAGTTCCGCTTCTAATGGTAGGTTAGTGTACGTGTAGTGTTGGATAATGTTCTAGTGTAGTGACCATTTTGCGGGTGGTAAAAAAATAATAATTTTGTTCTCAAAAACAACCCTTTTCACTTGGACCACAGTGTACAAAGCTCAATTTTGTTCAAGTAGAATCATACACTTGAATTTGTCCCATCAATCTTTCTCCAAAACTTTTTTTTTTATTTAATCACCCAATTTCCAGTTTCTTCATTTATTTCGTAAATTGCCTCGATACGTACAGCTTGCGCCAGTAAAAGGGGATCACTTGAAATTGGTTGTAAATTATATTTAGCTTTAATGGTTTCTTAATTGGACAGTTTGTCCATAAATTTTCGAAAATTTGGATTTTAGTCAGTTTATTTGATATTCTCTTTGAAAAAATATTCTTGATTATTTTTGCGATATTTATTTGATTATAACTACATTTTATGTTTTTTTCAATATTTGTTGTTATTTTTTGTTTTAATGTCCCAATGGATTTTTCATCTATGGTTCAAAAGGATTTTTCTTTTTTTTTTTTCATTTTGTGAACCACGAACTGTCATATCAAGCTTTAAACTTGGTTTTTGATTTGTCATTGTTCAAACATAATAATAATTTCATTTTCTACAATGTTTTTTCTATTTTTGTTCCAAGTATTCTGTTTTTTTTGTTGTTTTTTTTTGCTTTATGAGGATTTTTTATTCAATTTGAAACGTTTTTTTCGATGAATCCTTTCAGAACAAGTTTAAAAAATGGTTTTAAATTTTATGAGGATTTTACTATTTTTTTGTTTTGTTTGTTTTACTTTACTCAATGTTCTTTTTCATTTGTGATGGTTCACACTTCGGTTTACACATTTTAATTTTATGTTCTACTCCTTTTAGCAGTAATTTACTATGTGGAAACTTCTTTGTCAATGATATCAAGCTTTGAACAAATTGTTTTTTATTTTAAGATTTTTAGTATTTTTCAGTTTTGTTTTTTTTAATTTATATGTGTTTAAACATATTAATTTCATGTTTCTCTCTTTTCTGCTAGACTTTTACTTCTAGAAACTTTTTATTCAACCTATAATTTTGTTCCCTTAATTCTATCATGATTTTATTAGGTACATATTTACTATTTTGTTTAATTTACTGCAAAGTTTTTGTTCATTTTGTGACTGTTTAAAGTGTACAAACATTTTAATTTTATGTTCTACAATGTTATCTGAATTTAAAATCTCCTTTCCTTTTGAAAATAATGTTCTAGGTGATTTTGATTTTTTGCTTGTGAAAATTTGTTGTCCAATTGTTTGAACTTTTTGTCGGTGATTTCAATATTTTTTCAATTGTAATGGAATTTTAATATTTGGATTGTCTTTTTAACGAATTTTGATTCACTTTGTTCCACATTTTAAATTATTTTAACTACTACCTATTTGAAAATATTGTCACTTTCGAGCAGATTTGTCTTACTTTATCATTGTTTCTTTTTAGTCTCAGTAATTTTGATTTTGTTTCATATTTTAAACTAGGTTTTTCTCTGTCTTTCGGCTTTTGAGTTTTTATTCTTACTTCTTGCTTCTTGTTATGGGTTTTTTCCTTTTTCAGCAGTTTTTTTAGGTCATGTTTTTGTTTTCAATTTAATTTCAATTCAGTTTGTTTTGTATTTTATATCAGTTTCTCATTTTTGAGCTGCTCAGGTTTTTATTCTGATTTTGTTGTCGATTTTTTAACTTTGTAAAGATACTGATTGGCTTGTTTTTTTCATGGAGTTTTCTTTAATACTTGATTATATTTATATTATTTTCGGCAGTTTTAAAGTACTTTCTGGCTGGTTTTTTGGATTTTAACGAAATTTCAATTCACTTCGTATTGCAACAAGTTTTGTCTTTTTTGTTTTTTTTTTTTGTTTTTTTATCAATAATTGTTGTTTGCTTTCTGCATTTTTTGCTGTAATTTGTGATGGTTTAAATTTTTCAATTTTGTTCTACAATTTTTTCTAAATTCATTAGATTTCTTTCGTTTTGTAAAAAAAATGTTCAAAGTAATTTTATTATTGTTTTTTTTTTATGTTTTATGAATTCATTCATAAACCAGAAACTTTTTATTTGGTGAACAAATCTTTGAATTCAGACTTTAGGGTTTTTTTTTGTTTCAAGCTGATATTATTATTTCTTGTTTTTGTTTGTTTTTTGTGCAAATTGGATGCTCAATTTATGAGGGTTTAATTATTTAAATTTTATGTTCTTCTCTTTTCTGCATTGATCCATAGTATGTATAATCCAGACGTAACTTTTTTGTCGCTGAATCATCTCAATTATTTTTTTTTATTATAAAGTTTTTTATTATTTCTTATTTATGTTTGCTTTCTGCACTTTTTTTGTTTTATTTGTGTTGTCTTAATGTATGAAGCTTGTTCTGCAATTTATCTAGTACTTATTTCCTTTGTTTTAAACAATGATGTTTAAATATCTCAAGAAATTATTTATGGATAAATTCCCAGTTATTCTTTCTATTTGCTTTGTGCAATTTTTTTGTTCAATTATTGTGAAATTTTATCTAAATTTCAAAATTTGTTTTTTCTTCAATTTTTTTGAAGGCGATTCATTAATAATTTTTATCAATGTTCTCTCTAGTGTGGCTTCCCTGCAGAATTCGTACCGCCGACCACTGTATTCAATGCAATTTTTTTTGAAGAATCGATTTTCAACATTTGTCATTTTTCCATTAAAATGAATCTAGTTGGGGATTCGTACATTTTTAAAATCAATTGCAAAATTCAAGTATATCGATAAAAAATCCAAAAATATAAATGTTTGGTTTTATCGCTATCAAAAAATGTTAAAAAAGTAATTGACTTGAATTTAAATCTTTTTCAAAATATGATGATTGCAATCAATGTTTGATCAAATTACTTGATAAATAGAAATCCCAGCAACTCAATCGTTAAAATAAAATACAAAACTTTTAAAGAATATAAAACTTGATAAAACCAGTTAATATACAGATAGGTATAGTACTGTTAGAAATCAATAAATAATGTACTCAGGTGTTCCAGTACTGTCACACACATTTAATTTCCTTAATAAATTCAACAATAATCGTTGATATAACAAACGAAATAATTTGGATCCGGACTGAATGATTTGAGAATAACACGAGCGTGCTGGTCGTCAACAAATTGCTCGATTCACGACCGACGGCAGCTCGTTTTAACAGTAAACAATTAAAAAAAGGGGTTCTTGAGTAATGCAAACAAGTTTTTCCTTTCCTTACAATACAAATCTATTAAAGTCTTAAAACTAGAGAATTTTTGGGTTTTTTTCAAATACAATTTCTAGACAGCAACCTCTCAGCTATATTTTGGTAAACAAATTTATTCAAATCGACTAAAAATTAACCGAGCTACGGCTCCTCAAAGATAAATTTTAACAAAAAAAATCGAGAAAAGAGTGTAACTTGAAAACTAGAGAATTTTTAGAAATGCAATCTTTAGAAAAAAATGATCGGAATATACTGATAGTATCCTAAAAAAACAAAAGAAATATTGAAAAAAGTAAAAAACGATTTTCCAATTTGTAGATAAGATACGTCGTTCAGGATAAAGAATAAAAAAAAAACGATCAAAAATGAATAATTTAATTATACATTGTGCATTGTACTATCAATATAGCACAAATCGCCTTATTATTATTCCTAATCAACCTCATCAATTCCAGGCTGCGGCGATGACTCAAGCATAGAAGACGAATCGACATTAAAAGACCGCCAGGAAGTGTGGTCTGGCAGTGCGTCAAACCTAGGCGGATCCACTTCCGACCTATCCAGCACATCCTCCGAACAGGGACCTCGTGGTACGACCCAATCACCCCCCATCAACGTCTAAATGTCAATTCTAGATGCCAGCACCAGATGCAACAGCGACTTCCAGTGGATCCGTAAAGAACCATCGCCAGTGATGGAGGTGGAACAGCCGCCCCTGACCAAGCCGCCCATCGCTAGGGCAATCAAGGAGAAAACCCCCAAGAGAACCGCCCCTGGAAGCTTAGATAGGAGGCGACAGGTTAAGCGGGAGGACCGAGATCAAAAGTCACGTTCGTCACATGTGAAAAGTCCGCCTAGGTTGGAGGATTTTCAACCCCCCAATGGGGGGTATTTATACCCCCCTGGTGCTTATGAAGGGTACTTTGAGAATTTTCATAGAAGACATGAAAGATCTGATCCGCAACGGTATGGTAGCAGCCCCATGTTGATGGACCATCGTTTCTCAGAACGTGGAAGCCATCCGGATATCTATGGTGACTGTTCCAGATATAGACACGATATGTGTTGCGGTTATCATATGGCCCCGCCTCCTTGTTGTTACTTTGGGGAAAGGGGGTATCATTGGACCCCTCCTTATGCTAAGGTGTCTATATAAGAGATCATGCTGATTTTTTGTTAATTTTGGTCTATATATTATGATGTTTAACTAGGTTTTTTTTTCTAATAGCCCGGCGAACAAGATGAGAAGCTGAGGAAAATTCAGTATGAGAGGGACAATTTGCAGCTGCAGGTTCAAGTGTTGACGGAACAAATTGAAGCTCAATCGGACAAAATTTGCGATTTGGAGAAGGTGTTGGTGGAGAAGAAGACTGTGTTGTCGGAGACTGAGGACAAATTGCAAAGAGTGAGTGCGATTTGGTATTTTTTAGTTTGATCTAAGAAAGTGAGTCAAATTTCCTACAAAATTGCGCTTAGTTCATTGAAGTCGGTCCATTCTTTCAAAAGTTTCAGCGTTTTATAGGTTCTAGAAAGCTTTAAAATGTGAATCTCGTTTCAAACTTCAAACAAAACAGATTTATTTATTTTTTTTGAACTTTGGCATAGTTGCTTACAAGTTTAAGAATGGGACTATGAGGCCACGCCTTTGCAAGTCCCATTCTTAAACTTGTAGAAAACTACTTGACTTCTTGAGCAGCGGAATTGTTTGATCCATAACACGCAATTGTGATGATACGAACGATTCGAAAATTTTTTGGTATTCATTGAGATTTCGAAAATATATAAATCACTTTAATTTTGACCGCAATATGTTTAAAAAATCATAAGTCCCTTGCATTTCGAGATATCAACTTGAAATTTGGACAGAATATGCTTGCATATTATTTGTCTACTTGATTCTTCTAGATTTTTAACTTCCGATATACCGGGTGGCCAACTAAGAATGCGAGGTACCGTTTCTCGGAAACTATTTATCGTAGAGGCTTGCGGCAAAAAATTTTATCACTAAAACGGCCAAGAGAAAAACCTGGAAAATATTCTCAAGTTTCTGAAATGGTCGCTAGGGGGCGTAACAACCAACACCAAGTAGAAAAGTAGGATTTTTATGGAATTTTGTCCAATGAAAATATATCGATGAGCTCATTTTCGGATTTACTGACTATTTACCTACACTTTTTGTCTAAAACGTTTTTTTCTATCTATCATAATAAAGTGGTGGGGGAAGTTCAATTGTTTTATTAAACAAACGGAGATTTCTCCCGTTTCGCTTGACCGATTCAAACGAGCTTGGGCTCACATGAAAGAGCATGATCTGCACTTCAAAAAACTTTTTTGGTATTGAATTTTTGACCTTCGCCGTCGCCGCTAGATGGCGTTAACTGAAATGGTAGCATGTTTTTGAGTTTTTTAAAAAAAATCAAATGTAATGGTGTATTCATTTTTATATATTTTAAAAGGGGATACATTTTCCTTTAAAAAAAAAACAAAAAAATTGATGTTTTTTTTTGTTTTTTTTTTTGTTTTTTTTTTAATTTTTTTTTATAGGAAAATGTGACCGCTTTTAAAATATATGAAAATGGATATACCATTACGTTTGATTTTTTCGGAAAAAACTCAAAAGTATGCTCCCATTTCAGTTAACGCCATCTAGCGGCGACGGCGAATGTTACAAATTAAAAAGCAAATGAGTATTTTATAGCGCAGACTATTCTCTTTCATATGAGCCCAAGTTCGTTGAAATCCGTCAAGCGAAACGGGAGAAATCTCCGTTTGTTTATCAAAACAATTGAACTTCCCCCACCACTTTATTATGATAGATAGAAAAAAAACGTTTTAGACAAAAAGTGTAGGTAAATAGTTAGTAAATCCGAAAATGAGCTCATCGATATATTTTCATTGGACAAAATTCCATAAAAATCATATTTTTCTACTTGGTGTTGGTTGTTACGCCCCCTAGCGACCATTTCAGAAACTTGAAAATATTTTCCAGGATTTTCTCTTGGCCGTCTTGGTAATAAAATTTTTTGCCGCAAGCCTCTACGATGTATAGTTTCCGAGATACAGTACCTCGCATTCTTAGTTGACCACCCTGTACAGGCCTGATTTATGAATGGATAATGGATGACAATATTTCAAGGAAAATTTCCAAAATATCATAACTCCTTCATATTCCGACATATCAACTTGAAATTTGGACTTGAGAGAAGATACTCATATTCCATTAAATCACTTGAGTCATCAAATTTGAGATATACAGGGTGATAATCTTGTATTTCGAGATATCAACTCAAAATTTGAACAATCAAGTAGTTTTATGAACAAAAATGATTTCAACTTTTGCACTCTGGTCTAAAGTCTCATTCCAAACATTTTTTTCAGATAACTTTTATCGATATTTCGTCACCTAACCTCACTTTCTATTTCCATGTCGAATTTTTCGAATCTGCCACCATGGGAGTGATCACATGACAGATGTTAACATGTATTTCTAAGTTGTCAGACATGTAGAATCGATTGGCTGATTTTTTTTCCGATACCTCAATAATATTTTTTTTAAATAAAATCTGCGCCATTTTATGCGCAAAACATGTAAATTTCTTTTGTTTTTTTTGTCCAAAAAATCCTTCTTACAGAAATTAAGCGCCAAATTTCACCCTATGTGGAATGAAAAAGTTGAGAAATTCGAATTTTGTGAAAAAATTCTCAATCTAAAAATTGTATGAATGCTGGATTGTGACATTAATGACAGAGATCAACGTTGTTAATTCATCCTTGTTTTTTGATATGATGGTCGGAAGGGCTAGGAAAAAAATGATTTCATGCTAAAATGTCACATTCAAGTTATCTAACAAGAATACTATTGTTTTAATCCGCGTTATCATAGCTTTGTCCAATCACAAGGACGGATTAATGAAGTTTTCGTTACTGAAACTTATGCTATGGCAAAAGTCAACGTTGCCAAGTTGCAAATTGATGACAAGAATCAGAGAATGATGAACTCAACTTACACTTAGGCTAGAGAACGGCTTTTATTTAAAATGCCACAATCAAAAGACAATATATGACATAATTCGACGTTGCCAAGCTGCTACAATAATCCTTATTAAACTTACTTTGAGGCAATTGAGGCTCACTCCATTCCAACCAGGCAGCTTCATTGGCTCGAACATCTTCCAAATTTCCCGATCCGGAACGTTTCATTTTGCCGAAAATTTTCTTGATGCCCTTGTTTTTGTTGAATGTTAAGGTTGGATGGATCCACTTTCTCGGATTCTGCTAGATACACAAGCCACGAGACCAAAAGCCACGCCCTTTTTGTGCTGCAGATTCGCATTATTGTCCTCTGCTGACGTCATCAAGCCGTTTGACAGTGCATGTTGGACGTCGATTGGTAGTTTGAAAAAGGACTCTGCAATAATTGGTCAATAGAGTGTATAATGGGCGGAGCTTTAAGTTCCTTTGGTCTGAGTATGTCACTGTGGGAAACCCTTGATCCTTACAATTAATAATCATTTGTGATACTCAGAAAAATCAAAACCAAAGATCAAAAATAGTAAAAGAAAAACATTGAATCAGTCTTGACTAGATTTAGTCAAATTGTCAAACATGGCCTAAGGTCTTCAAACTGGTAATAAATTCAATTGGATTGGTTATAATAATTAAATCCCACTGTCACCCATGCCACGCTACGTTGCCAAGTAGTCAATCAGTGCGGTGTTAGTCGTCAATATGAAAGGCACCAACTTGACAACGTGGATGTCTGTCTCTTGTGTCAAGAAGAAAAGCTAAATCTAGCTCAATGTTAACAACGTTGCCATATTTTCTTCGCTTGTTGCATGTTTTTTTCCGAATGAGAACAAGAACTGGAAAAAAGATCGCAAAAAATCTAGGAGTTGGTTTTGAACTGAATAAGCTTCGATGCAGTGTGAAAATGAAAATAAAGCAGGAAATTCCCTTTTTTAATTTTTACTTTGTACCAATTCTATCGAAATAATAAGCTCGAGTTAGACATATACTTTTGAGGTTTGTCAAAAAATCGGTCACTCCTGTTAAAAGTTGTCATTTTAGAAATCTTATTTAAAGTCATAGACCTGCTGGATAATGGAACTCGTGCTTTTCCAGGAAGTATTATCAAGATCCTCGCTGGAAACGCAAAAACTGGAGCTAATGTCGATAATGAGCGAGCTCAAGCTGCAAGCAGCATCCCTGGAGAGGGAAAATCTGGAATTGCGAAACAGTCAGTTTAACAACAATACTGATGGGAAGAAACCACCATTGATACCGCGAATGACCTCTGGATCACAGACTCAATTAACGTCAACTCCTCAACATTCTAGTCAGGTGAGTTAGACTATATGCTTCATTGTTTTATTTGATATTTCACATTAGCGTTGTTCAAAATAGTTTTTTTATGTTCATTTCAATAATAATTTGGGTTTTTTTCTTTGTCTTTAATCATCTTTTGGACGAGTTCTTTTACTTTTTTTAATTTGTGATTTTTAATCTTTTTATTTGCATTATTTGTTTTACATCACAAGTTTTTGTTGAATTTAATTATTCCTGTTTGTTTGTTAGTGTACTTTTTCATCATCGATTGTCTTTTAGAAACTTTTCCCTCTATTTTTTTTCCAGACATTTATCCGTTACTTTTTCAATGATTTTTTTTTCTTGTTTTTATATTTCATTTGTATTATAGTTTAAGAGTTTAAGGTGTTTTTATGTTTTTAGCGTTTCTTTTCAATGTTTACCATTTCTGTACATTTAAGGTCAATCTTTTTTCTTTACCCATTTTCTTTCGATTTAAACTTGATAAAGGGTTTTAGTAATTTTTTAATTTCGGTTTTTGAAAGTATTTTTTTTTTATTTTAGTAAAATTATTTCCCCCTACTTTTTTATATCATCCACTGGTTATATTTCCAGTTTTAATTTTTTTTATTATCTATCAACTTTTTGTCTTAATTTTTAAGAAGACTTTTTTCCTTGAAAAGTTGTTACTTAAGTTCCTTTTTCTTCTAGGTTTTGCTCAAGCATTTATTTTTATCGCTTTTCAGTAGTCTTTCTCATTTTAATTCTTTATTTTGGATATCCTTCGTCTCTTTTCAAGCTTAATTCAAAATTTCCTTTTTTTATGTATTTGTCTTTTAGGCTTGGGTTTTCTCATGATGTTTTTCATTAAGTGATATTTTTCTCATTGATGTTTATCTGTTCTTTTCCATGTTTGTTGTTTTGTTCTTCACTTTCTCTTATTTCACATTTTTTTATTGACTCTCTTTTTGCTGTTTGGGAGTTTTTTTAACATCATTTGTCATATATATTCTTTTCGTTATTCTGAACTTATTCATTTTATGTTTCAAATAAAAATCACATTGTAGTGTAAAGTTACAATGAGTCATGCATCGAACGTAAATAGATTTGACAACGCTGTCAGTATTTAGCTGGCTCTGGTTGTCTTTCTTGACATTACTGATAGGTGTCAACGTTGTCAAGTTGATGCTTATTTTCACAATTTTGAGAAGTACGCCCGATAAAAGAAAAGAAAGAATATCCAACAGTTTCAGTGCTTTTGCGACCTTATTTGTTTTTGTTTGGCACCAAAAAAAATGGCGTCACTGTCAAACTAGCCAATTTTTATAAGACGCTCGAATTCATAATCATTAATCAAATATTTTCAATTTCACTTTTGTGTATCAATAATTTATGCTGCAGATGTTCAATTCACAACATCAGTAAGATCCACAATCAAATTCACGGACCATCTATTTCAATCAATAACACCGCATTGATTGATAACTTGGCAACGTAGATATCTGTCATCAACGTCATTAGGAAATACTAAAACTAGCGCAATGTCAACAGTGTTGAGACATCAAAAAACCTCACAATTTAGGAAATTTGATAATAGCAAAAGAGATTCGGAGTCAAAACCAGAAATTCATAATAAAAAACCAAATTCGATCTGCTCAATAGATGTACTTCGATCATTTTGTGCGTTGATAATTATTATTTTTTAAATAAAAATCAAATTGTGACAAATGAGATAAAAAAAACATGCATCAAGCGAAGAGAAATATGGCAACGCTGTTGACATTGAGCTAGTTTTAGTTTTCTTTTTGACATAAGAGATAAATGTCTACGTTGTCAAGTTGGTGTTTTTCACATTGACGACCACAATGTGGCATGGCATGGGTGGGATTTAATGCACAAGTAATTGAATGGATATAAACGCTAACCAATACAAGGGCCAAATCCATTTCAATTCAATTAGTAGTAGATTAATTTATTGTTGACTATCGTTATTAATTGTAGGGATTAAGGGTATCCCCATCCCCAAGCCCTGTAGGCATATCATCCTTACACCGCAACGGCGACATATCATCACCCTACCACAATGACGTGCTCAGACCAAAGGTACGCAAACTCCGCCCTTTTTGCACCGTGTTAACCAATCATTGCAGACTCCTCCTTCAAACTACAAACGTCAAATCGACGTCCAATACGGCAGCTTGCCACGTCAACAGTTCCTGTCAAACGGCTTGATGACGTCAGCAGTAGACAATAATGCGAATCCGCAGCACAAAAAAGGCGTGGCTTTTGGTAGGAACAGCAGTTTGCAACATCTCCATATGGTGATGGGTGGTGGTGGTGGCAGAATGCGGGGTTTCTCTGTGCCAAATTTAGGTGATATAGCTCCGGTGACCTTGTTGTGGCTTTTGGCAGATTACAAAATTTATAAAAAAAAAACAGCTTTTTATGCCTCTTTTATATTTTAACTCTTTTCATTCACTTTGTAACCAATCCCACTAGAGCTATTCACTTAACATCCGTCATCTGTGTGTTTATGATTTATTTTTAGTATCAATCAATGCATGATTTACTTCTAATTTCTTCAGTCATTTGGATATTTTAGCAAATCGGTCTGGTTGATTGTTTTTAAACTTGCTACTTGTGCATCTAGCTGAATCCGAAAAAGTGGATCCATCCAAAGACAACTCTCCAGGTTCGCCAACTTTAACATTCAACAAAAACAAGGGCATCAAGAAAATTTTCGGGAAAATGAAACGTTCCGGATCGGGAAATTTGGAAGATTTGCCGGCAGGAGTAGGTGATTTTCAGAGAGGAGGCGTTCGAGCCACTGCAGCTGCGAGGTTGGGTTGGAGCGAGCCTCAATTGAGTCCAAAGTAAGTTTAATTAGGATTATTGGCGCAACTTGGCAACGTTGAATCCTGTCATTTATGTCAGAAGCTAGGCCTCATTAGTCAGTTTCTGTTCTTGATACTTTGAAAATATTTTTATTTTATTCCGAATCCATGTCATCGATTGGCAAATTGGCAACGTTGACATCTGTCATGAGTGTCATCACAATAACAAAAGCATTTCACGTAAATCATGTGAATTTGATTGATTAGTTATGCTTCACAACAATATTCATTTTTGAAGTTTTGTCGAAGAAAACATTGTACAGGGTGTCCCGAAATTAGGTTGAAATATCTTCACTAAAAAAAAATCGCTGTATACAATCGTTTGCGAAAACGCTTTGTTATCGAGGTACAGGGTGTCAAACTTTAATTTCTATTTTTGTTTAATCTAAATAAATCCCATGATAATTCTTATAATTCAACAAAAATCGGTATTTTGGGTATTTTTGACATAAGAAATTCAAATTTGATATGATTATGACTCTATCTCGTATATAGCGCCATCTACAAGTGTTTTTACTGTTTCAAATAGTCATATGTTTTTTTTCGAACCCTGTATCTTTGTTTTGAGTAAAAAAAATGATTATAACATTACTTTCAAATAAAAATGTACTGTTGTTGGAAGTTGGTAGAAGCAACAGTTTCCGAGATATTTGTACTTAAAGTAATCCATGCAATATGGTTTTAAATGGGAAATTTTGAAAATAAACATGGGTGGCTTTGAGAATAGCGTTATCATGGTTAATTTGAAAGTAGCTTCAATGTTCGATGTTTCTTCACAAAAAAAAAATATATAAAAAATAAAAAAACAAATAAAAAATGAAAAGTCTAAATTTGATTTTATGTTTTTTTCATTAAAAAACATCAAGACAATTGTCAAAATAACCATAATAAAGCCGATTTCAACGCCATCTATGTCTATTTTCAGAATTTGCTTTTGAAAATGACTTGCATGGATTAATTCAAAAGCAAATATCTCGAAATTCCAACAAGAGTTTAAAAGTATCCTTTTTATTTGAAAATAATGTTATAACCATTTTTTATTTCATACTGTACCGTAAAGTATCATTTACCGGACCCAAAACCAGTCCGGTAAATGACACTTTACATCATCAGAGGTTGTAAAAAAAAAATTACCTGACTACACCAAAAATGACATTTTGCATTATCAGAGACTGTGAAATTGCATTGCTAGCATGATTTGGCTGGCGCCATCTCATGTTTTTAATTAATAAATTGACGTTGAATGTTGGTAACATATAATCAACCTATCTATTACCCAAGTGGTGATATGGTTTGGCAGGCGCCATCTCATGGTAAGAATGTGAGGCGGACTGCCACTCCTAGTGTATGGTTTGACAAGAAAGCACTTTAAACCGATTTAAAAAAAATCACAGTATGAAACAAAACAATGTAAGATACACAGCCGTTAAATGTCATTAAACTACTCGTCTAGAAATTCCAGACTCGGCTCCTTCGTCGCCTCGTCCATAAACATCTCGACTCGTCATTTAAAATGTCATTAGTAACGTAAATTACTATTTTTTCATCAAAACAAAGATACAGGGTTTGACAGCAAAAAAGTTATGACTATTTGAAACAATAAAAATACTTGTAGACTACGCCACATACAAAATAATGTCATAATGATATTTAATTTGAATTTCTTCTGTCAAAAACACCCTGGATACCGATTTTTGTTAAATTATCACAATTATTTACTTTACTTCATTTAAATAAAACAAAAATAGAGCAACAAACTAATATTTTTTTTAGTGTAGAATATGTATACTGTTTAAATATTTCAACCTATTTTCGGAACACCCTGTATATTTAGTTATCTTTGGACCAGTCAACATCTCCTGGATTTTTTTAGATATCATCTTCAAATTTCAGTATGATGAGAAATAAAGTATTTCAGTGGATTTACGCGTTTAATATATTTTCTGAGATATCAACTTCAAATTTCGATACGACATAAAACAAAGTACTTCAAGTAGATCATAATAATTTCATGATTCTATTCTAGTTGTAACGAGTATTATATCAAAAAACAAGGATCAATCGGCAACTTGGCAACGTTGATCTCTGTCATTAATGTCAGAAATCACTAAACCCTGCCTTCATTGATTCATCATTATAAATGGCAACGGACTATCATCACCAATAGGAGCGCGTCTATGGTTGTTCTGTTCTTTATGTCAGGAACCATCTTTTAAATGGCAACGGATTGACGTCATCACTCCTTTCTGTCGCGAGCCACACACGAAGTGACCAATAGGAACGAACACGTTCAAGAATTCTCCGTTCTGTATGGGGAGACTTGGATCTGACCAATAGCAACTCATTCAAGAATTCTCTTCATTCGTGAATAAGTTTTTATTGGTGGAACTGCGTGTGTCCCGTGACAGAATATAGCTCTGAGACCGTTACTGTCATGTTTTGTCATTAATGTCAGGATTTATGCTTTATTGCTCTATTCTTGTGACGGACATCGAAAAACAAATATCAATTAGCAACCTGGCAACGTTGTTATCTGTCATCAATGTCAAAAAGCACATGTTATATGTCAATAAATCCATTTCTTTAGGCCGGACAAACCATTTGCTGAATGGGACACCGAAAACATATGCGATTGGTTGCAAGATCTTGGTCTGGACCAGTACATTACCGACGCCAAAAGATGGGTAAAAACAGGACAACAGTTGCAGGAATGTTCGATATCGGATATAGAAAAGGAGTTGAACATCAAAAACCCCCTGCACAGGAAAAAGTTGCAGCTTGCCTTGATTGATACTGATGAAAACTCATCTAGCGATCCTTACCTATCACTGGCTGGTAAACTGGATACTGCTTGGGTGTTGCGGTGGTTGGATGATGCGGGGTTGCCACAACACAAGGAAAGCTTCCTCATCAACCGTGTTGATGGTCGAGTATTGCATAGGCTTACCATTGATGATTTGGCAATGTTGCACGTGACGTCCTTACTTCATGTTGCCAGTATTAAAAGAGGGATTCAGGTTTTGAGGGATAATAACTACGAACCAACGTGTCTTCAACGAAGATCGTTACCGGATGATCCAGAAAAATCCAATCCCAAGCAGATTGCTTTATGGACAACGCACAGGGTTATGGAATGGCTGCGAGCGGTGGATTTGGCGGAATATGCCCCCAATTTGCGGGGGGCGGGAGTTCATGGGGGTTTGATGGTATTGGAGCCGAAGTTTACGGCGGATTTGTTGGCGTCGTTGCTTTCGATTCCGCCCGGAAAGACGTTGTTGAGGAGGCATCTTAATACTCACTTTAAGGAGTTGTTGGGGAAGGACATTATTCAGGAGAAACGAGAGTTGGAGACCACTATGGGGTACACGCCACTTACCCCCAGTTCCAAGTTGAAGGTAAGACTATGGTTTATGTCGGGGGCGTTCATTCAGCGTTTTAAAGAATTTGAGAAAAATGGGGATCAAAAATCGATTATGCTCGATTCCGTAGCAGTTTTTCAAATTTTTCTACTAGTTACGTGATGGAAAAAATTGCTTTTTGCTTGAGAGTATGTTCGCTTTATTTATACATTTCCTCTTACTATTTATATATTTTGTTTTTATTGTCAGTTTATTATTATGGTACTAGCGTGTTGTGTTGATAATAAGTCATGCGAGAAAGATTTGTATAAATTCTCAACTGACTTGTGAAACATAACGCACGAGTGCCATACAATGTTTTATCCAACAAATGGAGAAAATCGTTTTTTTATAAGATAATTATTAAATATAAGTTTCAGTGTCAAATTGACTAGACAGTGACATGTTTACATTTTGGTCAAAATAGGTTATTGTTTGTTGGTTTGCCACGGGAACGTGAGTTATGATCCATAACTCACTAGCCAGTGGTGAGTTATGGATTATAACACACTAGTGTGTTATTTGACACCTTAATTATCCAAAATGACATCAATAATGACACCTATAACTATCAGCGTTAGATAAAAATATTTTATTGATCTTTTCTATGTGATAATGTGATCTGTCTTTCTAATTTGTCTTATATTCATCCCGTTTTTTTCCCTGTCTAAAAATCCAGTTTACATGATTTCGAAAAATGTTCAAATAATCTTTTTTATAATTATTTTTCCATTTTTGAGATATTGGAAGGATTTTTGGATCAATATTCTCAAAAAATCTTCAACTTTTCAAAGAGTGTTTTTGAAGAAATTCGTGCGAAGAGAAATATCGCGAGAAACTCTGAATTGAACAGAATTGTTAATTGTTATGAGAAATCCATATTTTGTCAAAAATAATTCCGACGATCAAACACAAAAATTAATGAAGAAAGTGATCAAATTCCCTAATAAATGACGCAAGACTAATAAAAATTGGTCAATCTACCAGAAAGTTATGCCTTTATGATGGTTTCACGAAAATCAAAAAGTAAAAAATCGAATATTCTAGATTTTGTCGAAATTTGTTGTGATGGAAAATTATAAACAAATGACACAAGATTCATCACAATGGGACCATCTAGTAAAAAGTTATGCCGTTTTTTTTTAAAGGAATTAAGCGTCCAAGTGGACTGAAGAAGTCAGATTCAATAGACAATAAACTGTATCAAAAACTTGGCAACACTGAATTTATTGACAAAATTTAGCAACCCTGTATTTATTGATCGGTTTTTTAGAACAGTGTCAATTATAAGCTTGCATTACATTATTGTGATACTAAACGAAATTTGCCAACACTGTGTCTATTTATTTCCGGGAATCTTACAAAAAAGTACAAACCTGCACAGTTTGACAACACTGTGATTATTGAGTATACTGAAAAACATAGAAAAAAATAAACAAATTCGCACAATTTGTCATTATTTTATTTCTGGGAATACTGTTACACTCTGTTTATTTATTTTTCGATTTTATCAAAATTTCCAAAATTTCCTTAAATAGAAAATTAATCTTTCATTTCCTTGCAAAAATTTTTCTTCCTGAAAAACAAGTGAAGATTGCATTGTCGATTATCAAGTTACCTATAATCGTGAAACAACGGCAACGCCGCTTGCATCTTTTTACATGCCCAAATGTTATTGGTTGTCGGATGTTATTTTTATTCTGGTAAATTGGCGGTGATGATTGTTTACATTATTGTCAGGAGCTTTTTGGCAATAATTGTTTAATATAGAAATCAACATTTTCATGATAAAACATCTTAAATGAAAACGTTTGGCATAAAATGTTCGTAAAAATAAATATTTGAGGGAATTTTGACTGGAAACTATTCTGAAGTTCGTTATTCGACCGCTAGTTGGCATATAACAGCACAATGACATAATATAAGTTTAGAAACGCCATTTTATACCGGATCTTTTTGCTTGTGGCTGTCATGCCAATGAATGTTTCAATATTTACATACATTGTAATACAGGGTGTCTCACGGTATATGGTACCTTGGACGTTTACGGAAAACTAGACATAGGATCGATCTGAAAATTTGGCTCAGCACATAATCGAGTATGATCTATATTTTAAAAATATTTTCTGTTCTGCAGTGTTGCCGCTTATACCCAAAAGTCGTGGCAACTTTCTTATTTTAAATGGACCACCCTGTATATTATTATTTTTTTGGATTCCTTGACTGATTCTAATCACTTTTGCTTGATATACTCCTTAACCTATCGGCAGCGGTTTTCGAGATATAAATTGATTTATAATATTTTTGTCGTAAAACACATCAGTGGATTGAGTTTAATAATTTCGTACTTGAAAACGGTGGAGAGTTGAAATTGCTATGCCGACTAGAGGAAGGTAGGTTTATATGGTTCCAATGGAGAAACCGATCTGAAAATATACAGGGGTGCTTCAAATTTATTAATCTTTTTCCTATACACAAAAATGATAAAAAATCAATTTTTTCAAAAGGAACCCCCTGTATATTACTTGAAAAATGAAAAGGCCAATAAATTTCCTTGCAAATGGTATCCTTCAGGACCTACAAGAAAAATGCATTTTACTAAAAAATAAATTGTTATTGCTGTGTGACCTGTCAACTATAGGTTGCCCTAGAAACTATACATTATGTTTCATAGGAACATGGGATACCATTTGAAAGGAAATTTGTTGGCCTTTTCATTTTTCAAGTAATATACAGGGGGTTCCATTTGAAAAAATTGATTTTTTATCATTTTTGTGTATAGGAAAATGATTAATAAATTTGAAGCACCCTGTATATTTACAGATCGGTTTCTCCATTGGAACCATATAAACCCACCTTCCTCTAGTCGGCATAGCAATTTCAACTCTCCACCGTTTTCAAGTACGAAACTATTGAACTCAATTCACTGATGTGTTTTACGACAAAAATATTATAAATTAATTTATATCTCGAAAACCGCTGCCGATAGGTGAAGGAGTATATCAAGCAAAAGTGATTAGAATCAGTCAAGGAATCCAAAAAAATAATAATATACAGGGTGGTCCATTTAAAATAAGAAAGTTGTCACGACTTTTGGGTAGAAGCGGCAACACTGCAAAACTGAAAATATTTTTAAAATATAGATCATACTCGATTATGGGCTCATCCAAATTTTCAGGTCTATCCTATGTATAGTTTTCCGTAAACGTCTAACGTACCATAGACCGTGAGACACCCTGTATCTTCTTAAACGTTCAACTAAACCATCAAAAATGATCAAGACTTTAAGGTTTTGACTTAAAAAAAAAATCTATTTCTATCACTACATTTTACAAAGTGTTTTAAATTTTCAGAGCTATAGTGCTCCCATTATATTAAGCATAGAGTAAAATGCGAATTCAATGATGTAAAAATTTAAAGCACTCTAGATGAAGTAATAAGAATAGATTTTTCTTGAAGTCAAAACCTTGAAGCATTTTTCTTTTCAAATGTTTTTGTTCCTTGTTCAACTTGAAGATTTACCTTAGATCATAAATATTATAAAGCAAAATGATCCGGTATTACGAAAGCTACAAAATGACTAATTGTAAACCTCTCCGAGACAGCGTGAATTTTATGTTTCTACCTAGCAGTTACGCCCCCTAGCGGACAAATAACGGACTTCAAAATAACACGAGATCCAGCTCCGTACCGTTAACTTTATCAAAATTCACAAAAAAAGTACATAATTATAAAATTTTCTTCGAAATGACGCAGCAAAAATTGAGTTTTTCCATTTCCAGAAAAAAAGTATGAAATTTGGGGATCCTATTTTTGCGATATAGTGATGAAATTTGCATTAATCAACTTTTTCAGGTGGCCAAAAAATCCCAATTCTCCCTGAAACGGAAAAAAAGCAAAGGCGAAGCCGACTACGGCGACCTCGTGTGTCCGCTAAATGCGGACAAACAGTCAGGTGACAGTAGCTCTGCTCTTAACATGGGTGTAAGTGTTACTAACTATTAACCTAGACTAGACGCATTGAAAACACTCAATACACTCGAAATAATTCTGATGTTCTTTACATGCCATCAAGATTCCCGAGATATTGATCATACATTGTTGATTTTTTGCCTTATGACTGACCATTACTGCTGTGTGGGGTAACTAAGAAGTGTACTAACATAGAGAGTGTTTTTTGATACTACACTATGTAGATAGTTAATGTAGATTGCAGTAGCTGTCACATGAAACACAACTTTACTTAGCTACATGATTTCACTTCACTACACTCTCTAGCGCATTTTTTAACTTGTACGATGGCTGAATAGAAGCTAGTTTAGCTGTGTTGACACTAAAATAATAACAATTCGATTGATGGTGTTGGTCGATGATATGCTTTAGATTTGTTTGGCAACAGATGATGTTTTTTTTTACCAAATCTGCGTTTTTGATTTTTGTTTTTTCATCTGTTATATATTTTTGAATAAAAGTTATTGGTGACTTTGTTTCTCTTTATTAGATGCAATCAGTGGTGATTTTTTGATTATCCATTTCCCTTGTTTTTACTTGATTTTAGGGGACCTTTGAGATTTTTTTTATTTAAACTTTTAATGACTTTATACAGGTTCTTACTGATTATTCCGCAATGTTTTCTTTATTTCTTTATGATTTTGACATGATTTCCTCCATTTATATCCTCAGTTGTTTTAAGGAAACGGTTTTTTAGTTCATTCACTTGTTTTTTTTTAGCTTTTGAGAGCAGTTTCACTGTTTTGTATCATCAATTTCCAATTTTTGAGTTATTTTTAGCATTCTGTCATTTAAACATTTGGTTTCAATTTAAAATGTTTTTCAAAATTTTTATCTTTTTTTTTTTTTGTCTCTTGTTCACTTAATTTTAAGGGAAGTTCAGGATTATTTTCATCTTAACTTTGATTTTATCGTGGTTTTAAATCACTTTTTCTCTCTTTTGATAGTCCGGAATTTCTAGACGAGTTCACGGCTGTGTTTGGTACAATGTTTGAGATGGCGCCAGCCAAGCCACTCTACCACTTTCAAAGTTAATTAATATTATATTCATCCAATCGGTTTTTACCGGCTCTGATGGTGTAATGTGTCATTTACGGAACCATTTGAGTAAAATGATCCATTACAGTACAGTATGAAACAAAACTCATTTACATGTGATTATTTTTTAATTGATTGGTAGGTTAGGAAAATTGATTCGTTATTCCCTTCGTTTATTATGAAATTTTCAAGCTATTATTTTATGTGAAGATTTATAGTATTTTTTCTGATAGTTTAAACATTATTTCTTGGATTTTAAGAAATAAGTATCCAAATTTCTTTAAATCTCTGAAAATAAGAAATAAATGATCAAAAATTGTAATTTGATTATTTATTTCTTATTTTCAAGTTTTTTCTTGTCATTCTTTCGTTTTCACTTTACTTTTTCTTCCTTGAGCTTTTTTTCACTACTTTTTTTGTAAGATGTTTCTACATTCTAGGTCACTTTGATTTCATTGAACTCCTTTTTAATCAATTATTTCTCAAATTGTATGAAATTTTCTTTTTTGATTTTTGTCACTGTTTCAGTGATTTTTTCGAGGATTTTGTGACTTTCTCGTTTCTTGATAATCAACTTTTCTATTTATTGTACTTTTTTGCAATTTTTCACGTCTTTCAATGGCTTTCTTCAATTTTTGATTATTTATTTCTCATTTTTGAAATGTTTTTTTTCGCTTGCTTAATACTCCTTAATCACTTGATTCAAGTGGTTGATTTTTCTCCTCTTTTTGATTGTCATTTAACAATGTGTGATTATTCATTTTCAATTTTTGAGTAGTTTTTTGCATTTTTAATGTTTATCAAACGTTTAACTAATTTTATGTTAATTCTAGTCACTTTTGGGAATCAATCAGAAACATTGAGCATTAAAGTTATGGCTATTTGAATGAGTGAAAAGGTGTGTGAGTGGCGCCCCCTACAAGTAACAACAATTCCGTGAAAAGATTTGAATTTTGCAAGTCAAACAACCCCTATACAGGGTGTTACAAATTCGAGTGTATGCATGGGGATCTCGTAAACCGTAAGAAATACAAGGTGCGTATTCTGATGCTTAACAAAATGCCGTTTTGAAAGCCAAGAAATTCCGAATACGTCCGAAATTATCCGAAAAAAATTGAAATTTTTCAAAATCGTTTTCATTTTTTTTTACCACATTTGAAGAGATATTTTAAAATGAATGGAACTTTTTCATCACCACTTTTTGCACTTTACAAGATAGCGTTATCAAATTAAAGAACCGACGTTTCGTCTATGAGCATCCATCATCAACTTTGTTTTTTCAAATACGTTCCTGGGTTTTTTTATTACGGATTTTAAGAACCTCTTGTGTTCCTAAATCAACGATGTATCGCACGTGGTTTTTGATCCTATTTAAAATACATTTTTTGTCTCTCTCTAACACGAGTTCTTATGGAAAAACCCGTTAATATAATTTTTTTGAATAATTGCGATACATCGTTAGTTTAGGAACATAAGAGGCTCTCAAAATCCGTCATAAAAAATCCAGGACCGTATTCAAAAAAACAAAGTTTGTGATGGCTGCTCATAGACGAAACGTCGGTTCTCTAATTTGATAAGCAAAAAGTGGCAATGAAAAAGTTCCATTCATTCTAAAATATCTCTTCAAATGTGGTCAGAAAAAAATGAAAACGATGTTGAAAAATTTCGTTTTTTTTCGGATAATTTCGGAAGTAGTCGGAATTTCTTGGATTTCCAAACGGCATTTTGTGAAGCATCAAAGTACGCAACTTTGCCTCCATTCGACCTACCTTTTATCTCTTACGGTTTACGAGATCCTCATATCCCATTCTTTTCAGGACACCCTGTATAGAGGATTAGTAATTCTGGTGATTTCTTTTTCTCTTTTATTGATAGTTTAAACCATGTTTAGGGTCACTTTCCTTTAATATTTTGTCTCTTATTCCTTATATGACTCTTTTACGAATTATTGATTTCCATTCGACTTGATTTTAAAAAATCTTCCAATTCTCTGATCTCTTTGGAATTTTTATTATTATTACTGATTCATTTCTGGAGCCTTCACATTATTTTTAACAAACTTTTCAACGGTTCTTCAAACTTTTATATTTTCTACATTTTAATTAATTTTCAAATCAACAACTATTATTATAAGTGATTCGTTTTAATGTAGAAAAAATCGGAAACTACCCACGAATAACCTTTTGACATCATCTGTTGCCAAAACCACTACTTTTTCAAAACATTACCCGATTTCTTCAATATAGATGACGAAGACGGAAAACCCCGAGGCAGAGGATGTCTATCTTCGCGCTGACCGAACTGTGGCAAGCCGATCTTTGCCATCTTCAGTCCGTAACTCTCCAGTTACTCTGCGACATGTTTAATTACGTGCACGTCATCATTATCTTCAATGACGTGCACGCACTTTTCAAATACATTTTATCATAATGTCCCTGGTAGTAGTGAAGATGCGCCTTAGATTTATGATTGTTGATGTTTGTCGGAGAAGCTGGGAATTTTATATAAAAAATATAAAACCTGGAATTGTGGTTGATGAGCTCAACGTTTTTATTTTAATTTCAAACATTCACCTTCTAATATAAGATTTAATTTTTTTTTATTGCGACAGGCAGGTACTTTTTACATGGAAAGCATTGGACAAAAGTTTTTCAAATTTGAACTTTAAAGCCATGCGATTTACTAAAGTAGTTTTTACAAAATTTCAGATACATTAACACAAATTGAGAGGAAAATTTATAGATTATTCGAATTAAATATACAGCAACTTTCTTGAAATTCTTACATACTTTCATTGATAATTGAAGTAACTTTTGTAGAAATATCAACAAAACAAGTTGCACTTTCCCTCAATTTATTTAATATAGCGTAACTTCCTCAAATTTCAACGTTCGAACTTCCTTCACAATTTTATCAATAATTGAAGTGAATTATGTGAAAATTTCAAAAATTAGTGTCATATTTTATCAATTTATTGGTTGAAAAATTAGTTTTTTTCATTGAAATTAAAAGCAAATTTGATGTTTACAATTTTGCATGGTTTTGATGATATAAGCGAAAAACTATTGAGAAATCACGCTTTCCAGGTACCACTGGATACGTACGTTTTCCGTACTTTGACTTCCATCTATGAACAAGGCTTCAAATTAATCTTCACACCACTTCTACAGGAAATGTCAAGCCTGTGAGCAAAATTTCTTAATTTGTCACCTAAAATCTAAGTAAACTGATGCTCAATTTCCTTCCAAAGTTATTCCCATCCTTTGAGACAATACAATTTTCCCTTTTTGTCTACCCATAAAGGTAGTTCCTAAAAACAATAATTTCGGGATCGAATGACTGCAACGTGCCAAAATGTTTTTTTTTTTAAATGGATTAATGTTAAGATTTATTCGTGTTACCATAAAAATGTAGGTTTTAGACAATTTTACAACTGACCAAAATGTTAAACCCTGACCATATCTTAGGTCTAGATTAGCGTCGTAACTTTGTATAAACTCAATTTAGTGTGTCTGTGTAGCAGCTTTTTTGTTGTACATTGTATAATCCACATGTAAAGACCACGGTATGCATTTTGTATTGTAGTTTTAATTGTTATTTATCTTTTTTAATGGTTTCGATTATATTTTAATACCATCATTATACTGAGTCATACAGAGTAAATTTTAAGAGCAAGGGTTAAGTTTATTTCTTTTATACACCCTTTTCTGACCCTGTGGTAAGTGAGTATCTCAACTTAAGATAAAATTAATAGACTGGCTAAGTCTGACGTCACAAAGTGGGTGGATATTATTTTTTTCCATCAAATTCTAATCCTCAGGAAAATGTTTTTTGAGTATTTTTGAATTTGTCAGAAAAAAATAAAGACTACAAGTGATATTAACTGGAATCATATAAGGTTTCGACATGGTAAGTTGATTTCAGTGTATAATCAATGCTTGGAAATATTTTGAGGTTATATTTGTATACTTTTTATCAAGTTTTTCTTCGACTATACTGAACAAAATGGCTTTGAAGCATATCTTGACAATTTTGGTAATAACGTAACAGTTGAGTCAGTGCACTGTGCACCAACCACAAGAATACACCCAGTTATATAACGTCATGTATCACTCTGTATGTGTGTTTGTTATGCTCCACTAGTGCACACTTTTCTACACTACAACACTCAGTGTGGCTTTGTTTGTGAAATGTTTGTCTGTTTTTTAGGATAGAATATTTTTATTCTATCCTAAAAAAAAAAGTAAATGTCGAATCAAATAGTTTTTGGTGAACTTGAAACAGAAATAAAAGTGCAAATTAAAAATATAATTTTCAACCATCTGGGGTTTGCTTAGTGAAAATAAGACCTCAGAAATAATAAGTGTCTAGAGTTGAGTCTTTTAAGCGAACCCCCTGAGTGGCCCTGAGTGATTCCCAGTCTGCATCATACGTAACCAGGGCAAACCTAAAATAACAATCTGAAAAAGAAAAGAAAAGATAAAGCAGACTAAAATTTCATCATTCAAAAAAATCGAGATTATAGGGATCACTGGATCCCGTTTTATTAATACCAGGATTTTCAGGACCAGAAAAACGCCGGGATACCGGATTAGAAACCCTACATGTGACGTACCCTTTACAACACTTCCGGTTGATAATAACCGGGTCGCTATATATACAGGGTTTTTCACTTAAAACTCCCCACGTCAATATCTCGGAAACGAATAGGAATATTTGATTTCTGTAAAAAGTAGTCAATGTATGGGGTCGAGTAGTTATTTTTCACAGTTAAAAAAAATGCGACGCCTACCAAGAGTAAAGCGTCGCGACGCATCGAAAATATTAATCGATTGCAGGAACTTTGAAATTACGCTCATGCAACAGTACAAGTTATTCATAAACTTTTTTGTTATTCAGTCGAACTCATTTATTCTACTCAGTTTTGAGATATACAGTGTGTCCAAGATAAGGATGTCTATCATGGGGATCTTGAAAACCGTGAGAGATACAAGGTCGGTTGAATGGAGGCAAAGTTGCGTATTTTGATGCTTAACAAAATGCCGTTTTGAATGCCAAGAAATTCCGACTAAGTCCGAAATTATCCGAAAAAAACCGAAATTTTTCAAAATTGTTTTCATTTTTTTCTGACCACATTTGAAGAGATATTTTGAAACGAATGGAACTTCTTCATTGCCACTTTTTGCCCTTTACAAGATAGCGTTATTAAATTGAATAACCGACGTTTCGTCTATGAGCAGCCATCATCAACTTTAATTTTTTAAATACGGTCCTGTATTTTTTATGACGGATTTTGAGGGCCTCTTATGTTCCTAAACCTACAATGTATCGCAATTATTCAAAAAAACTATGTTGATGGATTTTTCCATGAGAACTCATGTGTTAGAGAGAGACAAAAAATACATTTTTAATAGGATCAAAAACGAACACCTCTTTTTTAATGAGTGCGATACATAACTGCGCTACGTACAGACCAACTGATATATTTTTTGAGAAGGACATTAGTGGGAAAAGGTATCCTGATGATATCCATATTTTAGAACCATAACCTAAGAAACTATGATTTTTTCTATATGGTGGTAATTGTCGGCTTTAAAACTATTTCACTTCATTTTGATCAAAGTTTCTTGAAATTCCATGGCAACGTGGATTGTTTGCCTGTTTGATTTTAAATAAGTATAGACATGGTTCTATCTTTGAAAGATAAAATCTCGATTAAACGTGATTAGAGAAACTGATTTTCCAAGACGAATGCGCTTCTGTGAGTGGTATACAAGGAAGTGTAATTACAATCCCGATTTTGTAAATCATGTCTTGTGGTCCGATGAAAGTAGGTTTACGAATTGTGGAGTTTTTAATAAGCACAACACTCATAATTGGGCTGTGGAAAACTCTCACGAAGTGGCAGCGAGACGTCTTTGAGTTTAACGTTTGGTGTGGCGTCATTGGTAATTTATTACAACTTACCTTTCTCAATTGGGCAACTATCAATCAATCGTTTCAGGAAATCGACTTATAGGACCATTTTCATTTGACTACAGCCTAAACAGACAGAGATAACTAGAGCTTTTGCGAAATCAGGTTGTGTCGGCATTACGAGCTACTCTAACCGAAGATGAGTTCAGAAGAACCTGGTTTCAACAGGATTGATGTCCGGCTCACAACACCATTCAAGTCAGGAACTTCTTGGTAGAGCAGTTTGAGGAAAGGATAATTTCATTAAATGGTACAATACCCTGACCTCCTAGCTCCTAGATCCCCCGACCTTTCGCCATTGGATTTTTATCTCTGGGGTCATACAAAGAATGAGGTCTATGAATTTCATCCTCCTGCGACTATAGAAATCCTGAGACAAAGAGTTTAATCTAACCCTAGTACGATAGCAGACGGCATCTATCAAGACTCCATTCAACTAAAGTATTAATTTTTCGGTCTTTATACATACGTATTGAACTCCATACTACGTACCTGGAACGGACCCGCTCATTATTATTTATTGAAAATGAAGCAAGTGGAGATAGCAAAAGTTACAACTTTCTAACTCGCATTGGATTATACTCATGGAGTAGAGTAGAGAGAGATAGCGATAGTTACGGATATCCATCTCTTTCTAACCCATTGGCCTATTTATGGACAGAAATTACACACTTAACCATTCGTTGTCGACAACGACCTGGTCCTTTCCACGTATGAAGTACAAAATGTCTATACGGATTCGTCTCCTATTACTCAGTACAGTTAAGTTGACAAACCATACAAATGGTGCCTCTCATATCCACTCGGAAGGTTCAAACGAATATGGTTCCGTTCCCACCTCTAAATCTTGAATTTCACGAGAATGAGCGTTCTCTTGACAGAATTGTTCCACGGTATCCAAATACAGTTTTTGATCGGTGAGTGATCGTTCCCCGCTCAAGAATCAGGCTCATGCTGACGCCAACGGTCAACAACGTGTTGATTCAGTTTCTCGCATCCAAAAGCCAAAATACCTACTTGAATACAATCCGTTTTCTTCGAGATGCACTCATTTGAATGACACTATTGACGTAAAGCATTGTTGCCGGTTGTCTACAAATTTAATAACAAAACTATTGTGCTGCAAACAGCTAGTGGACATAATCAATCAAATCGATCGAAATAAGGAAGAAGAAAGGAATTCGCAAATAATTTAAACGCTTTGTTATACAACCATAACAATTCCACAACATAACAGGAAACAGCGAAGAATTATGAGTAAAAATAGAGTCTCTTACGTGTGGTCTGGGTAATGGGTATGGCCGCGAAAGGATAAATAGCGAAATGAATCATCACAAATTATGGTCTTGCAATGAACGAAGACAGCTTTAGTTGCGCTTTTCATAGTGTATAGATGATTGGCTTGAATGGAAAAAATAATGAGAAATGTGCCTTTTCTAGTGTGGGAAAGTCACTAATGGTGGTCCAGATTGGCAGCAACCTAGATCCAAACGAGATATACAAATAGGGAGGAATTTGGGCAGTTCAAATATCACTGTATCTCCTTAGAGAGGAAAAATTGGGAAATCACTCCTCCAAATTTGAGAACGTAACTCGATTGAGTGAGTCACAATACGCCCCCTAGTTGAGGATTGAGTAAAATGCCAATTGAAATTGATTAAACCTCGAATCAAATTCACCAATAATAAAGTGATTGTGCTTTTTTCTACACAAGAGACATCTGGAAGAGAATTGGGGAAACCTTGTATTGATTACTCATAATGTAGTTTATACTGACGCATCCCCCATTCTTCATTCACGAATGTTGGACAAAGATAAGACCAGCGACTGTATAGCTGTTAGCTGTATCAAAATCTCCCAAGTTCATAAAATGATTGAATTGAAAAAAAAAGTTTGCGGTTCAAGACATTCCAATGCCATAATATCCGTAATAAAATCCTTTTCAGCGGGACGAGTTTGTAATTTATTTTATGCTGCGGAAAATTGAATTCTTGGTCACGACTGAAACTATAGAACACTTAAAAAAGCAACAAAGGATTTATTTTTGTCACGATGCAACGTGCAATTAGTTTTTCTTAGAACTTTTATTGACAAGTTTCATAAATCAGAATTATTGTACTGATGTATATTCCAAAAACCGTTCTTTAGATACTGACGAAATTTTCAAAACGCCGTAACTCGTTTGTTTATCTACGGAAAAAATCGTTTCAATTTTAGACAATTTTAGCTTCTGTTCGTCAATAAACAGACTCAAGTTTGTCCTTTCCAATAGTTATTGGGCTGAGTTTGTAAACTAAAACTTTCATCAAACATTCACAGTTACCGTTCATAATCACCTGCTGCTGCTTGTTAGAACGCCATCACAATAGAAACTCTAAACTTTATTGAACGATAATCACGATCCAGAATATGAAAGATCAATACACAACCAGACGTCCAGGATTAAACTGGCAAACTCTATGAAATGTGATCCACAATTAAATATCTCCGCTTTGTCCATTATGTCCGAATAGTCTGGAAGCTGAATATACAAATAGTAATGGTATATACAGGGTGAACAAAGAAAATTGACTGTATATCATGCGTATATGGAATGTAATACGCATGATGCACGATGCGTCATGTAAATAAGACTCAAGTTCTACTCCACATGCGACATAATGACTATACATACTTTTTGACATGAGTAAGTAAATCGGTATAAGTATGATATGCGTCATGTGTGTGTATTAGATTAAATTGATATGCAAAGAAATGTGCCATATACAATTTCTCGCCCTTCATGACTTACATACAGTGTGTCTGCTTAAGTTGGCCACATATGGGAAATTTTTTTATTATTAATTTTAGGAAAAAAAGTTATTCTTTATAAAAAGTTCAGCATGTTCCAAAACCTAAAATGCAACCATCAGATATTACATTTTTTCATTTGAATTAATGCATTGATTTAAATGTCCAATAATTAAAATAAGAGATTACTGTTTAATATTAATTTATTTATAAAATTTAATAAATTTAAAAAAGAAAAAAACAATCATTTTAATTTATTTTTCTTTATAACAATTTTCGATATTGTCAAATTTTACTCTTGAGTGAAATTCATATTTTTTGACAAACCTCGTATATACGACTGAAAAAATGTAATATCTGATGGTTGCATTTTAGGTTTTGGAACATGCTAAACTTTTTATAAAGAATAACTTTTTTTCCTAAAATTAATAATAAAAAAGTTTCCCATATGTGGCCAACTTAAGCAGACACACTGTATACATATTGGTATATTATATTGCGCATATGATGCGTCATGTAAAATTCCACATGCGTCATATGACTGTATATCATGCGTAATATGACGCATGTGGAATTTTTCCATATGATTGGTATATTATATTGCGCATGATGCGTCATGTAGATCTCCACTTGCTTCATATGACATTGAGTACCTATATCATGCATGCGTAGAGTAGATTGGTACGTCACATTAAACTCCGCATGCGGCATATGACTGTATATGTTGCGCAATATGACGCATGTGGACTTTTTCCATATATTGATATATTATTTTGCGCATTATGCATCATGTAAAATTCCACATGCTTCATATATGACAATGATTACCAATATCAAGTGTATATATAGTGGATTGGTACGTAACGTAAGACTCAGCATGCGTCTTATGACTGTATATGATGCGCAATATGACGCACGTGGAATTTTTCCATATATTAGTTTATTATATTGCGCATAATGCGTCATGGGAAATTCCACATGCGTCATGAGAGTGACTTCCTATATCAAGCGTATGGAGTAGTTTGCTACGTCACGTAAAACTCCGCTTGCGTTATATTACTGTATATCATGCGCAATATGACGCACGTGGAATTTTTCGATATATTGGTTTATTATATTGTGCATGATGCTTCATGAACAAATCCACATGCGTCATATTATGACAATGAGTATCTATATCATGCGTATATAGTAGATTAGTACGTCACGTCAAACTCCGCTTGCGCAATATGACGCATGTGAATTTTTTCAAAATTATGCGTTGTTCGCGTATTTTTAAGCGATAAGAGTTGTGATTGCGCGTTTTTATGTAACATTAGTGTCAAAATGATTTTTTTTTCGCGGTTTTTGTATCGCGACTTCATATTTTATCGCGTTTTGGGTGATTTAATCGCGAATGTTGTTTGTGTATGGCAGTTATCTGACCAGATAAGAGTGTGTTGATAATTTTTCGTTAAAAATAGTTTCAAAAAGTTACTCTCCGGCCGGGAATCGAACCCGGGTCTCCCGCGTGACAGGCGGGGATACTTACCACTATACTACCGAAGACTTATAAGTATGTTGTTTTACAAAGCAGAAAAGTTGTTTTTTTCGCGAAAAAAATGAAAAAAAAAATTTTTTTTCGCGGTTTTTCAAGCAAATTTCACGTATTTGATTTATGTTTATTATAATAAACACTTGATTTATAGTTTTTGATATAATATTGAGGTATTTTTGCTAAAAAATCGCGAGTTCGCGGAATTTTTCTCAAAAGTCGCGAATTCGCCGGATTTTTCGCGAAAGTCGCGATTTTGCGGACTTTTCCGCGAAGAGCCAAAGTTTTTATTATTTAAAGAATATAAGATCATTATCTATGTATTATATACATTGTTCGCTTTCTCAAATAAATCAACTAGGTATAATATTTAATTTTGTTGAAAAATATTTCTTTAGAACTCTGTGATTTATGGAGCAGCTCCAAACAATTTTTTTTGTTACTTGATATTGTCGTAGACTTATAAATATCGCGTTCCACAATCCAAAAATTTTTTTTTCGCGAAAAAAAAAACGGAAAAATTGTTTTTTGTTGGAGTTTTCGCGTTTTTTTGGGTGAATAAAATAACTCTCAATTTATAGTTTTGAGTTGAATAATGAGGTATTTTCGCGAAAAAATACAAAAAGTCGACATTTCGCAACGGTTTTCGCGGTTTCGCGAGATTTTCTGTTTTGTGTTTTGTTATTGAAAACTATCGCGATTTTTCTTATTCTGATGAATAAACCTATCATCCCTATATTTAATTACCTATTTTATGAAGTTTTTAAATAAGTTAATAACGTCAGCAATGGCAACAGTGCATGACGTAATTTCTAAGTTATGGAATGTGATTTGATCTACTACGTCGTTGCCAAGTTGACTTTTTATACAAATCTTCTCAGTCAATTAAAAGAAGAAAAATGATGAATTTAACGAATATATTCTTTCTTGTTTAATCGTGTTTATTTTTAATTTATCTTTCTACCTTAAATATAAAGGCTATATCCTATATCGAATTAAATTCAAGTATTTAGTATTTGTATGGAAGGTAAA
The DNA here is from genome assembly GCA_958502075.1 of Orchestes rusci. NCBI lineage: Eukaryota > Metazoa > Arthropoda > Insecta > Coleoptera > Curculionidae > Orchestes > Orchestes rusci. Next base: position 29,024,912 of record OY293312.1, read on the forward strand.
CAAATATATCACTAATCGTTTAATCCTGTTGGGAGTTCCGTTACGATAAAAAAAAAATAGTGCATGTTCTGTTTACTGCGCATTTAGAAAAGTGTAAGGGATTATGGCCCTTCTTTCAGTTTTAATCCTTCCAATTCAGTTATTAAATCGATAAATCATTGCTCACCTCGGATTATTTGCTATTCATAATTTTAAGTCCTCAATTAGGAATCAATTACGGAAATTTAAATTAGTGGTATTTACCTCAAACTCTCAAACCATCTTAATTGTCTCAAGGGTATGAATTTTGACTGAGAAAAATATTTGATTTGAATACTACTGTACTCAAAACATTGCCAAGTGGTTCTGACAAAACATTAATCATCAGACTGTATCTCTATTCAAAGAAAACACTATTTTTAGATCTTGAAAATGAGGAAGACAAAAATGATAATAGCGCTTTACATCACTTAATTAACAAAATATGTGTCAAACACTCTGGACAAAAAGAATAATCAGCAGGTAAACATTTCCTCTAATCAATCAATCACCATAAACATAAAAATCACCTTCAAACTAGGTAGCCATTGTAGTCAATCTCTCTTCGAATTATCACCATTATTAGTGGCTGCCCCCATAAAGCACAGCTGAGTCTTTTATTGCCCCCTCCATCGATAACATTATATGCAATCTCTTCCAGTCATGCATTCTTCATTTTAAAGGTCTTTGGCTTCAACCAGTGGTGGCGTTAGAAGATCACCACAAATAAAATAATAAAATTTCATCAGGGGAAACAAAGAAGAATGAAATATCAAATAACAAATCTACATAATAATGCTTGCCAAGTGTAAAAAGTTTTTTCTAAAAAAAATGAAGATTTGAATGTGAAAAGAAAAGGTGATGAATAGGGAAAAACAAATTATCATTAACAGACGAGTTAAAAAAAAATCAGAAGGGGATAAAAGAAGAGAAACATCATCAAAAAGTTGACTGGAAGTTGTCAATGAGGAAAAACAGCAACAAAAATAGAAAACAGCTTGAAAAGTCAATTTTTAGGTTGTGGAAAAATAGTCCACTGTACAGAAAATAGTTATTTATGGTACTAGTGTGTTCTGTTGAAAATAAGTCACGCGAGAAAGATTTCAAAATTCTCAAGTGACTTGTGGAGCATAACGCACGAGTGCCATACAATGTTTTATCCAACAAATGGAGAAAATCGTTTTTTTTTATGAAATAATTATCAAATATAAGTTTCAGTGTCAGAATGACTAGACGGTGACATGTTTACATTTTGGTCATAATAGGTTATTGTTTGTTTGGTTGCCGAGGGAACTGACTAGTGTGTTATTCAACAATTTACTTGTTCAAAATAACATCAATAATGACACCTATATGACTATCATGCGTTGGATAAAAAAATATATTGACAAATATGTAGTCAATAATAGTATATTATTCAATGAGCATGTAATGACAGCTATTACTCACGAGGATGAAGTTTGCGACACGAGCCGGAGGCGAGTGTTGCAATCATACGAGTGAGTAATTGTCATTACATGCGAGTAGAATACTATACTTTTTCTACGGCCTTTATACCGGGTGTCCAAAAAAATCTGCACATAATTTGAAAAGTAAGATCATGTGACAACCAAACCCGTGAGTAATGAATCATTACTCACGGGGTAAGTAATAGGTATTATTATCTATTCAAAATGCGTGAGTAATAAGCCTATTATTAAACGGTCGTAGAAAAAAATAATTACTTAGAGTGTTTTAAACAATCCTCAATACAGAAAAATTAAAAAAAAAACACATAAGAAAGTTTTAAAAATATTTTTTATGTTAGTGTCTTTGCAACTACATAATTTATTCAAGGTTTTTTCACTCAATTTAAATTTTTTACTATGATAATTGATAATTTATAAAATAATAAATAGTTTTTTCACTTTGAATTTGTTAGATGGAAATTACAAAAAAAAATAACCTCAAAGTTAAACAGGGTGCTGATATTATACAAAAAACTTCATTGAAGGACAGATACACGAGCACGACACAGAGACAAAGATTATTAAAAACTAAAAATTAACATTAAGAAATGATAAAATCATCAAAAAACTGTTTTACAATAAATTAATCAACTAGACATCCGATAAAGCTTACTGAAAGTTGAAAAACTTTCTAAAAGATGCAAAAATCCCTGTAAATCTCAAAATATTCTCAAAATTGAAAAAAACACAATAAATAAAGAAACAACAAACTTATAAAAACCGAAGAAACAAAATTTAAAATGAAACATTGCTTCCGAACAATCACCAAAATAGAATGTAAAACATTCGCAATAAAAGACTTAAGAATAATTTTGAGTTTGTTTTAATCTTCTTTGATTTTACAACTACGTTATCCAGAGTTGTTTCGATTTTATTTTAACTTTTTTACCACTTTTGGTTGATTTTTTTCACTACCTTCTACTAATGAGGCTATTGCTTTTTTCAAGTGCCCGCTATAACAATTTTGTTTTAATTTTTGCTCATCTTTCACTGTTTTTTTTTTTTAAATTTATTTTTCTGTTTCCTGTACACATTTGACGTTTTAATTCTGATTTTACCATTTTCTTTGTATCACAGAGTGGATTTAAAAATACTACTTTAGTTTTTTCACTGTTTTTAATTTTGTTTTTCCAAGAGAGGGCAAAACTTAATTAGTCAGGAAGGATTTTCACTTTTTTTCCTGCTTCAGATTTTTTTTTTCAGTTGTAAAAAGAGTTTTTATTTTTTTCTCAGATGAAAACTTCTTTATACTTTTGACGTTTTTCTTGTCAATTTTATAATTTTCAAAGGGAAAGGGTGAAATTTGAGTTTTAATTTTGTTTTATCCGATTTACTACAAAATCGGTGTGTGGTGTCGATCAAAAAAAAAAAAATCATAAAAAAACATAAAAGTTTTCATAAACATGAGTCCGCGCCGCGAAGCCTTCCTTTTCGAGATACTGATTAACTTTCCTACTTTTTAAATTAGATCTACGACAATTTAAATACTGGAGTAAAAATTGGTATCCGGGGGTTTTTTAGTAAGTATGACGAATTCGAGTCTAATTTTATTATGTTTCTTACTTGTAGGGGGCGCCACTTACTGGTATGAACAGATATTTATACAGGGTGTCTCTAAAAAGTCCGTATAAAATTTCACCACATATGAGGTCAAAATAAACCGATTTAAAGTCTCAGTCCAAAATTGCTCCGTTTCCGAGATTAAAATTAAAAATCGATTTTTCAGATTATTTTGGACACTTTTTCACATATTGATTTGAAAATTGGTATACGGGGGTTTTGTGGTATGAGAAATGTGATAATGAAGTCTGTTTTACTATAGCCGATAGAGGGCGCCATACACCGCACATTTTGTGTTTTAAAACCCCAGTGTTGTTTTTCATCTATAATCAAGAAAGAATATTCTGCAGACACTTTGGAGTGAAAAAGGTACTTTTGCCAAAGTTCGCTCAAGTGAGCCCTGTTCCAGGTATTTTCATTTGAAGAGATTAGGGTAAGCTGTAACGGCGGCTTTACAATAGGGTCAACTGATCATTGCCTTCTCAAATAATCAACAAGATTTCATATTAATTCACTTGAATATTTTTCAAAAAAAACTTCCATTAATACATCCCCACCAACACATCTCAAGTGTCGCACAGATATTATTTGGGTCAAAATTCAGCTTTGACTAAAAATCGCTTGCAATTTTAAATGCAATATCATCACGCATAAGCGGCTGGAGGCACAGAGAGAGAGAGAAACAGAAAAGTGATTGGCGTAAAATCAATGTGTTAGAATGAGAAAAAATATGTCATGTTAGGCATTGACCAAGACCACTTCTACATCGGCACGGGGTTGATTTGCCTCCTACGCTCCCCTTTGCACACATTTTGAGGGGTTGTCGAGTGATGTCAAGTCAGCTGATGCTGATAGATTTCTATTGATTTTATTTTGCGGGCGACTTGTTTACATAACATCGTTATTCGGCAGCGAATTCTGTTTTAGAAATGTCGGATCGTTGTGTTGTGTGTGAAATTTTGAATTTAAAAGGCGGAGATTGTTCGACATTTGAGAAACGTCCCGATTTTATGTCAATTTCATGACTATTTGAACTTTCTATAATGAGAAGTTACCCGAGAAATGATTCTAGACTACATTTAATAAATAGGAGTTTTTAAAAGTTGCCCGAATTGCCGAGTCTTTATACTGGTGCTTTTTACTTTTTTGCGCTTAGTACTTAGTTATGTATTTGCTTTCCTTCGATTGTTTTCATATTTAAACGTGAGATATCGCGTTAAATTTTAGAGGTTTTGAGCTCTTGAAACTTTTTTCGTCTCCGAATGTTTGCGTTGTTTCACCGCACAAATCATATCATTTTGACCTCCATATTGAGTTAACCTCGAAAGTTGCTTTAAAAGTGGGTTCAATGTTCTAAGCTTTAAAACGTCTTATTTTGACTTTAGGAACATATTATGGTAATTTTGTAAATAGTTTTTTGAGACTTTCGCGTAAAGAAGTTGAATATTAGGAAATTTTCGATATGGCATATATCGAACTCCTTAAATGGAAATATCTCGAAAACAGGTCCTTTGAGCGAACTTTAATAAGAGTACCAATGAAAGAAAAAAAAACACTGGGAAAATTGTTATGACTAAATTAAACCACAAAATGTCTAGTAAAGGGCGCCCTCTAGCGGTCACAGTAAAACGTACTTCATAATCGAATTTCTCATTAATCCCGTATACCAATTTTCAAAGCAATATGTGAAAAAGTGTCCAGAATAATGAGAAAAATCGATTTTAAATTTCAAATAATTCATCTACCTTGTATTTTGGAAATGGTGCAATCTTGGACAAAGATAAATTTCGGTAAATCGACATTTTATGGCATATGCATAGGATTGAGTTTTTTTCTGCATCTTTTAGAGACACCATGTATATTATAATATCTTTTGAAATTATGCCTTCCTCTCTCTCTCTCTCTTTCTCTATTTGTCTAGCTTTCATAACTCAATTTTCTCTCTTTCTCTAGTTTGGAAGAAGTTTCATTTCTGCCACGTGTATGATGCACATGATTTTTTTGTATTGTGTGAAACCATTTTACTGATTTTTTTTTTATTTATTTTGTTTTTTTTTAATTTCAGGTTGGTACTTCTTTTCTATACTTTTGACTTTTATCGAATCAATTTTACCACTTTTGAAAGGAAAGGGTGAAATATGAGTTATTCCAATAAAATATTTCGATAGTTTGTCTAATTAGCTCATTTCTTGACACCAAAATGAACTTTTCGTGAAATTCTCACTAAACCAAGGATCTCATGCCATGTGAAAAAATTTATTTTTTCTTATCGGACATTTGGATAAACCATCGATTCCCAAACAAATAAGTTTTTTAAAGATATAAATAATAAAAAAATCCCATCTCTTACCTATGTTCCCAACTTTATGGGGGACACTGCGTATAAGAATACAGGGTGTTTCATTAATTTTGCGAAAAAATTCATGGTGAGTTTCCCCACTCGAAAATAATAAGAAAACTTCATGTAAAGGTGTGTCCGGAAATGCTTCGTTACAGAGCTACAGGGTGTTGAAGTTTTATTTTTATTTTTGTTTTTTCTAAATAATATTTGAACCAATGTCTATATTTCCATAAAAATCGGTATTCGAGAGTTTCTTTCTATGCGGAATTCGAATTTTATCTCAGTTTGGCTCTAACTTGTAGAGGGCGCCACCTACACTCATTTGTCCTGACATGTACAGCCATAACTTTTTTGGACGTAACCGTATGACATATTTGAGTGCAAAAACATATTTCTCCTTTATTTTTATGCAAAAAAGGCATACTTGTTAGAAGTCGCTACGTGGAACCATTTTCGAGGGATTTGGATTCGAAATAATTAATACATGGGATTTTGAAATTATGGCGAAGGTAACCTGCTAGAAGTTATAACAAATTACGCATCAATGCTTCATATTTTCAGTGAAAAAGATAAAAGTCGACTTGTGTGTAATATTATCAACAACTCTTATTCAAATATTATTTAAGCAAAAACAAATAAAAAAACTGAAAAAAAAATAAATTAAATAATAACTTTAACACCCTGTAGCTCTGTAACATAGCATTTCCGGACACATCTTTATATGACATTTTCTTTTTATTTTTAAGTGAGGAAACTTACCCTGTATTTTTGGCACTATCAATAGCCTAGTTTACATCGATAACTCGTTTAGTTCGGTCCGATAGGACCAAGCTGGTGGGGATAGTACGGTAGGACCAATGCTTGCTTCCTGCCCGTTTACACCGTCTTGCAACGCGTGAACTAATTGTGTACGCCCGCAATTCGTCAAATGTCAAAAACAAGTCGAAATTATTCATCAACACAATTCGTAAACAAAAAAAACATGAGTAAGTACGCTCAGATTGCCTTAGAAACTCAGAACCAACACAATTCACAATAATAACAATCAAAATAACCTCAAAATTTTGATCCAGATCGAACCAAATTTAGTTCGGTACACTTGCTGGCGAGTACCGAACCAAGAGCGGACCAGCTTAGTCCGCAACTGTTTACATCATTCGAACCAAAAATTTGGTTCGGATATAGTCCGAATTTGGTACTTGGTCCGCGGACCAAGTTGTCGGTATAAACTAGGCTAATAAACACAATGCTCGGCTATAATTTCATTATCATATGTATTCATTATTTCAAATCTAAATATCTCGAAAATGGTAACACGTAGCGACTTCGAACAAGTATGCCTTTTTTGCATAAAAATAAAGGAGAAATATGTTTTTGCACTCAAATATGTCATAGGTACGGTTACGTCCAAAAAAGTTATGGCTGTACATGTCAGGACAAATGAGTGTAGGTGGCGCCCTCTACAAGTTAGAGCCAAACTGAGATAAAATTCGAATTCCGCATAGAAAGAAACTCTCGAATACCGATTTTTATGGAAATATAGACATTGGTTCAAATATTATTTAGAAAAAACAAAAATAAAAATAAAACTTCAACACCCTGTAGCTCTGTAACGAAGCATTTCCGGACACACCTTTATATGAAGTTTTCTTATTATTTTTAAGTGGGGAAACTCACCCTGAATTTTTCCGCAATATTAATGAAACACCCTGTATAGGCATGAGTAGAGAAGAGAGCTCTTTATATAAATAATGTAAAATGCAAAATAGCTAACTCATATTTTTTCCCTACATTTACACTAAACTTATCACAGAGCTGGAGTTGTTTTTTAGTTCTGGTTCAATACTATAAACACAAATCCCAATGTTAAAGTACAAGAAAAATCCTGTAGTTTGATTTAATGCTCAGCGGCAAAAAAGTTGACGCCACCCATGCTTGGCGCTCATCGTCACAGGTAAAAAGGTAAGCCGAATCTTCTCAACAGTAAACCAGTGGAACGGGGTAGCAAGCAAGTAACCCATACAACATTCAACCCTCAAACATTAAAGCGCCTTCGCCGATTGTCGCGCGTTTCCGTAGCCGTGGCCGCCGCACTCATTCTGTTCTCTGTTCTGTTTTCAAACAAACGCCAGTCGACTTTTAGCCGCATTTTACGATGGAAGAGGAGCTGCGCTGCTTCGCTTGTAAACAGTTCTACAACAATCCGGTATTGTTGCCGTGCTACCACGGAATCTGTTTACATTGCGCCCTCAACCTGCAACAACCCGCCAACCACAATGCCGCACCCGCGACCATAAATGTGGAAAATGCCGAAAGTGTTGCTTCCGGATCATCCGGGGATTACCAGGAATCAGACAAGTTGTCCATTCTGAGTGAAACTGATAGTGGTGTTGTTTGCACTTCCCGGCCCAATTCCTACGTGGGTACGCCGAACGGGGTACTATATCCCAGTGCCCTAAGTCTGGCTTGCCCGGTTTGCCACAAAGTGGTGTACTTTGACGATAACGGTGCCCATAACTTGCCCAAGTACCGCGTGATGCAAAGTATCGTAGACAGATACGGGGAACTGAGGAATCTAACTTTGAAATGCCAAATGTGCGAGCAGGAACCAGCTAAGGATGCTACAGTTATGTGCGAACAGTGCGAGGTTTTGTATTGCGAAACTTGCAGGGAATCTTGCCATCCTGCCAGAGGACCCTTGGCCAAGCATGTGCTGAGTGAACCCATCCGCGGCGGGACCAGCACCAGCAAGTCCAAGGATGGAAAGTGTGTGGAACATGCTGACGAATTGATCAACATGTACTGTCTGGTTTGTAAAGTTAGTGTTTGTGCAGTGTGTTTGATGGATTCGAGGCATACCAGTCATGATGTGCAGAGTTTGGCTGTCATGTGTAAAGCGCAAAAGGTAATAATGATACGGAAATAGGTTGACATAGATTGCCGGCTTATACTGATAAGATAAGGAAATTAATCATTACGGAGGTCACTTTCAAATAGATAGACTTGAAATTTTACATTTTCATTTTTTTTTCTCATCAAACTGCAATTGATTCCATAATAGCGGACAAAAACCGCAATGAAGGCCAAAATCCCGTCTCAGTCCATTCAAGGTAAAAAAGATTCGACTAACTGGTCAATCCACCAGAAAATGTAAACAAACCTGATTGTAAAATGAGTTCATTCATTTTTCAGCATCAGAAGGTCATGCCTCTTCGACTTCAAAATTCCAAAAAATAAAAGTCCGCATTGTAGTTTTTTTTTCACTTTACTCTACTCCATTTTTTTTTAGTGTGTTATCAACTTTCTCTGCTGTCTTTTGTTGTAATTTTTCACTTTTCACGTCATTTGGAAAGTTTTTGATACGATCTGTGTTGTTTTGGAGTTTAAAGAGGATTTATTTAAAAGTTTTAATCAGTATTTTTTACACATCAAACGAACTCTTCCGTAATTCGTTTGTTTCATTGATATTCTTCACTTCTTTATTTCTGGCTGGCTTCTTTATTTATGATTAAAATATACAAAATTGAGTACCTACATACAAACATACTAACTTGATTTTAAAAATCAGTATGTACAAATAAATTATATCCATTATTTTATTTTTAGACAAAAGGAATCTCGAGATTTTTCCATGTTTTGCTTTTATTTCTTGAGATATCGGGAGAGCGCTGGTACCAAGGCTGGTACGGAGGAGAGGTTGAGGATTCAAGGTTCCTTGATGATTATTTCCTCTTAGGCAGAGATAAGAGGAACGTTCGACGATGTGGTCTAGGAGGTTGAGGGTAGGAGGTTGATGGGGATTACGGTGGAGTCTTGGGAAGTGAGTCCTCAGGTGAATCCCGGTGTTGATACTTGATACACAGATTTTGATGAAATCTTGGTGAGGTTTAGGCTCGATTTTAACTGTGATGGTATACCAAAATGCCAAAATTAATCGTATAAACTTATTTGAAGGGAATTCAGTGAGGAACCCGTCAGTGCCAAATTCAACTCGATATGTTGATTGGTTCCGGAGATATTCAATGGAATCTCAGAGTTTGTCATTTTTTCCCACAAAAGTTTAGGTTCGATTTTGGCGTGGTTCCTTAAGTGGTACCGTAATAATTCATATAAAATACATTGTTGGTAATATAGTAAGGAACCCGGTAGAACCAAATTCAACTATATATTTTGATTGGTTCCGGCTCGGGTTCCGGAGATATTTAAGATGTCATGTTTTCCTAACAAAGTTTAAGCTCGGTTTGACGTGGTTCCTCAAGTGGCACCATAATTATACTCCTATAAAATAATTTATTGGGAATCACGTGAAGAACCCGGCAGTACCAAATTAAACTCGGATGTGTTGATTAGTTCCGGAGATATTTATTTGAATGTAAAACTTTGTGTCATTTCCTCCCATGAAAGCTTAGGCGAGGTTTTGATGTGGTTCCTCAAATGGTACCATAATTACTCATAAAAAATAATTTGTTGGGAATCTAGTGAGGAAACCATCAGTATCAAATTTAGCATTGAGCTAAATGTTGATTGGTTCCGAAGATATTCAATTAAATCTAAGAGTTTGTTATTTTTCCCCAAAAAAGTTTAGGTTCTATTTTGACGTAGTTCCTCAAGTAGTACCGTAATGATTCCTATGAAATGATTTGTTAGCAATCCAGTGAGGAACCCGATAGTACCAAATTCAACAATATAAATTTTGATTGTCGCCGGCTCGGGTTCCGGAGATATTCAAGATGTAATTTTTTCCTAATATATGTAGGTATAAGAAAGTTTAAGCTCTATTTTCACGTGGTTCCTCAAGTGGTACCATAATTACTCATATAAAATAATTTATTGTTAATTAAGTGAGAACCCCGGCAGTACCAAATTAAACTCGATGTATTGATTAGTTCCGGAAATATTTATTATATTTAAAAGCCTGTCATTTCTCCCTTAGAAAGCTTAGGCCCGGCTTTGACGTGGTTTCTCAAGTGGTACCATAATTATTCATACACAATAATTGGTTGGGAATTAAATGAGGAATCCGTCATTACTAAAGTCAACTCGATTTATTGATTGGTTCTGGAGATATTCAATTGAATATAGGACTGTAATTTTTCCCCAAGAAAGTTTAGACTCGATTTTGCACGTGATTCCTCAAGTAGTACCGTCATTATTCATATAAAATAATTTGTTTAAAACGTAATAATGAACCAGTCAGTACCAAATTTCACTCGATATGAAGACTGGTTCCGGAGATATTCAAATAAATGTAAGACGTTGTCATTTTTCCCCAAGAAAGTTTAGGCTCGATTTTGACGTGGTTCCTCAAGTAGTACCTTCATTATTCATAAACAATAATTGGTTGGGAATTTAATGAGGAATCCGTCATTACTAAAGTCAACTCGATATATTGATTGGTTCTGGAAATATTCAATTGAATATAAGACTGTAATTTTTCGCCAAGAAAGTTTAAGCTCGATTTTGCACGTGGTTCCTCAAGAGGTACCGTAATTACTCATATCAAATAATTTGTCGAGAATCTAGTGAGGAACCGACTAGTATCAAATTTATCTCAATATATTGTTTGGTTCCGGAGTTATACAATTAAATCTAAGAGCATGTTAGTTTTCCCCAATGTTTTTCCCAACAAAGTTTAGGTTCGATTTTGACGTGGTTTCTTAAGTAGTACCGTAATAATTCCTATGAAATAATTTGTTGGCAATTCAGTGAGGAACCCGGTAGTGCCAAATTCAACTATACATTTTTGATTGTTCCGGCTCGGGTTCCGGAGATATTCAAGATGTAATTTTTTCCTAAGAAAGTTTAAGCTCGATTTTGACGTGGCTCCTCAAGTGGTACCATAATTACTCATATAAAATAATCTATTTGGAATTAAGTGAGGAACCCGGTAGTACCAAATTCAACTCGATGAGTTGATTAGTTCCGGAGGTATTTATCGAAATGTAAGACTGACATTTTTCTCCAAGAAAGTCTAGGCTCGATTTTGACGTGGTTCCTCCGCCGAGGGTACCGTAATTATTTGTAAAAAATAATGTTTTGGAAATCTAGTGAGGAACCCGGTAGCACGAAATTCAACTTGATATGTCGATTGATTCCGGAGATAATCAATTAAATGCAAGACTGTCTTTTTTTTGCAAAAGAAAGTTTAGGCTCGATTTTGACGTGGTTCCTCAAGTGGTACCATAATTACTCATATAAAATAATCTATTTGGAATTAAGTGAGGAACCCGGTAGTACCAAATTCAACTCGATGAGTTGATTAGTTCCGGAGGTATTTATCGAAATGTAAGACTGTCATTTTTCTCCAAGAAAGTTTAGGCTCGATTTTGACGTGGTTCCTCCGCCGAGGGTACCGTAATTATTTGTAAAAAATAATGTTTTGGAAATCTAGTGAGGAACCCGGTAGCACGAAATTCAACTTGATATGTCGATTGATTCCGGAGATAATCAATTAAATGCAAGACTGTCTTTTTTTTGCAAATGAAAGTTTAGGCTCGATTTTGACGTGGTTCCTCAAGCGGTACCGTAATTACTCATATAAAATAATTTGTTGGGAATCTAGTGAGAAACCCGTCAGTATCAAATTCAACTCGATATGTCAATTGGTTCTGGAGATATTCAATCAAAAGTATCCAATTGCCATTTTTCCTAAAGAAATGAAAAAGTCGAGGAAAAAGTAAAAAAAAAAATAAATTTTGTAAAAATGTGTACTTAGCGATAAAAAATAACACTTCTAAATAAATCAAGATTTTTTGAAACTTTGAAATAAATTTTTTTCAGAAGTTACACCGGTTTGAGTTCATTAATACCATTTTTCTTACTATCACTATTTATTATCTTTAATATGTATTTATACTACTTTTTCTATACAACATTTAAATCCTCAGCAGTGAAACTTGAAAAGCCTTAACCTAGTCGCTGAATTAATTTAGAGGAAAGTTCCAATTTTTTATAAATTTTATTTATTTGGGTGGCACAAAGGAAAATTAAATATAAGTGAATAGAATAATCAGGACCATATCAAGAATTGACCCTAATCAAATTAAAATCAACCTTTGTCTGATACTGAAACAGGAATAGGGCAAACTATTTTTATCTTAGCAAGAACTCTTATAAGTTACAAACGTTGCTGCCATTAAAAACTAAAAAATCCATTCTGATTGTGACATTCTATTTATAGAATATTCCTAGTACGGAGACTGACATTAAAACAAATAGTATAAATATCCTTGAATTATCTAACTATCGATCATAATCATAAATTTGCATGTCTTGATCGCTCTTGAAAGTAGACTTTTCATTCTAAATCCATCCTGGCGGCATTCAAAAAGCCTTTTTCTCTTAGTCAAAAATACAAGTATCTATTTTGGTCCTGCGAGCCTAATAATACAACCTACATCTTTGCCAGCTGAGATCTAGGAAATAAATTTGATCTACTTCGGAACAATGACTAGATGAACGTTTGTTTTTGGTTTATTGATTAATGAGAATCTGTGATTTATTTAACCTGTTATATAACGTCCGTCTTCCTTGACACGCGGAGTGACGTCATAAGTTGAGTGTATAAATAAAGTTTGTGTTCAAAAGTGTATAAAAAAATATTTGCAGATCAATTGCCAAATTGAAATCACCCCTCCGTGTAAACACAACTGCTGACTTCAGATTTCAGAGTCTCATCTTCGTCGACAAACCAAGCGGGAATAGATTTTAATTTTTAATTTAAGACATCTTTCATTCCAAAACACACAGGGGAATTGAAATGTCGGCGCTGTAATTTTAGTCGATATAAGGGAGAAAATAATATTCAAAACTCACTCCCGCATATTGTTTTGGGGCTTGGTTGGGGAGTTTTGGAGGGGAAAAGTGTATTATTTGGTGCATTGAACGGCATTCTCTTTATTAATCTTTATAGCCAATTACTCCTATCAAGATACAAATAATCGAACCAGGAAGTTATCGATCGATAGATCCAATCTTGTTTATGACACAAAATGATGGGGTTGGTCATGGGATTGAATTTAATGGAGCTTCGTGCTTGAGTGACTGGATTTTTGATTTGACATATCTGATCGTAATTTCCATAAATAACGTTTTTATTGAACACAATTGGCTTCTCAGAAATCGGAAAATCTATGTAAACAAGAATGTAGGTGATTGATTTCTTTCACATTCTTTATTCTTGACTAGCTTCTTCTTTCAGTTCGTTATTTTAATAATAATTTAATTCCGGTAAAGGGAAGTAGAAAGAAAATATGCACCTAGGATGAAAAGGATGTTTTGGGGATGTAGGATTTATTCATTTCTATATTATTATTATCCAGTGGTTGCTCGTGGTCAATTATCAGAAATAAGAAATAGGCATACCTTAAGACACAACTAAATACCTCACCATTTCAATCGAGCTCTAAACAATCTTGACTTCATCATCATCTTCACCACATTCAATGTTATACAAATAAGAAACATCTCAAAAATAGTAAATTTTTCACTAAAATAACTCATCAGACCAAAGTTGTTTGAAATTAAATTCTCTTTAATTTTTTTTCCCATACACTTTTTTCTATGATTTGTAGTTTTTGAGGTAATTGATAAAAAGTTCACTTGGCATCAATGTGGATTTGTGAAAAAGTGATGATAAATACACCTTTTTGAATAGGTATATCTCAAAAATGGTACATTTTACACTAGAATACCTCAAATTGGAGTTGTTTGAAATTTCTCTATAAATTCCTTTCCATATACTTTTTTCTAGGATTTGTAGTTTTTGAGATAATGGAGGGGAAAGTTCACTTGGACTTGATGGGGAAGTGATAATAAATAAACTTTTTGAACATTTCTCAAAAATGGTACATTTTACACTAGAATACCTCAAATTGGAGTTGTTTGAAATTTCTCTATAATTTCCTTTCCATATACTTTTTTCTAGGATTTGTAGTTTTTTAGATAATGGAGGGGAAATTTCACTTGGACTTGATGAGGAAGTGATAATAAATAAACTTTTTGAACATTTCTCAAAAATGGTACATTTTACACTAGAATACCTCAAATTGGAGTTGTTTGAAATTTCTCTATAAATTCCTTTCCATATACTTTTTTCTAGGATTTGTAGTTTTTGAGATAATGGAGGGGAAAGTTCACTTGGACTTGATGGGGAAGTGATAATAAATAAACTTTTTGAACATTTCTCAAAAATGGTACATTTTACACTAGAATACCTCAAATTGGAGTTGTTTGAAATTTCTCTATAATTTCCTTTCCATATACTTTTTTCTAGGATTTGTAGTTTTTTAGATAATGGAGGGGAAATTTCACTTGGACTTGATGAGGAAGTGATGATAAATAAACTTTTTTGAACATTTCTCAAAAATGGTACATTTTACACTAGAATACCTCAAATTGGAGTTGTTTGAAATTTCTCTATAATTTCCTTTCCATATACTTTTTTCTAGGATTTGTAGTTTTTTAGATAATGGAGGGGAAATTTCACTTGGACTTGATGAGGAAGTGATAATAAATAAACTTTTTGAACATTTCTCAAAAATGGTACATTTTACACTAGAATACCTCAAATTGGAGTTGTTTGAAATTTCTCTATAAATTCCTTTCCATATACTTTTTTCTAGGATTTGTAGTTTTTGAGATAATGGAGGGGAAAGTTCACTTGGACTTGATGGGGAAGTGATAATAAATAAACTTTTTGAACATTTCTCAAAAATGGTACATTTTACACTAGAATACCTCAAATTGGAGTTGTTTGAAATTTCTCTATAATTTCCTTTCCATATACTTTTTTCTAGGATTTGTAGTTTTTGAAATAATGGAGGAAAAAGTTCACTTGGACTTGATGAGGAAGTGATAATAAATAAACTTTTTTAAACATTTCTCAAAAATGGTACATTTTACACTAGAATACCCCAAATTGGAGTTGTTTGAAATTTCTCTATAATTTCCTTTCCATATACTTTTTTCTAGGATTTGTAGTTTTTGAGATAATGGAGGGAAAAGTTCACTTGGACTTGATGGGGAAGTGATAATAAATAAACTTTTCTGAACATTTCTCAAAAATGGTACATTTTACACTAGAATACCCCAAATTGGAGTTGTTTGAAATTTCTCTATAATTTCCTTTCCATATACTTTTTTCTAGGATTTGTAGTTTTTGAAATAATGGAGGAAAAAGTTCACTTGGACTTGATGAGGAAGTGATAATAAATAAACTCTTTTAAACATTTCTCAAAAATGGTACATTTTACACTAGAATACCTCAAATTGGAGTTGTTTGAAATTTCTCTATAATTTCCTTTCCATATACTTTTTTCTAGGATTTGTAGTTTTTGAGATAATGGAGGGAAAAGTTCACTTGGACTTGATGGGGAAGTGATAATAAATAAACTTTTTTGAACATTTCTCAAAAATGGTACATTTTACACTAGAATACCCCAAATTGGAGTTGTTTGAAATTTCTCTATAATTTCCTTTCCATATACTTTTTTCTAGGATTTGTAGTTTTTGAGATAATGGAGGGAAAAAATCACTTGGACTTGATGAGGAAGTGATAATAAATACACTTTTTTAAACATATCTCAAAAATGGTGAGTTTTACACCTATATCCCCAAAAGACAAAACGAAACAAAACGGTTGAGGAATATGAAATTGACATGGACGGACGTGTCTATGAAACTTTAAATTTGAAACAAATCGGTTTTCATCTCTTGAAACACCAAAAACAATAATTAAAAATAATTGTACCAGGTATCGACTATGTATATTATTATCGACCCAAACGACCAAGTCCACCCTTGCCAAACTGACCTCACAAACTCACAAAACAAAACAAAATATCGATACGATACGGAACGCCGATCATCGATCAACGACTATGATCGATGACGACAATATGTATGAAATTTTAGTCGCGGCTGATGACCCAGGACGCGGTTTGATTTTCCAATTCGCTTCAAAAATGTTCAGAGCTTATTGTAGATGAGTTAAGCAGTTAAGAATTTGGTAAAATATAGAACAATCTTTCCTGTTCACAATAAAACTTGTTGCGTTCACAAATATTTGGTACCTAGTTTCGGAGTTATGATGTGTTTTCCAAGACCCTGCATTTCCATCTTTGTAAATCCCATTTTTTAAGATGTTTGAAGCTTTTTGTAATTCAGTAAAAAAAATTAAAATTTGGTGAAATATGGAATAATTCTTTTCCTTTCCATTGTTGGGTTAAAAAATATTTTGTAGTTTTGTAGCTATGATTTTTTTTTATGTCCGTGCATTTCTTAGTCGCATTCCCAACTTTTGAAACCCATTTATAAAAATTTCGAGCCTTTTGTGAATGAGTTAAAATTTAAAAATTTGATGAAATATACAGGGTTACTCACGTTATTCGACACATTATGGCTAAAGTGTCTGATTTCAAATGGAACCCCTTGTATATTAATTGATTTTTCAATTCTTTCTTTAATTTGGAACAAAAATTGTGATACAACTAATGTTCCTATATTCAACCGTTATCGAGATATCGCGTTTTAAAAATGGCATTTTTGCAACTTTGACATGCTATAAAACTCAAACTATTCAAGTTAGAGAAAAATGGTTTGCACTTTGCTGTCTCAACTTTTCAAGAGATTAAATTCATTCTTGAAAAAAATGTCAAAATGTGTCGAGAAAACTTGACAGCTGACGGTACCTTTTATTCAAATGACAGAATAGTATGTCAAAGCAAAGGTACAAAAATGCCATTTTCAAAATCGAGATCTCGAAAACGGTTGAATTTAGGAACATAAGTTGTAACACAATCTTTATTGAAAATTGAAGGAAGAATTAGAACATCAATCAATATACAGGGGGTTCCATTTGAAAAAATAAAACTCTGATGCGTTTCGTGTTTTCAGGACACTCTGTATACAGGGCTTTTCACTTAAAACTCCGCACGTCAATATCTCGGAAACGAATAGAAATATTTGATTTCTGTAAAAAGTAGTCAATGTATGGGGCGAGTAGTTATTTTTCACAGTTAAAAAAATCCGACGCCTACCAAGAGTAAAGCGTCGCGACGCATCGAAAATATTAATCGATTGCAGGGACTTTGAAATTACGCGCATGCTAAAGTACATGTTATTTATAAACTTTTTTGTTATTCAGTCGAACTCATTTATTCTACTCAGTTTTGAGATATACAGTGTGTCCAAGATGAGGATGTCTATCATGGAGATCTTGGAAACCGTGAGAGATACAAGGTCGGTTAAATGGAGGCAAAGTTGCGTATTTTGATGCTTAACAAAATGCCGTTTTAAAAGCCAAGAAATTCCGACTAAGTCCGAAATTATCCGAAAAAAACCAAAATTTTTCAAAATTGTTTTCATTTTTTTCTGACCACATTTGAAGAGATATTTTGAAATGAATGGAACTTCATCATTGCCACTTTTTGCCCTCTACAAGATAGCGTTATTAAATTGAAGAACCGACGTTTCGTCTATGACCAGCCATCATCAAATTTGTTTTTTTTAATACGGTCCTGGATTTCTTATGACGGATTTTGAGGGCCTCTTATGTTCCTAAACCAATAATGTATCGCAATTATTCAAAAAAATTATGTTGATGGATTTTTCCATAAGAACTCATATGTTAGAGAGAGACAAAAAATACATTTTTAATAGGATTAAAAACAACCACCTCTTTTTTAATTAGTGCGATACCTCGTTGGTTTAGGAACATAAGAGGCTCTTAAAATCCGTCATAAAAAATCCAGGACCGTATTTTAAAAAACAAAGTTGATGATGGCTGCTCATAGACGAAACGTCGGTTCTTCAATTTAATAACGCTATCTTGTAAAGGGCAAAAAGTGGCCATGAAAAAGTTCCATTCATTTCAAAATATCTCTTCAAATGTGGTCAGAAAAAAATGAAAACCATTTTTTAAATCTTCTCTTTTTCCTTTCTTTTTATTCATTGTTTCTTACTTCCCTTGTCCAAGTTATCTCAACTAAACCCAAACTAAACTAAACCAAACGAAATCTAATCTAAATTTTTTTTAATGTAAGTATGTATGTACAAAATATAAATGAGCGTTTCTCAAGGTGTTTCTTATGTTTTGTTGATTTTATCAAGTATCTTGATTTTTATTATCTAATTATTTTTTCTGTTTTTGCAAACTACCTACTGATTCAATTGGTAAATCTATTTTCCTTATCATTCGAGATTATTTTATTCTACCTAATACCACAAAATTCCCCAGAAACGCTACATAAAATAAAATTCTCCTGAAGGAAATTTATCGGATGGAACGTCATTGTACAAAAAAAAAATATTGTTAGAACTTAATAAATTCATTATTTCACTGATAAATTCAACAATAATCGTTAATATAAGAAACGAAACAATTTGGATTCGGACTGAACAATTTAACACGAGCGTGCTAAAGAGTAAGGTCATCACCAAACTGCCTCTCTCACGACCGACTGCGGCTCACCTTATATTAAATAACTAAAAAAAAGAATTCACAGGTAATCAAAACATGATACGAGGTGAAGGGCCCTACTCACAAGAATGTAAATCTCATGGTTTTGTACCAAACATCGGATAACTGTAAAATAATGTCTCTAAGGAAAACCTTGTAACTTATTCTATAAATGCAATACTAATAAAAATAACAGCCCAGTTGCTACATCATTTACAACAACAAAACAACAATCATAACAACCTCTTCCTAGGATGGAACCAGTCGTGCAGGCACAATAAACACAGTAACACATTTACATCTCAATCAGCCCATAAAAACCGACACCTACGCTATGTTGTAGCTTATTTGAAATTTGATATTAGAGAACAAAAATCATACAGGCTCAGCTAATGATCATCAGCACCCCAAAGTCTCTGAACCCAACCCTTGAAAAGTAATTATTCGTTTTCCCCATTTATGTCAAAAAAAGTTAATTACTTATATTTTTAATTAACGGGAAGTGTGAATAATAAAAATGAATCATTTAGTATAAAATGTTGTCATGCGGAGAAATAACAAAACTAACCATCCAATTTTCAACAAAATAAAAAAACTGACTAGACTTAAACAAACAAGATAAATCAAATTAGAAACCTGCCTGTCATGTTTGTTTGTACTTACCAGTCGTAACCTTCGGTGGTACTACTGTTTGTGTAATAAAACAGGGGGCCTTGTGCCTCCAGGTGAGTATAGAAGGATTTTGTTGGATTGAATTTTTAATTTTTTGCGCCAGTCAAAAGGTAATAAATTCCAGTTCTCGGTACACATTTACAATGTAAATTTCCTGCAATTTGTTAATTTGTCATAATCTCTAGTGTACCCAATAATCTAATTTATGTACATAATGATATAGCAAATAAATCAACCCATGAAAAATATATGTTTCTATGGATTAATATTGGTATAGCATGCATTCAACAAAATTGCCAAATATGCAGCGTTAATATTTATTTATTGCTAATTTATTGGTAGGGTCAATAAATCCATCCACCCAATTAAGAATTTGGAGTTTTTGTAGTTGTTAACTGGATTTAATTTGCTCCTATTACTTTTTTCAATCCACATTTTTTGTCAGGGTTCTTACCAGGGACCAAGTCCCCTTTCTAACCTAACTTTTGTATTGTTGTCGACTTTTTGTGTTCTGTGCCTTTTTATAAATCAAAATTAGTTTTTTTCAGAATTTAACAAGTAGTGTTATAACACCCTTTATATTTAGATCAAGCAGTTTCCTGTTATACCACAGGCATATTAAAAATAAACCCACAAACCCAATACAAGAATAAACCAGATGAAACAAGATATACTGTCCCACATTTCAATCCAGCCATTGCGCAAGATTCTCAGCAGCACATTATAGAAAAAACAATGATAAAGTCATTTGTGCTCATTAGCTTGGCAACACGGTTTATTCATAAAATTTAATAAGCTATTCGAGTACCTTTGAAATTCCGCTTCATTTCAAATATGGGCAATAAATCCAATTAAGAGGTTGAACCCTGCTTGGGAAAAGTGCAAAAAGATGAGAAGATTTTCTCAATTGGTTTTTTGTTATTGACGTATTTTGATCATTGTCTGATGGAGGTGGAATTTGACCATACACCATTTCCTGTTGAACAACAAGTTGGTTCGACCGTCTCATCAATCCAACATCAATAGAATATAAACACGAAGTCGTCCCAACTAAACTACTCAAGAAAACCCGAAATTTTCGCCTATGAGTGTCCACATAATTTTTTAACGAATCGATGAAAAAATATGCGGTCTGCACCACGATGCAGGTTTATGAGGATAGTTCAAAAAATTGATTTCCTCAAAAACTCCTTTTATATTTGAAAGATGAAACACGGGTTGTTAATTCCTTCTATCTTTTGCCAACAGATTTGAGTGAGTTGAAACAGGTCATGTCCAGTATTAAAAAAAAAAGAGCGCTGGAGATGATGGTCTATCAATACAAATTTTCCTAAACCTGCCTGATGGTGTCCTCCTCAAACTAGTTCATGCCATCAACTACTCCTGGGAGACTGGATCGTTTCCTGAATGTCTAAAGCTTGCAAAGGTTATTCCGATACATAAGGGCGGCAGTTTGGAAGATCCCTCTTATCTTAGACCAATATCACTCCTATCTACCCTCTCTAAAATTATCGAGAAAATGGTGAAGGCTCGAATGCTGACCTTCTTGGATGCCAACAGGGTATTGAGCTGCGATCAATTCGGATTTCGGCACGGTTGCAGTACAAACGATGCAATTTTCAGTGTTTTGGGGGGCCTATATTCGGGGATCAATGGTGGGAGGGTTTCTGCTGCGGCTTTCTGTGATCTGCCGAAGGCATTTGACTGTGTAAATCATGGAATTTTGCTTCAGAAGCTCTTTCACTATGGCTTTAGGGGAGTGGCTCTGTCATGGCTTGAATCATATGTGTCTGAACGTTTGCAGAGGGTTTGCGTTGGTTGTTCTCGGTCTGAAGTCTTGGAGAATTGTTGGGGCGTCCCTCAAGGATCTGTTCTTGGCCCCCTGTTGTTTTTGATTTTCATAAACGATATGACTGGCATGGATATAGCGGGTAGATTCACTGTGTTTGCGGATGACACCACAATTCTGTGGGACTGCATGGATCATCAGAGCTTGAGGGAGGCAATATCTGCAGATATTGCGAAGGTGCGACTCCAATCTCCTCCTGCTTTACATTGCAAAGACTAATATAGTGTCTTTTAGGACGGACTTACAGCTTGACGTCTCTCTTGACAGCTTCTCTGTGGAAAGTTGCCCTGAGTCTAAGTTTCTTGGGTTGATCATTGACGGAAAACTGAGCTTTGAGGGTCACATCGTAGCACTCGGAAAGCAGATCTCCTCTGGTTGCTTTGCCGTTAAGATCGCTTGTGGTGAACTGGGACCGTCTGTCGCAAGAACAGTCTATTTTGCACTGATTGAGTCCAGGTTGAGATATGGGATCTGCTTTTGGGGACTTTGCAGTCGGTATCTCTTTGGTTCGATCTTTGTTATTCAGAAGAGGGCTGTCAGATATTTGTGTGGCTGTGGAGGTAGGGATTCTTGTAGACCTCTATTTAAAATGGAAAAAATCTTAACTCTTTGTAGCCTATTTATCCTGGAAACGGCAACGCTAATACATAAAAACCGTCAAAAACTGAAACGTGACAAGGTATCATATTCAACGCGACAGAGACATAACTTACCTCTTCCCATTCCCCACTCATCCTTGTTAAAAAAGTCAGTGATCTATGAAAGTGTGAAAATTTATAATCACGTACTTTCGCGCCCGCGGGCGCAAACGTATGTCGCTTAGCAACGGTTTCTTGGATCGCAACGCCTCTGAATCTAATAACCACGTGACAGCCTAGCATACTAAAAGGAACCTATCACGTGATAATCTCGGTGACAATGAATCTGCACCACAAAAGAATACGGGAACGCACCTATTGTAACCATGACTTGACAGTTGACAGTTGTTATTAAACTTGTCAGTTGTCTGACTTGTCAGTAGTGTAGTGCAGTGTATCGATTATTTATTTTTGATTTTCATAATTATTCTTTTTCAAATGATTACAAACTGGTTGTACAAAAAGCACTGTTTGCACCACGGACGAAAGATGATTTTGACTCGGCTAATATCTGCCCTCGCTTCGCTCGTGCTGCTATTTATACCCTCGTCAAAATCATCTACTTTCCGCCCTTGATACAAAATGTACTATTTATTTTTGTCGAAGAAGCTGGATTGATTAATCAATTTATAATTAATTTTCAAAAAAACCTGACAAAATAACTGAAAAGTGCTTTACTTATCATCAAAATTCTTTGGCACACCCTGTTGTATACTCAAAATATTGCTGAGTATCCAATAAGTCATCAGGAAGACAGCTAAACAATAGATCTATGTCATAACATTGTCAGTTGTAGACTTAGGATTAGCAGAACAGCCATTCAAAGCCCCATGTGTCATAATTTTGAAAAAAAGTCGATATTTCAAAAACGAATGAATATATCAACAATAATCCAAAAATGTCCCGAGGTATGGACGTAACAAGCACTTGGGCATATCGAAGAAATGCTCCCAAGAATCTCTGTGGAAATGGGTGGACAGCAAAGAAAAAAAAATATACAGTACTTTTTTTACCACCCTGTATTGAAGAAGTTTTGGATTGATTAAATTTTTGGACCATCCGCATAGAGAGCAAAGAAATGCTCTGAATCGTGATGCAAACCGCATATTTTATCATCGATTCGTTAAAAAGTTATGAGTGTCCAAACATAGGCGAAAATTTCGGGCGTACCGGTTTTTTTTTGAGTAGTTTAGTTGAAGCGAGCACACACAACCGCTTCGCAAAACTTGTTGGACGACAATAGCGTCAATAGCCTAGTTTACACCGATAACTCGTTTAGTTCGGTCCGATAGGACCAAGTGGGTGGGGATAGTTCGGTGGGACCAAAGCTTGCTTCTCGTCCGTTTACACCGTCTTGCAACGCGTGAACTAAATGAGTACGCGCTCAATTCGTCAAACGTCAAAAACAAGTCGAAATTATTTATCAACACACTTCGTCATCAAAAAAACCATAATTGAGTACGCTCAGATTGCCTTGAGAAACTCAGAACCAACACAATTCACAATAATAACAATCAACATAACCCCATAATTTTGATCCAGATCGAACCAAATTTTGTTCGGTACACCTGCTGGCAAGTACCGAATCAAGAGCGGGCCAGCTTAGTTCGCAACTGTTTACACCATTCGAACCAAATATTTGGTTCTGATATAGTTCGAATTTAGTACCTTGTCCGCGGACCAAGTTGTCGGTTGTCGGTGTAAACTAGGCTAATGATAGTGTTGATATGACTATGACTACGACTATTTTGTCCCACAGCCTGCCAGGTGGACAGATTCAGCACCTGTTGACCCTGCAGGATGTTGACAAATGAATTTTATTACATTATGCACTTAAAAAAACCATTAAAAATCATTGTAGTGCATTTTTAATTACACAAGTCAATAACCCAGTCACATTTGACTTTTTCCCATTAAAACTAAATTAAGACTTTCCGATTTGTTTGTGTTCATTTATCGATCAAACCCGTATGTGGGTCTCGAATGATTGATTTAATTTTTTTCAACAAATGATGGTCATAAAACAAAACCATTACATGTTTAATGAGCATAGAACATAACTTTCTGAAGAAAATTATTCGCTGCACGTCCCATTTAATTTACATAACAAAAACATGGACTGAGTTCAATATATTTTGGTTTTCTCTATCGATGGTGTAATTTTAAAATGTCAAGGGTTTTTTAATTTATTTTTGTAGAAGGAAATTGGTTTGCGGAAGAGACAAACTAGAACATTTTGTCGTGTCTATGTGCCAGTTGGGCGCCGCACTAATTGGAAATGTAAGAGGGTCGTCTCCATCGGTGCGCTTTAAATTTAAGTCTATACTTAAAACTCAAACTTGAAGCTGTCCAACTTTGTCAACCACTACTTTTTCAGGAATTTTAAAAACGTCTACTTTTTATTCAAGATTTTGCTACAGTGGCAAAAATATTCAGCAAATGCAGAACGGTATGAAAATTAAAGAAATAAAATCTTTGAGAAACATTCAAAAGTCACCCTGTATATTTGCAATTGGGCAGACAGTCTTTTAAAAGCGTATAACGAAAAGTTTGTGGCAACTTGATTCTTCTTGGTTAAAAAATAGAACAATTTTAAAAATTCCATGAACTCGATCATTTTCCGGCGGCTTTTGAAAAGTAAAAAAATGGAATGTTTGAGAAACATTAAAAATCACCCTGTATATTTGTAACTGGGCAGACAGTTTTTTGTAAAGATTATACGGGATAGTTTGTGGCAACATGATTTTTCTTCGTTTAAAAAAGAAATTTGTAGAAATTTCATGAACAAATAAATTTTTGGAGGATTTTGAAAATTTAACAAATAAAATGTGAAACGTTCAAAAATCACCCTGTATACTTGCAACAATTGGACAACCAGTTTTTTTTTTAATTCATTTTTTGGCGAATTTTGAAAATTAAAGAAATTAAATCTTTAAGAAACATTCAAAAATCACCCAGTATATTTGCAATTGGATATACAGTCTTTCAAAAGCTGATACGGGTCAGTTTTGGGCAACTTGATTTTTCTTGATTAAAAACTAGGATCATTTTCAAAAACTCATAACTCGGTCATTTTTTCACAAATTTTAAAAATTATAAAAAAAATTCGTAAAAAAAAATCAAAAATCACCCTGTATATTTGCAATTAGACATACAGTCTTCCAAAAAAACTGGAATGTTTATGTATGTAGCATATTTGCTAAATAAACGAATATTTTATTTATTTATTTTTTATTTTTATTTAAAAAACTGATACGGGTCAGTTTTGGGCAACTTGATTTTTCTTGATGAATAACCAGGATTATTTTCAAAAACTCATAACTCGGTCATTTTTTCACAAATTTTGAAAATTATAAAAAAAAATCCGTAAAAAAAAATCAAAAATCACCCTGTATATTTGCAATTGGATATACAGTCTTTCAAAAGCTGATACGGGTCAGTTTTGGGCAACTTGATTAATCTTGATGAAAAACTAGGATCATTTTCAAAAACTCATAACTCGGTAATTTTTTCACAAATTTTGAAAATTATAACAAAAATCCGTAAAAAAAAATCAAAAATCACCCTGTATATTTGCAAATAGACATACAGTCTTTCAAAAGCTGATACGAGTCAGTTTTGGGCAACTTGATTTTTCTTGATTAAAAACTAGACAATTTTCAAAAATTCATAACTCGGTCATTCAGGGCCGTGCGAAGGTAAAACTGTGCCCGGGGCGAACTCTAGGATCGGCGCCAGGGTTGCCACCTTTTCAATAGGTCAGAAATCGCCGCAGGCGTAAAATTTTCTGGTTGTATTTCCCCTCCTTTATAATTAATTTTCCCTCATTTCTAGTAGGGGAAGTGCATTTAATGTTTATATGCACGTTTATTTCATATATAGGTCTTACATTTGGCACCCCCACTTGTGGCGCCCGGGGCGGGCGCCCCCCTCGCACGGCGCTGCGGTCATTGTTTGGCGTATTTTTAAAATTTTATAAGAATCATTCAAAAATCACCCTGTGTATTTGCAAATGGACATACAGTCTTTCGACAGTTTTCACGGGACAGTTTGTGGCAACTTGATTTTTCTTGGTTAAAAAATAGGACAATTTTTAATAAATTCATAACTTGGTCATTTTTTGGCGGATTTTGAAAATTTAAAAAAATACAAGCCCTAAAAAAAACATTCAAATAATACCCTGTTTATTTGCAATTAAACAAACAGTGGTCAGTTTGGCGCAAATTGTTTTTTCGTCGTTAAAAAATACAATTTAAAAACATTTATGACCTGTTCATTTTTCGGCGGATTTTGAAAATTAAAAAAATTCAATCCTTATAATAAACATTCAAAAATCACCTTGTATATTTGCAATTGGACATCCAGTCTTTCGAAAAAATTAACGGGACAGTTTGTGGCAACTTTATTTTTCTTGGTTAAAAATTACGACAATTTTCAAAAATTCATAACTCGTTCATTTTTCGGCGGATTTTGAAAATTATAAAAATACAATCTTTGAAAAACATTCAAAAATCACCCTGTTAATTTACAATTAAAGATACAGTCTTTCGAAAGCTTTCACGGGACAGTTAATTTTTCTTGGTTAAAAAATAGAACAATTTAAAAAAATTCATATTCTGGTCATTTTTTGGCGGATTTTGAAAATTAAAAAAAAAAACAATCCTCAAAAAACATTCAAAAATCACCCTGTTTATTTGCAATTGGACATACAGTCTTTTGAAAGTTTTTACAGGACAGTTTGTGGCAACTTGTTTTTTTTTTTGTTAAAAATAGGATAATTCTCAAAAATTCATAACTTGGTAATTTTTCGGCGGATTTTGAAAATTAAAGAGATACAACCCTTTAAAAACATTCAAAAATCACCCTGTTCATTTGCAATTGGACCGACTCACAGACAGCCTTTCAAAAACTTATACGGGACAGTTTGTGACAACTCTTGGTAAAAAAATAGGACAATAATTTCAAAACACTCATATCTCTGTTATTTTTTGACGGATTTTGGAAATTGAAAAAACAAAATCCTCAAGAAACATTCAAACATCACCTTGAAAGATTCAAAAAATAAACTATAGAGAAACTCAGAAAGAAGATACAGACCAAATCAGAATTCAAAAAAGAATAAAAATACATCCAAAAAACTGAGGAGCATACCAAAAAAATGGAACAGAATCAGTGACCCAGCTTGTTAGAAGATAGAAAAGGCCAAAGGAAGAACCAAATAATGATTCAAATGGCTGTCTAGAAAGTGAGTTTGAGAGCCGCTTCTAGGGATTAAAGAATTTGGTTCTTGTGAATGAAGTGACCAAGAGTCTTAATGAAGGTACGCCCGACCATTGTTTTATCTTGGTAATTACGGTGTAAAAAAGTGTATCTTTTTTTTTGTTTATGTGGTGCATTGTGGTCTATACTACCTGACGATTCTGATTCGTATGTTCTGGCCAATAGTGAAGCTGAGCTCGGTGAAATTAGTTCATTGTTGATTTTTTTCCACACTAACCAAACTATCGGTCAGTGATCTTGAACCCATTATAAAAAAAATAAACAAACGTAGCCGCACACAGCAGATTTATTTATAGTGCAAACACGAGCTCCGTCACTATTTGTCTATTTCATTAAAAGTGAGGTGATGAAACTATCAAACAGTCCCTGTGTGATCGACTGATTAATCCAACAATTGAAACGATTTTATACAAAATCCTATTTGGTATTTCAGAGCCATGCTGCGTTAATTCCCGGTATTGCCTCATCTTAATTTCAAATGAGATGGCCTTAATTTCACCTACGTTGTGTGACTGTAACAAGATCGGTTGATCAGATAACTTTGCGAATATATTTCGTTGAATTTGAATTTATAAGCTTCAGCCAGAATTAGTTTCTATTTAATTTACTCTGGTTTAGTTTCTCTTCATTAAATTTTCTTCAAAAATATCAAACGTTCCAGATTATAGAATAAAGACAAGAAATAATGATTAACATAAAATTCATTGATATGAATCAACTAAAACATCAACCCAGATTCTGGAAATATCTAGTTATTTATGGAGTACAGTCATTTCGATGTATGATTTCTTCGTTAATGTGTAACCATGGTTTAGATGTGGTTCCTGTCATGGTACTGCACAAATTCTTATGACATATTTTATGTGAAATTTGATCGGGTACCCAGTAATACAATATGAACTTTGGTTCTGGAAATATCCAGTTATTTATGGAGTACAGTCATTTTGATGTATGATTTCTTCGTTAATGTTTCACCATGGTTTAGATGTGGTTCCTGTCATGGTACTGCACAAATTCTTATGACATATTTTATGTGAAATTTGATGGGGTACCCAGTAATTCCAAATTCAACCCAATATGACCTTTGGTTATGGAAATATCCAGTTATTTATGGAGTACAGTCATTTCGATGTAGAATTCGTTTGTCAATGTTTCAGTGTGATTTTGACGTGGTTCCTGTCATGGTACTGCACAAATTCTCATGAGATATTTTATGTGAAATTTGATGGGGTACCCAGTAATTCCAAATTCAACCCAATATGACCTTTGGTTATGGAAATATCCAGTTATTTATGGAGTACAGTCATTTTGATGTATGATTTCTTCGTTAATGTTTAACCATGGTTTAGATGTGGTTCCTGTCATGGTACTGCACAAATTCTTATGACATATTTTATGTGAAATTTGATCGGGTACCCAGTAATACAATATGAACTTTGGTTCTGGAAATATCCAGTTATTTATGGAGTACAGTCATTTCGATGTAGAATTTGTTTGTCAATGTTTCAGTGTGATTTTGACGTGGTTCCTGTCATGGTACTGCACAAATTCTCATGAGATATTTTATGTGAAATTTGATCGGGTACCCAGTAATTCCAAATTCAACCCAATATGACCTTTGGTTATGGAAATATCCAGTTATTTATACAGTTCAGTCATTTTGATGTATGATTTCTTCGTTAATGTTTAACCATGGTTTAGATGTGGTTCCTGTCATGGTACTGCACAAATTCTTATGACATATTTTATGTGAAATTTGATCGGGTACCCAGTAATACAATATGAACTTTGGTTCTGGAAATATCCAGTTATTTATGGAGTACAGTCATTTCGATGTAGAATTTGTTTGTCAATGTTTCAGTGTGATTTTGACGTGGTTCCTGTCATGGTACTGCACAAATTCTCATGAGATATTTTATGTGAAATTTGATGGGGTACCCAGTAATTCCAAATTCAACCCAATATGACCTTTGGTTATGGAAATATCCAGTTATTTATACAGTTCAGTCATTTTGATGTATGATTTCTTCGTTAATGTTTAACCATGGTTTAGATGTGGTTCCTGTCATGGTACTGCACAAATTCTTATGACATATTTTATGTGAAATTTGATCGGGTACCCAGTAATACAATATGAACTTTGGTTCTGGAAATATCCAGTTATTTATGGAGTACAGTCATTTCGATGTAGAATTTGTTTGTCAATGTTTCAGTGTGATTTTGACGTGGTTCCTGTCATGGTACTGCACAAATTCTCATGAGATATTTTATGTGAAATTTGATGGGGTACCCAGTAATTCCAAATTCAACCCAATATGACCTTTGGTTATGGAAATATCCAGTTATTTATACAGTTCAGTCATTTTGATGTATGATTTCTTCGTTAATGTTTAACCATGGTTTAGATGTGGTTCCTGTCATGGTACTGCACAAATTCTTATGACATATTTTATGTGAAATTTGATCGGGTACCCAGTAATACAATATGAACTTTGGTTCTGGAAATATCCAGTTATTTATGGAGTACAGTCATTTCGATGTAGAATTTGTTTGTCAATGTTTCAGTGTGATTTTGACGTGGTTCCTGTCATGGTACTGCACAAATTCTCATGAGATATTTTATGTGAAATTTGATGGGGTACCCAGTAATTCCAAATTCAACCCAATATGACCTTTGGTTATGGAAATATCCAGTTATTTATACAGTTCAGTCATTTTGATGTATGATTTCTTCGTTAATGTTTAACCATGGTTTAGATGTGGTTCCTGTCATGGTACTGCACAAATTCTTATGACATATTTTATGTGAAATTTGATCGGGTACCCAGTAATACAATATGAACTTTGGTTCTGGAAATATCCAGTTATTTATGGAGTACAGTCATTTCGATGTAGAATTTGTTTGTCAATGTTTCAGTGTGATTTTGACGTGGTTCCTGTCATGGTACTGCACAAATTCTCATGAGATATTTTATGTGAAATTTGATGGGGTACCCAGTAATTCCAAATTCAACCCAATATGACCTTTGGTTCTGGAAATATCCAGTTATTTATGGAGTACAGTCATTTCGATGTAGAATTCGTTTGTCAATGTTTCAGTGTGATTTTGACGTGGTTCCTGTCATGGTACTGCACAAATTCTCATGAGATATTTTATGTGAAATTTGATGGGGTACCCAGTAATTCCAAATTCAACCCAATATGACCTTTGGTTATGGAAATATCCAGTTATTTATACAGTTCAGTCATTTTGATGTATGATTTCTTCGTTAATGTTTAACCATGGTTTAGATGTGGTTCCTGTCATGGTACTGCACAAATTCTTATGACATATTTTATGTGAAATTTGATCGGGTACCCAGTAATACAATATGAACTTTGGTTCTGGAAATATCCAGTTATGTATGCAGTACAGTCATTTTGATGTTTAATTTTTTCGTCAATGTTTGACCATAGTTTAGATGTGGTTCCGGTCATGGTACTTCATAGATTCCTTAAAGATATTTTATGGGAAATTCAATGGAGAACCCAATGGTATCAAATTAGACCCAATAGGAGGTTTGATTCTGGAAATATCCAGTTAGTAATGCCGCATAGTCATTTTGATGTAAAATTTGTTTGTCAATTTTTGAGCATGGTACTGCATATATCCTTATGAGATTTTTTATGAGGAATTTAATGGGGAACCCAGTGGTACCAAATTCAACCCAATATGACTTTTGGTAACGGAAATATGCAGTTATTTATGCAGCTTACTCATTTTGATGTAGAATTTGTCAGTGTTCGATGATGGTTCCTGTCATGGTACTGCATAAGTTCTAATGGGATTTTTTTATGGGAAATTGAATGGGTAACCCAGTAGTACCAAGTTCAACCTAATACGTTCAGTTGTTACAGGGAAAAGAAATTTAACAAACCAAAAACATGAGGAAGTTACAATTTTTGCAAACAAAATGGCTCAGATTTTATCCTGATATGGAAAAAAATCGAAATCCTCTAAAAAATTATCGTAACAGCTGGACCGATTTTGATGAATCTTCAATCATTTTATAGAATTTGTTGTTACCTTAAATTAGCGCTCCATAGTCAGAACGTCGGCTGTATTCCCCATCTCGCCAATGGAAATAAAGCCGGTTTTCACTTATGGAAGTACGAACTTGTAGAGTGATTCTTTCGACAAACTGGTGTTCAATGCCCGTTTATTTGGACAAAATGAATACTTTTACAATAAAAAATAATGATCAGTGAAAAATACTCAAAATGGATAGAAATAGTCTGACCCTGGCCTACAGAATCACCATAGATTTACAAAATAACGAAACAAATTTTTGCAATTTTCTATTTTCGACACACAATGCAAAAAAACTTATTTACGTAGTGAGAATAGACCGGGTTGTGACATTTTTGAGCTCTTTAAAGACATAAATTAACAAACCATTACCATAATATCATGATAAAGAGCAACATAATCAACCCCTTAATTAGGAATCATGCCCGTATTTCCGGTCAACCGTTGTCATTTGCATTCACAAACCCCTTCATTTGTGAAAGAGTGGACCAAACATTTGACCATTTGTTTCCCGTAGATAACATTATCCCGTATAATCCCTCTGGAGTGGACGGAAGCTGTAACTGTCTATGGCTAAAAGTCAATATTTGTTCACACTCGGCTATTGATCCTATTTGGACAACGTTTCTGAAAAAAATATATTTAATTTGTTTTGTTGATGCACGAATTTCTGGTTTTTCAGTTTTGACATAATTTTAAAAACATCAAAATTACATGCAGGCCAAGACGAAACTCTGATGGAGCACTCGAAATATCAAGGTTAAAGTAATTTAAAGAAAAATAAATAAAAACCATGATTCAGAAACTTACTAAGATAGAAATCTGAGTTTGGATTTTTCAGTCAATTTTGCATCAGAATTGACTGAATAATCTTGATTTTTTTTTAATTTATTTTGTTAGTAATTTTTATACTTGATTCACAAAGTCATATATACAGAGTAAACTGAAACCCTTCAAGCAGGATATCGACAAAATCTCATTCCACCCTCAAAAATCAGCCATCAAAGGTGAATCAGCAAAAAAAAATCGCAACCCAAACAGAAACCCCCCATGGGAGTCGTTCAGCCGGACTGTGGGGTGGCACAAAAGCATGGTACAGACACGAGGGTGTTTAACTGTTAAGCCAAATTTACAATGTGCGCTTGGCTCACGATTATCCCGAATAATAGACTATTTCTTGTATAAATATGGGGTTGGTTAATATTATCCGAAGGTGGCGAAGATAGAAAATTCCGGAAATAAATCGGCTGTAGGCTGTAGAGTGGAGATAGACAAACAAGTCCATAAATCACGGAAGTACGGCCTATGAACAGTACTAAATGATTTAGGTTGAGGAAGTGATAAACTTGTTTTGTGAAATGACTAATGAATTCGTGTTTCTGCCCCTGTATATTTTTTATTTCTTTCAAACAAGTATCATAAATGATACGCTTAACCTGGTCCAGTATCGGAGTGAGTTTAATTTCGATGCACTAACATCTTGGAAGTATGTAAAAAAGCCACTGAACTCACGCCGAAAACGAAAATATCGTGATATTCTCGGTTTTCGGACGTGCTGCTTTAACTGTAACTTATAAAGCCACTGTACCAGACGGTCTAGAGAGGAAAGCAATGAAGAGTGATAAAATATAAACTATTAGAAGACATAGATGGTGTATTTAAAATAAGGAAATTAAACCAAAATGACGTTTAAAAAACCAATTTCGTAACACACAGCGCCCCCTTTTCCATCCATTCTTTGATTCATGACTTTTTGGAGCAACACAACCAGCTGTTCCATCGCAGTTTATATATTCCATAAATGCGTCACGTGATTAATAGCTCCAGTTTTATTATTCCGAGTGTGGAAAGAGAATTATAAAGGGCCTTTTTAAAAGCTTTAAATAATTTCATACGTTTAAAATGTACATTATTGTACGGGAATTGCCTTTGTACTTTTTTCTACAAAAAAAACATGGGTTATTTTTGTCTGTAGTGAACATTTTAAGCTTAACTTCAATGCAAATTTACCATAGAGTTCGTTTACCCCGTCTACCGGAAAATTGGATTAAATAAATCCTTATCCATCTAAGCTGAGGGCATATTTCATGCGGAAGAAACCTTGCAAAAATGTGGGTTATAAGAAATTTTGTTCGTTTAAAGTTTACCGATGTCTATTTTGTAATCCTGTTTTTTGGCATAAGAAATTTAATTTTTCACTTTTTTTTTGTTTCAGTTCCGAATGACTATGCATAAGATATATTTTTCTTTCTTATTCTTTGTCCTTTTAATTTTTTTTTAACCATTAGGCCTTTTTTAAGAACATAATATATTTTTGAAATTGCATTTATCTATCTATTCATTTTTTTTTATTGATATCCTACTTGAATCTTTTTTAGTTTAATCCTTGTCAATTTTAAAAAACGGTATGATTGATTCAGGGTGATCTTTTTCTTTATTCACTTTTGAAGAATCTTTTTCATTGAAAAATATCTGTGGATTTACTTGTTTTTTTTTTTTTGTTTATCAAATATTTTGTTGTATTTCTCTCTTGTTTTTCTACTTTTTTTTTGTTGTTGAGTAGATTTTTTCTATTTTAATATATGTCTAATTTTAGGCAATTTGAAACATATTCTGTTCACCCTAAACAATGTACACCTTTTATCATTGTTTGATTTTTGGCAAGTTTCTTTGTTTTTCCCCCTATAGGTACTTTTTTTGGTTTCAGAAATCTCTAAGTGTATTTTTGATTCTATGTTTGTTCATTTTACTTTTTTCTTTTTTTTTGTGATTTTCTTCTTTTTGACCAATTGGTGATCTATCACACGTTAAATAGTTTTTTAATCATTTCCACCGTTTTTTTCTTATAAAATAATTATTATTATTAGTATCCTATTAATTATTATTGATTACTAGCTGACCCGGCAAATTTCATACTGCCTCATAATCAATAATTAATGTTGAGCTAAATTAATTTGTTTCACAATTTTCTTTTTTTTTCAGTTTTTCCGATGTTTCAATAATTATTCTGTTATTCGGGGCGCAGACATAACAAACATATAAAAAATAATAAGAATTCTCCCAGCGATTTTCCAGTTGATATGTTAAATATCTGACAACATTTCTATAGCGTACTTTTTTTTGAAGTGTTCAAACTGAGAACGTATCTATTGTTACAACACTTCAAATTCCAAATAGAACTTACATATCTAATGTGGACAAAATCCTTTGAAAAATTACAAAATTAAGCAAATATAACCTCACATTTTTGAAAAAAAAATTGATCAAATCCCAAATAGAACCTCTATAATCTAATTTGAACAAAATCCTTTGGAAAATTACAAAATTATGCAAACATAACCTCACTTGGACGATTTTTGGTAAATTTCTACAATCAAACCTCAAATTAAAACCTTCATATCTCATTTGAACAAAATCCTTAGGAAAATAACAAAATTAGGCTAACATAACCTCACTTGGTCAAATTAGAGCCTACATGATTATTTGAACAAGATCTTTTGGCAAATTACAAAACTATGCCAACATAACCTCACTATGTATGTAATGTTTCAAAAAAATTTTTGATCACATCCCAAATAGAACCTACATATCTGATTTGAAAAAAATCGTTTGGAAAATAACAAAACTATATGCAAACATAACCTCACCATGTCATTTTTTTTTTAAATGTTTTGATCAAATCCCAAAGAGTTTAGTCTCCTTAATTTCTCAGGTCTATGATTTGAATTGACATCAATTTATAGGTGAGTTCGAGTTTCCGCTCTTCGTGCTCAGAATGTTTAGAGCGGAAACTCGAACGCGCCTATTGAATTTACTCATTGACATTGACATTAGTTTGTTTTGTCACGGAAAGCGGAAAGGTGACATGTGACATCCCGAATGAAAAGTTGTGTTTTCAGGTTTTTTACGGGGGATTTTCCAGCTTTTCTCGTCATAAAAACAATCCCAAGACTTTAAGGAACAATTCAAAAAAAAATGACTCAAATTGCCCAAGCCGTTCTCAAGTTATGGATCTTCCAGAAAAAATCGGTACTCATTTTTATATATCAAGATTATCCTATTATATGAGTTCAATTCTCATTTATCAGAGGGTTTGGTTGTTTTGTTGATGATGTTGATTTTGTCATCATGGCAACCGATATGCGACATAAAAACCGTAAAACACACGTCCGTACACAGGCTTCAGTTTCCCGCCAGACTCCAGAGCCATCACTACCATATTTAAGGCGGTGTGGCTTCGGCTCATATGTCAGTGGTGACACAGCCTGTCTCGCCAGTCGTTTATTTTTGATCATTTTAATGCAGTCTTCTTTGTTAACAGTCTATACAGGGTGACTCATGAGGAAATGTCAATACTTCGGGTACCCAAAAATAAACATAAGTTTTAATAAATATGGGTTCTCAAGGCCTTCGTTTTCGAAATACATGGTGATGAAGTTTAAATTTAATAAAATTCATGATAATTTAGATATTGCAGTAAAAATTGGTATGTCGATGACGAATTCGAATCTAATCTTAGTATGGCTCTTATTTGTGGGGGCGCCACCTACATGTCTTCTTTTACTTTTTACGGACTCATACGGACTCATAATTCATATAGACTTTTATGTTCATTCTTGGGCCCTGAATTGATTCACCCTGTTTATTGAGTGGCGTGTTTTATTATATATTTTTGGTGAAGTGGCACTTCACATATTTGAAATAATGGGAATTTTTCGAAAATTGAGTTTCACTTACAACACCCTGTATCTTTTTAACGACTAGCATTTGCCGTCACATTTATTAGACAAATATTGTCTTGTCTTAGTGTATGCCAAAAACTAGATTTATCTGTCACTCTATGCGATAAAGTCCTCCATAACTAACTCCGGCGAAAATCACTCTATTCCAGTTTAGATAAAACGCACTCGACATGCAACAATGACACTCGAAACGAGCAAATCCATTCAGCCATTGCGAATAGAAATAGGCTACTCGTGATAGGTTGTTCAAAAATCCCACGGATTTTTCGAGACAATGGCTGTTTCATTCGCGAATTGGTGGTTAAGCTTTCAGGTTAATTGGTTTGCTTTATGAATTTATTGAACATTAAAATACAGAGTCATAGAAAATAGTCCTGTAGAATTATCACACAGAGTAGTGTAGCTGTAATGTGTCTGTTTGTTATCCTCCACTAGTGCATACGAATTTACACTTTTACACAGTGTAGCGTGTTTGTTATTTCAGTTTCAGTGTAGGATGCACATTACTGCATCAAGTGTAGTGTAGTGTAGAAAATCAGTGTTCATATCTGCACTAAATGTACTAAGGCGTTAGGTGAATTTCCATCACACAGGAATCCATAAGTTACACCAGCCATCTGCACTACATTATCCTACACCGAAATAACAAACACACCTAATATCTACTCAGCTTTCCAACTGATGGACTACAATTTTCCAACAGTGATACATCTTCCACTAATGGCCCTTCAAGAGCTGTTATATTCCTGAAGTCAGATTAATAATAGTAATAAAGTGTGCCAATCCGATAGCACTTTGTTAGCGTCACGCGAAATTTGTATTACCTTTTGCCCCATAAAATTTATACGATTATTCCGTGAGATGAACGTCTAACGAAGGGGAATTATGGTCATTTGCATAGGTTACCATCAATTTATGAAGGTGACATGTCTTCTGCACGTATTTACTATACAGGATGTAAATAAATTAGTGCGAAAAACATCAGGGGGTTATTCTTGAGTTAATTTTGTCAAGATTTGGCACGCTAATTTGTCGACATAAAGGTCTTTCTTTTGTGTGATTTAAATAAGATCATTCATCCCAGTGGCGTCCCGTCATCTCAAATAAATTTATAAGTAAAATTAAAATTATGGTTTTTGAAGATTTTGTAATTTTTTCAAATGAAGTAATTAAAGATGTTGCTTTTTTTGTCTTTTTATTTTTTTTACAACCTACACGTAAAGTTCACTTTTCAATGCATACAAAGCAGGCGGAAAGTCGCTAATTTTGGCAGCCGGGCCTAAAAGTACTTTCACGCCCGCGGGTGCAAAAGTAGGTCGCTTAGCAACGGTTCCTTGGATCCCAACGCCTCTTAATTTAATAATCACGTGACAGTCTAGCATACTAGAAGAAACTAATCACGTGACAATCTCGGTGGCAATGAATCCGCACCACAAAAGAATACGGGAACACATGCACCTATATTGTAACCATGATTGACAGTTGTCACTTGTCAGTTGTAAGACTTGTCAGCAGTGTAGTGCAGTGTATCGATTATTTATTTTTGATTTTTATAATTATTCTTTTTTAAATGATTACAAACTGGTTGTACAAAAAGAACTGTTTGCACCACGGACGAAAGTTGATTTTGACTCGGCTAATATCTGCCCTCGCTTCGCTCGTGCTGCTACTTATACCCTCGTCAAAATCATCCACTTTCCGCCCTTGATACAAAATGTACTATTCTGTGTCTATAGCTTCGTTTTTGAAATGAAAATTTGAAAGCTTCTGAAAAAACGTTTTTTTATTAATTATTTAAAAACCTCGTCGTCATAAGGATAATTATTTTCTTGCACGATTAAAATAAAATCTTTCATTTCAGTGGCGTCCCTGAAGGTAATCTAGTTGATATTGTTAGTGAAATTATGGTGAGCTACTGCTTTTTTGCGGAATCTATATTTTTTTATTAAAAATGCTGCTTTTTTGTCGTTTCAGTTTTTTCTTTTATCTAGCTTTGTTTTCAAGATAAAAATCAAAAACCGTTTTTGTGCTTAAATTAGGCAAAAAACAAAAAAGGAACATTTTTCATTGCTTTGCTTCATCTAAAAAAAAAATAAAATCTACAAAAAAACAGTGACGTTCTATAGATTTACCTATAAAAATCAATTGAATAACCGTCTGGGACGCCATAGGAATAAATATTTTCAATTACACAAAAGAAAAAGCCTTATGTCGACAAATAACCGTGCGAAATTTTGTCAAAATTAGCTAAAAGATTTTTGAGTAATTAAAAATTTTTTTTTTAACTTTGACACCCTGTATCTCAAAAGTTAGTAGGTACTTTTAGGACATACGTTCATAGAGAGTTTTTTTCTTGAAATTAACTCAAGAATCACCTCCTGAATTTTTTCGCACTTATTTTTTTAAGCTAGACGCGTTCTTAAAACCGTTCTCTTCAGTCTGACTCAGACCCATAGCCATACTGATGAGTCCTAGTAGGACGAAACGTATATGGATTGGTCATGGTCAGACTGAGGAAACAGTTTCAAGATTTTCCTTTTTCTTATTTATTATGCCGTTTTTTATTCTTATTTGTGTCTTTATTTTTTCTATCCATTATGCTTGTTTGTTTTTTGCTGTTATTTTTGTTGTATATTCCGCAAATCTGCTTAGCCGATTCATTTATTCAGTATTTCCTCAAGTTTCTCTTATAATTATTCATCTACATTACATTATCCATCTGTGTCTTCTACAGTGTGACCCATTTGTTTTGGGAACACCCTGATGAAAAGTTTATTTCTTAACCGATTTGGTTCGTTTTTTTTTTGGATTGTAGAGCTCGAAAAATTGTATATTCTTGGCAAAAAGTGACCTTCGCCATTTTGACTTTAATGCCTACTATGTTAGTTTTTAAGAGCAAAATTTCAGGAAACCATATAAGCGATTTTTTTAGAAAAAATCTGTGTGCGCCATTGGATTCAGCATCCTTTAAAACGGGTCTATACAAATTTTCAACCGAAAATATCAAGTTGAAAAAAATTAAAAATTCGCACTTTAACAATCTTTGATTCTATCAAAAGAAATGATAAATGCATTGAAGTTGATGGTGGTTTGGTAGAAGTTACAAATTTTTAGTTTTATGTCATTTTTATTTGTTTTGATAGAATCAAAGATTGTTAAAGTGCGAATTTTTAATTTTTTTCAACTTGATATTTTCGGTTGAAAATTTGTATAGACCCGTTTTAAAGGATGCTGAATCCAGTGGCGCACACAGATTTTTTCTAAAAAAATCGCTAATATGGTTTCCTGAAATTTTGCTCTCAAAAACTAACATAGTAGGCCTTGAAGTCAAAATGGCGAAGGTCACTTTTTGCCAAGAATATACAATTTTTCGAGCTCTACAATCCAAAAAAAAAACGAACCAAATCGGTTAAGAAATAAACTTTTTATCAGGGTGTTCGCAAAACAAATGGGTCACACTGTATATCTTTCAAGTTTTCTATTTTTTCTGTCACCAGTGTCTTGTATCCGTCGGCTGTTTCTCTACTTCCTGGTTTATATGTTTTTATTGATTCATGTCTCATTTTTTCTACTTCCCCTCTTTCTTCTCTTTTCTTATTTTTGATTCCCCATCCTTCTGCACGTGTTTCTATTTATTTATAATTTATAACCACTCAACACTGTCTCCAATACTCCCTACTCTGTTGAACGTTAAATCTCATTTTTACGTATAACCAGTGGCGTGTACAGACTTTCAGAACCAGTCTAACAGAAGCATAGTGTGCCACGCCCAATTTTCTCCCCATTAGTCGTTAAAATTGTTTGATAAAACCATATTCAAGTTTTTAACAAAAATAACATAGGGCGGACCACCTTTAAAAATAACCCAATAAAAACACGTATTCTGCAGTGTAAAATATCTGAAAAATGACCAACCAAAACGTAGTGTCCCAAAAAAGAAACATAACCCTAAAAAGGCAATCTCCATAATGGCGAGAATAGGTGAACTTTTTCATACCAAGCCAACCACCAGCCGACGTGGAATTACAGGTTTCTCTATTATCTTATAAACTTCAGAAAACGACCAACGACCACTCATCTAACGGAAAAGTTTCCATGAATAACTAAACTCACAGTTCAACGTTAGTTAAAAATAATTTCAGCTTACGAAAACACTGATATTATTGGCGGTTCATGTTCATATTCGAAGAACGATAAAAATTGAACTAACTGAAAATATTTGAACATGGTCTGCTTTCGTTTACCTTCCATGAACCTATGGACTAATAGTGGGGTTATGTATTTTTCAAGACGAATGCCCATCATCCGACGTTCTATAATTCAATCAATACCCAACGTCGGTGTAACGTCGCAAATAAGTGATTTTAAGACGACGTTGGTTTGTTGGTTAATATGTAAGTTAGCCGACCTTGGCACTACCTTCACTATCTATAAGTGCAAATTATTATACGTTGCTCTCACAACGTCTGGATTACGTCAGTCCGACCGAAGCTGGACAGAAATTAAAAGAAGTCGTCATTGGTGATGGTCGCATCTTCCTCATGACTGAATCATCCCCAGTCACTCCTACTCAATTCTGTCTGAAACAGACTATAACCAATTAGTCAAAGCACACAGGATGTTACTCTTGACTATCAGCAAACACAGTAACAATGGCAAATTTCTAAAGATATCTTCGACATATGGACACGTTCCTCCCGTATTTGCTCGGTTGTGGCGGCAGCTGCCGCCTTCATCCCGACCCCGTCTATTATTAACTATCTCTCTGCTTGTGAAGATCAAAGTTCCACATTTGTGGCCTAATGACTTTTCGCTGGAAAAATACATTTAAAATCGCAATCTATCGGTCTATTTTTAATTCGAACAAGTGACAAGAAAATGGGCCACAAATCAGTTTAACGAACTGACGAAATTAGTGTTTCCGTCGAAACTTTGAAATTGAGGGGGAGGAGGTTGCATTCCACATTCCATGCCCCACTGAAATTCAATTCCACGTAACTACTTGCACTAATAGTGTCCCTTTGTGTGCTTTAAGGTCGTGTGCAGAAAGCCGTGAATTGTTCAACATAAAAGACATCAGCGATGCACATTAAAGTACAATGTCTGCAGTCTAGACTTGATTTTGTTCAAGACGAATTAGCACTACTTATCACAGTACGTGTTTGTTAATTAACAAAGTCGTAATTAACTTTATGACTTGCTGTTACAAGTTGGACGCTACATACCTACGTCCGGAATTAATTAAAAGTTTTGCATAGAAGTTTTTATTTTTAATTTTTATGCAGACTGGGCATCGTGGTGTAACGAATTTCGCTATAGAAAACAGTTTGAATTTATTTATTCTAAGTCACTACAGCACACGGTTTACAACACCACAAATATTTATGTTAACAATCACAGCCCATCAAAATCTGAACTCCCTGTTGTCGGAATGGCGAAGCTTTTATATTCTCTTCAATGCCTCGATAGATGGCGAAAGTTCTCCAATATTCTAGACGTAGGCAACCGAATAAACCTTGTGATTCTGGAATCTAAACAGTGGTTTGGGCTTGTGACGAACAGGACAAAAGCCGAGATGTTCGGACGCCATAAACATACGTAGAGCCTCGTGTAGAGCTTAGCTTGATTCGCATCATCGTAGTAAGAGAGCGTTGCCAAATTGTCGAGATTGGCTTACCTACATGTCTACAAATCAAGATAAAATCAATATTTGCATAAGTGGTGTTCACTCCCTCATATTATGCTTCTTACACAAATTACAAATTTAATAAACAAGTTTCTCAATTCATTATTTTCATAATGTAGGTATGTTTTTTTTGTCCATACCTCGATTATGATAAATCATCAGAAGTTTCAAATATCCTAGGATTTTTGAAGATTAATCATTATCTTAACACGGCAACCTAGCTTTAACGACACAACTCTGCTCATAGATAAAAAGGTCTGAGGGAGGCGGGTCTTCTGGTTTCCACTGCAGAGTTTTGAAGAAAGTACTTCTTCAAGTGCGAATGCGATATTGCTAATAATAGCCCAAAACCCACTTTCTCACTGCTCGAATGGCAACATCTTTGATTTATAAATGAGATGCCTGGACTAGTAGTTAGTATACATATAGTTAAAGCTGCTGATTTATTTTAACTAACATCAAACAGCATGCGTAATTTTTAATGCTCTCTTGAAAGCATGCGACCGCTCATAACTCAATTTCACCCTACATATGTTGAAAACTCACCCTCGGTTTGTTTATGGTCATTCCAGTCAAAGGCGGAGATCTAATGGGTTACAAGTTACAAGTGGCTGTTTTAGTATGAACTTTTCAATGTTATCAGACGATGGGACGAAATTGGTCTCTGCCAAGAAACTTTGGGCATACATTTATTAAATTAAGACGTTTCGAGCTAAAATTGTATTCTCCGAGACAGTTGAAGAAGACTTTAACCTGATGGGTTCTGAGTTCCCAAAACTTGATGACCTTTAAAGGTCTATTAAAAGAGCTTAACTGTAACTCTATGATTATTATTTATAACCACTCAACACTGTTTTCAATACTCCTTACTCTGTTGAACACTTTTCTGAACGTATTTACTATTTATCTATGACCACTCAACACTGTTCTCAATACTCCTTACTCTATTGAAAACTTTTCTGCACGTATTTACCATTTATTTATAACCACACAACACTGTTTTCGATACCCCTTATTTACCATTTATTTATAACCACTTAAAACTGTTCTCAATACTTCAATCTATTGAACATTTTTCTGCACGTATCAACTATTTATTTATGCCACACAACACTTTTTCCAATACTCCTTACTCTGTTAAACATTCAATATTCAATTATTGAAATCTTATGCACGTATTTGATTTTTTATTGATCTAAATAACCCCTCAA
Source organism: Orchestes rusci (assembly GCA_958502075.1). NCBI lineage: Eukaryota > Metazoa > Arthropoda > Insecta > Coleoptera > Curculionidae > Orchestes > Orchestes rusci. Next base: position 29,067,945 of record OY293312.1, read on the forward strand.
CACTGCTTTCAATACTTCTTAAACTATTGAACATTTTTCTGCTCGTATTTACTATTTATTTATAACCACACTACACTGTTTTCAATACTCCTTACTCTGTTGAACATTTTTCTGCACGTATTTACTGTTTATCTATAACCACATAACACTGTTCTCAATACTTCTTGATCTATTGAGCCAGAGCCGTCTTTATTCAAGGTTTCTATATAAGAGGTTGCCTCACTTTTACGGTCATGACGTCATTTGTGTCTACTGTAGCGCCACTGCTGCCATTTCTCGAACCATTCCATCATGAAATCAAGAATTTCATTTATCAATGTCTTAACCTCACTATTTATTTCGTGGTGGACGAGAGATTTTTAGCTGTCGATGGTTTTTTTTTTGTGAAATTATCCATTTACGTTTTAAAAACTGTTTATAAGTGTCTTATTCTTGGATTTGTCTATCAAATATAGTGTTTTGAAGGAAGGTGTGTCTAGAAATGATCATAATAGAGTTTGTTTACATGTGTTCAACTGTTTATTCTATTCTTCCTAAATTTAGCCTTCATTATATTTCAATAGTAGATTTCTCAGTATATTTAGGCAGGACTAATATAAAATAATAGTTAAAAAGTTGTGGAAATCTGAGGGTTGATGTTTTGGATATACATATAGAAAATACTCACATTTGAAACAGTATTTTCGCTTCCTTGACCAATAATATACAATAATAATGTCCCAAAAGATAATTTTACACCACTATTAATATTTTATTTGGATTTAAATGCTAAAATTAGCAAGAAATTCAACGTGTCATCAATAATTGATCGAATGACACATAACACGACACGATGCAGTCCGATTCAATTGCATGACAGGAATGACAGAAATTCTGTCAAGAATGCGGACTGTTTCAGACCGCTATCCACAAATGACGTCATATCTCTCCCCTTCCGTCTTTACCTCAGGCGAAGTGTGGCAACCTCTTGTATACTGATCTTGGTCTTTATTGTAATATAGACGGCTCTGATTGAACATTTTCTGCACGTATTTACTATTTATTTATAACCACACCAACACTCTTTCCAATACTCCTTACTCTGTTGAACATTCAATTTGAAATCTTATGCACGTATTTGATTTTTTATTGATCTATAACCACTCAACACTGCTTTCAATACTTCTTACACCATTGGACACTGCACGTATTTACTATTTATTTATAACCACTCAACACTCTTCACTAAACCAAACAATGAATCCCTAGAAAATAATGAAAATTATCGTCACTTTGCCGTAACTCCAAAATCTTCACATTTAAATATCAAGATAAACTTTTTGTAGAGAATTCAAAAATCCATAAATATTATCATTTTCAATTTTCCGCTATATTGGCCGTTCATGAGATATTTGAGAAAAACTAAAAATGATCGATGTTTTGTCGCAACTCAAAATTAATATTAAGCGAAAAACTTCAGGCGATGTTTTTTATAGAAAATTCAAAAATCTATAAATTTTGTCATTTTCACTTATACGCTACGATTGACGTTCATGAGATAGTTGAGAAAAACCAAAAATTCTTGTTTTTTATTTGGTCGTATCTCGAAAATCTCCAAATCACTGTCACAAATGCCACATGTGGAATTCTACATTACGCATCATGCGTATCATATACAGACCTATGACGCATGTGGAATTTCACATGACGTATCATGCGCAATATAGGGAGTAAATCAATTTATATGAAAAATCCACGTGCGTCATATTGCGCATCATCTACTCTGTACGCTTGATATAGGTACTTAATGTCATATGACGCATGTGGAATTTTACATTTATAATATATCCATATATGAAAAATTCCACATGCGTCATTTTTGCAGTCTCTCTATTAAGAATACATTCAAAATTCCATTTCATTTTAAAGAGGCATTTTTAAGTCACGCTATTTTGTGAACTATCAATCTCACAAAAATTATTATGGGAAGTTTTTTTTAGAAAATTTGATGGTCTTTAATTTTGTTCACTATCATTTTTGTGATAGGTGGCACCATTCAGAAGATATTCTTCAATAAATCAAAAAATCTAAAATTCCATTTCATAATAACGAGGCACTTTTATATTTTACTATCAATTTTTATGAAGGGAAATTTTTTGTAGGAAATTTGATGATCTTTAATGTTATTGTTTATTATCAATTTTTTGGTGGCACCATCTAGAAAATATACTTAGAAAAAATCAAAATCACGAAATTTTGCAACTATCAGAAAACTTTTGGGTCAAGTCTAATACTTTGACTAAAACTGGGACTAACAAAACTTCTAAGTAAATTAATCAACTCACAATGAGTTTCCAGAACTACGTAGAAACAGAAAAATCAAATTTTATTGTGAATACATATCATGTTTCACAGCATTTTATTCAATTTTTCCTCGAAGCCTACAAAAGTTCGTTTTTCTTTTGATAAATTCCCTATCAATATCTTGTTTGTGAATTGAAATTGATTTCATATTGGATCTAAAAGGAGGAAAATATCAGTTGAATACTTTGCTGATTGGAACGAATACAAATCAACGTCTTTCAAAAATATTTTCCAGACTAACCCACCATTCCCATATCTAATCAGAACTTTAATAAAGTGCTTATTCACCTTTATATCGCATAATATAAACTCAAACTTTTCAAATGAATAGTAAATAAGCTGCAAGTTTATACTGTTTTCAGCTAATAAAGCTGGCACTGCGCAAGTTATAATATAAAATGTAGTTTGAAAGTTTTTTGCTTGATTAAACTTTATCAGCTCCAAAAACAGGTGATTTTCTTGATCAAATCCAATTACTGTAAAATCTTCAGTTCAAGCAATTAATCGACACTTCTATGGGCAACTACCGGTTATTCCTAACTGTAAAGTTGCACCTGTTGGCACACTCAACATCGTCGCATAAATTCCACAAAGCGATCTTTTTTGGCTCATATCACTACCATGTATGGTAGAGACTGATTTTATCAGCCCAAAATTTTGTGAAATATTTCTGTAATTTCGACCGGATTACTTGATTTGGTTAAACATGGTTGAGACCGGTGCAGATGGGTTTAACGTTTAAATAAGCAAAAAGTGGGTTATTTTGGCCGTTTTATTCATCCAACAATTCTTGATAAGGTTTGAACCCACTGGCGGCTCATGAGTTTGGTCTCAAGACTCTCAAGAGGGGCGCAAAAATAATATTCGAATATATTTTTGACTTATTCAAAAATATAGTTACTTTCCAACGTATGGATAGATTTATGTGATTTGTTCAAGACGATTTTTTTAATCTACTATTTTATTAAAGCCGAGATTAAAGCAATCATTCTTCATACCTAATAAAAAAAAAGTTGTGTTTGTTTACTTCGGTGCTGTCTGTCGTAATTTACGTTACTAGCCTAGTTTACACCGACCACTTGGTCCGCGGATCAAGTACCAAATTCGAACCATATCAGAACCAAGTATTTGGTTCGAATGTTGTAAACAGTTGCGGACTAAGCTGGTCCACTCTTGGTTCGGTATTCGCCAGCAGGTGTACCGAACTAAATTTGGTTCGATCTGGATCAAAATTATGAGGTTATGTTGATTGTTATTATTGTGGATTGTGTTGGTTCAGAGTTTCTAAGGCAATCTGAGCGTACTCACTTATGTTTTTTCTGGTTACGAATTGTGTTAATGAATAATTTCGACTTGTTTTTGACATTTGACGATTTCAGCGCGTACTAATTTAGTTCAGGCGTTGCAAGACGATGTAAACGGGCGAGAAGCAAGCATTGGTCCTACCCTACCGTACTATCCCCACCGACTTGGCCCTATCGGACCGAACTAAACGAGTTATCGGTGTAAACTAGACTACTAAGGCGGTAAATGACTTTTTAAATTACGAGTCGAGATGTTTATGGACGAGGCAACGAAGGAGCCGAGTCTGGAATTTCTAGACGAGTAGTTTGATGACATTTAACGGCTGTGTATCGTCCATTGTTTTGTTTCATAATGTGATATTTTTTTCAATCAGTTTAAAGTGCTTTCTTGTCAAACCATACTGGCAGTCCGCCTCACATTCTTACTATGAGATGAGCCAAACCATGTCACCACTTGGGTAATAAAAAGGTTAATTATATGTTACCAACATTCTATGTCAAGTTATTGATTAAAATTATAATCATGCTACCAATGCAATGTCACAGTCTTCGATGATGCAAAATCCTGATGTATGGAAAATGGCCAATGTTATCCTCATACCAAAAAAAGGAAAAGATGTGTCTGTCGCGTCTAATTACCGTCCAATTTCATTACTTTCATGTCTTGGCAAACTTTTTGAAAAATTTATTTTGCGGAAAATTAAAATTCAGTGTGACAATCTTCAAGTCATTCCAAAATTCCAATTCGGTTTTGAGGAAGGACTTTGTGCAGAGCTTCAGATTGTCAGACTTGTTGAAGGTCTCACTAGAGGGATGCAGTCTGGGAAAGTTTCCGGGATTGTATCCCTTGATGTGGAGAAGGCTTTTGACAAAGTCTGGCATGAAGGGCTTCTGTACAAGATGGCTAAATTTGGTTTTTCGAAAAATTTAATTTTGCTATTAAAAAGTTTTCTAAGCAATCGCGTTTTTCGTGTCAAATTAAACTCGGTTTTTTCCAAATTTTGCTCAATAAAGGCTGGCGTTCCGCAAGGGTCAGTGCTTTCACCCATTTTGTATAACATTTTCACTGCCGATATTCTTCAAAATTCTCAGACAAAACTTTCTCTTTTTGCGGATGACACACTCCTGGTGTCTACGCACAAGAGTTACATTGTGGTCAGAAACCGATTACAGAATCATTTGAATCGACTTGTGGACTATTTTGATGGGTGGAAGATTAAGCTTAATCCGGGAAAAACACAGGCTCTTGTTTGCGAAAGCAGGGCTTGCAGTTCCCCGGCTAAGATTCGTCTTTATGGGACTCCCATTGATTGGGGCAAAAGTCTCAAATATTTGGGAGTCACCATTACTTCCAAGTTATCTTGGAATTTGCACCTGCAAGGAAGATTTAAGGCGTGCAGCGCTGCGTATAGAGCCCTTTACCCTCTATTTGGCAGGAATAGCGGATTGAATGTCAGGAGTAAAATCCTGCTGTTCAATTCAGTTATCCTGCCGAAACTTACGTATGCGCTGGGTTGCTTAAGTTTGAATTTTAGTAACCTGAAGAGTCTTCAAATCTTCCAAAACAAAGTTTTGAGAAGGTTTAAAGGTTCTCCATGGTTCATCCGGAATTTTGATCTACACAATAAGGATCATAAAGTCAAACCGATCCAATTCAAAATTTTAAATTCGTACTTTCGATTAAAAAGGGTGATTCTAAGTCATCGTAACCCTTTGGTTGCTAGCTTGAAGCAATCTCAAATATTTAAAAACAAAAAACATAAACTCAAAAACTTTTGGTAACATCTTAAAATTTTTGACAACTTGTGTATGGGATTTCCATTTATCCCTCCTCCACCTCCAATGCCGCCTGTGGCCACTTAATAAAAAACCTACCAATAAAAACTTCAAAACTCCGCAAAATTTCTAAATTCCTTTTGACTACTTAATAAAAAACTTGCAATAAAAATTTCATTTCGGATTAATTATTCCGCTAGTCTTTCTCTTTCTACCTCTTTCCAAAAAACTACCATATTGAAAATATTCTACCTCAAATGGTGACTCAGATGAATAATAGGGAAAGAGTCTCATCAAGAGACTGGTCCCGAAGAAACGGTAAATCGTCGATGATGCAAAATGTCATTTTTGGAGTAGTCAAATATTTTTTTTTACAGTATCTGATGATGTAAAGTGTCATTTACCGGACTGGTTTTAGGTCCGGAAAATGATACTTTACGCAATAGTATGAAATAAAAAAACTAAATAACTAAACTGGGGACTGTTTGTTTTTTTTTTATTCAGCCTAAAACAAGATCAAACCTACTGGATAGTGGATATTATTGTCAACAAGATCATTCTAATTTCATCAGTCCTAACTTTTTTTTAATAACAAAAAACCTCGCAAAAAACCGTGATTTTTAATCATGTTTTTTTTTGTTTTCTCTAAAATGTCTACTTGACTTATTGAACTATATCATCATGATTTTTTTCTTTTGATGTTCGAACTCACCAGCGGTTGAATTTTCCTTAAACTTCTTCAGGTTAGGGATTTGTACTTTCCATATTTTGTTTAATTTAGTTCTTTTAACGCTATTTTTTAGATAGTTTTGTTTTTTTAAATGCTTTCAATTGCCATAATTCGTCATAGTCTAGTTTTGCTATTCGCTTCAATTATTGAATAATCATAGAAAAAGTATAGTATTCTACTCGCGGTAAATGGATATTACTCATACCAGTGACTTTTTTTCATCACTCAATTGTTTTCAATCAATGAAATGATCTAATGTCATTACTCCACTGTTTAAGAGCTGATCAGAAAATTCGACAAAATTTCAACCTTCAAATCCATCATTTTGAAACATCCTATACAACCTAACCTCACTTCAAATGCAGCTGTCAAAAAGTGCCGTCCAAATAAAATTAAATATTGCCCAGTTCGCTTTAATTATTGAATAATCATAAAAAAAAGTATAGTATTCTACTCGCGGGAAATGGCTATTACTCACGAGGATCAAGTTTACATCATCTAAGTGAGTAATAGCCATTTAATTCCCACTCGTTGAATAATATACCTACTATTAACCGTTTAAAAAAAATAAAGAAAAGGGGAGTTTGGATGATTTTTTTTCGAAAACAAGGCATACGGAACTAAACTCGATAAAGAGATGTGGAACTTTTATTGAATGGATTTGTCTAGTTTGAACGATTTAAATTGAAATAATTTTGAAGAGTCATGAAATATAAAAATTTAAAACAGGATTCTCTCGTTGTTTGCAGTCAGTGTTGCTGATTTTTTTAATTTAAATCGGATTGTTTTGATTTAAATCGATTTTTTTGAGTAAAATCTTTTTTTCATAGGTAGGTATTGTTTTTTTTAAATAATAATATTCCAGATAGACTTATTTTGAACATAATATTTCATTTCAAGTTTTGACAGACAGGACAACGCAAGTCAACCAATGTCACACTTAAACTTAACTTATCCTATTTAACAAAATTTATGAAAAATAACTGAACACCAACTCAACTGACATTTTATCATTTTTAAAAACAAAATCATTAAATAAAGCTCCGGCAAGACTAAATAATTGTAATTTGATGACTTAATTAAATTTTACTCTTTAAAAGAGAAGGGAAAATATATTTTTGCAATCAAGTGATTTAAATCAACGATTTTTTCAAATAAATCATGTGATTAAAATCGCGATTTAAATCACTGATTTAAATCAACGCAACCCTGTTTGCAGAGTTTCAGTTCTTTTTTTCAACTTCTCGTTAATTTGATTCAATCGTTTAATGTTCTCAACCAATTGAAAATTGAATGTGTGCCAATCAATTACCTACTAATAATTAATCTTTGTTTTCAGGTGAGACCAACAATGTCTAATAGGACATCTCTATCGTGTGAGTAACAGAATTATATATTTTATATTATTATCTTGTTGAAACATGTTGTACTACATGAACCATTACAAAACGTTCACACAGGTGCCGAATGGGCTTTTCTCCTCTCAAATATGCCCACTCATTGCACTATCGAGCCATTAAAGCCAGACAATACGAGCTCTTACAATTTATTCAATAATGAGTTTTATCCAAGTGCAGTCGATATCATCCTACACGAATCTAAACAGCCTTGTATTTCCCCATTTCCTTATGTGTCTGTTCTCCATTGTGAATAAATCCGATCAACGGCAGAACGATTATTCAACTTCCAATAAAGCTCTTCAATGCCGTTGCGACCGGTTTTGGTATCAACAAAAACCATGGACTATTACGTCGTTGCGCTTTCATACACTTTTACAGGGTTGCCAAATGTGCTAGAATGACAGGGTGGTTAGGAATGGCAAGGTCCAAGGATGGCCACAAGATGGCGTGGCAGTGGGAGGGGATAAGAAATGCTGTCGGTAGTATTCCAGCCTTAAATCGAGAGTTCCAGTCCTCATGTCTTCTTTAATTTACGAGGGTATCTTGAATAGTATGACAGTTTGACATTAAATTACATAAGTGCCGATACTTGAGAAAGATAATGCTTGGATGATTTATATGAACATAGGTCCGCAAGAACCTTATTTGCAAGATACAGGGTGTTGAAATTTAAAAAAAAATCTTCTTATTTTGATACTATTCCAGATATAAAAAAGCATTGGCGTGGGGGGGTTGTTATTCAATAAAGTAGATTCTATTTTTTAAGCAAAAACCATGCGCCAAACGAAAGAAAATGAAGAGTATAAATTTGGCTCAGAAATAAATAGATTTCAAAAATATTATTTATTTCAAAAAGAAGCAAGTTTTTTCTCCAAAAATATTGAATGCAAAACCCGTACGGACGCCACTGGTGAAAATAATAAAATTGTTTGTACATCACAAATTGCTTATTAATGCATAGTAGATGTGTACCAAATTTCATAAAGATATCTGGAATAGTATCAAAGTAATTATAGAAAAATCATTTATTTTTCAATATTTCAACATTCTGTATCGTGAAAATTAGGCTTTTGCGGACCTATGTCCATATGAACTTTATGTCTTAAAATCACTCAAAAAAACATTAATTAACACTCTGTATATTTCCAGCATTTTTTCTAGAACATATTACCACAGATATTACCCAATAGATTTTTTTTCGCAAGTCTGTGATAAATAGTTTCTGAGATCTGGCACCTTACCATTCTTGAATACGCATATAGGCAGCGCCACCTATCTTTCTTGGTTTGTCACTTTTTACTCATGTTTTTGTATTACGTATCATTTTACAAATGTTTATTATTTTAAGGGTTTTTCATATTTTTGTAAAAGATTTTCCACTTAAATTCTTTTATTATGGATTTTATATCTTTTCAACAGATCTTAAAGGTAAAGTCAATAAAAATTTTTTTGCATTTTGATAATTAAGTTTCTTTTTGAAAATTAGTTTCATTGTGTCTGAAAAATTATCTGTACTCTTAAGATAGATAATTTTCCTCTTTGTGAAGTTTTTTATACTGGATATTTTTTCTACATCTAAAAAAATCAAGATTTTTTAAAGAAATTATTTGTGAAGTTTGGAATACATTATTTTCCTCTTCAAGTGTTTTTTGTACAACCTACACGTGAAGTCCACTTTTCAATGCATACAAAGCAGACGGAAACTCGCTAATTTTGGCAGCCGGGCCTAAAAGTACTTTCGCGCCCGCGGGCGCAAAAGTAGGTCGCTTAGCAACGGTTCCTTGGATCCCAACGCCTCTGAATCTGATAACCACGTGACAGTCTAGCATACTAAAAGGAACTAATCACGTGACAATCTCGGTGACAATGAATCCGCACGACAAAAGAATACGGGAACACACCTATTGTAACCATGGATTGACAGTTGTCACTAAACTTGTCAGTTGTCTGACTTGACAGCAGTGTAGTGCAGTGTATCGATTATTTATTTTTGATTTTCATAATTATTCTTTTTTAAATGATTACAAACTGGTTGTACAAAAAGCACTGTTTGCACCACGGACGAAAGATGATTTTGACTCGGCTAATATCTGCCCTCGCTTCGCTCGTGCTGCTACTTATACCCTCGTCAAAATCATCTACTTTCCGCCCTTGATACAAAATGTACTATTATGAAGTGTGGCACCACACTTATGATGTATTTTTAGTAATCTTTATTTTCCTTTTATTAAGCTATTACCTAGTGCTTTTTTTAATTATTCACCTTTATTTAAACAATAAATCCCAGGTGAAAAAAAGTTAGTTGAACGAATGAAAATTGTTTTTTCTTTTTCACTTTTTCTTCTTCATATCTTTTGATGAGTGTCTTATTTCATTTTTTAATATTTTTTATAATGATCTTTATTTAGCAAAGGTTATACAAAATACAAATTATAATACATGAATAAGTCAATGCTGAATAAAGACAATAACTAAAATTATTAGAACTGTATAATCAATATAAACGTTACATTCATATTCTCTAAAATTTGTAAAACAAAACATATCAACCATTAAATACAAATAAAGTGAATAATTTTAATTTAACAACCACATCTTTCACAATATAATAAATAAATTAGCATTTAAATTTGATGGCGAAAGATGTTATGTACTTATATACAGGGTGATAATTTAAAAACTATCAATGGACATAATGCAAAAACACGAATAGATAAAGAAAACCTTAGAAGTGTTTTTTTGATAGGTAGGAGGAACTAAATCTATTTACTTTATAAACTATCATTTTTAATTAAAGAAAATTATGTTTTTGTTGAATTATCTGACGTTTGGCTGGTTTGACAGGTGATGAAAGATTGGTTGACGGACGAGACGGTAATTCTTAAACCGTCCGTCCGATATGCAACGCTGCCAAGGTAATTTTCTTGTCAAGGGGCTAAAAAAAATAGTTAAAAAACACGCTTTCGAACTAAAAGTGAAAAATAATTTTTAATTTGAAAATAAATTGATTAATGAGAAAATTACAGTCACTGTGATAAAAGCGTGGGGTGCTTCGGTATCAATTATTGTTATTATTTCTTACCATTCTTCTACCACATTGACATTAATTTTCTCGTTAATCATTTTATTCTTAAATTGAAAATATTTTTCTCTTTTTAGTGGGAAAGCTTGTTTTTAACTTTTTTCAACAATAGTTTTTCACTTTTAAAAAGATTCCACTATTTCTTTTTGAATGATAATAATTTAATATTTGAGGTTGGTTAATTCCTAGTAATCTTTTTTTTTATTATTTATACGTCTAAACTTTTTTTTATTTGCGTTACTATGCTACGCAAAATTGAAGAAAATACAGTGTATCCTCACTAAAAGGAAAAAAACATAAAAAAATAAAATAAGTAGATAGTAACTAGTTGTGAAAAAAGATTAAAAAATCCTAAAATTGAAGAACATATATAGTTGATTGGAAAAAGAAAATTGAAAAACAAAAACTCTTTTTCTCACTCATCTGGTCAAAATAATTTGAATTTTACGAAAATTCATGGTAAAATGGTGAATGAATTTAGACGCGATGAATTCAATAGCAAAAATGTATTTATTTACTATGGTCAAGTGAAAATAATAAGTCAATAAAGTTATTGCTTACAATTTTGTTTTCTGTGTGGGATAACAATTAAGAAACATTTAATTCAAATAATAATAATGATCTTTATTAGCAAAAGCTATACAATTAACAAATTAATAAATATATTTCTACAAAATCTCCAGAATTTGAATTCAAAATGAAAAAAAAAAAATCATTAAATCCTATGGGAATTTTTAGACACAACTTTCTCTTGATACTTTTTTCTAAATTCAAAAAAATCAAAAATTCAGTCTCTCTCATAATATCTCCTAAACAGTTCATCGTAGCAGAAAAGTGTAGAGAACAAAATTACATAATAGATTTCAAAATTCTCTAGAAAACAAGTTTTTTCGGAAAATGAAAATTTAGTTTTTTGTAAATATCGAAAAAATTTGAATTCGTCATCATTGAAGAAATTTTTCTGTTCATAAACATTGAAACCTTTGCTGAAAAATTAATGGATTTTGAGCTAATTTCAAAAAATCCTCCGACACTGGCTGACTCAATCTTGCCGGTCCTGTATCATCGAATCCTTTTATTTTGGGAAAAAAGTTGTATCGATAATTATTGTTGCTTTACAACTTTGAAAAAGAGACATTTTTTCATAAATCTACGTATTTCGAGATAATTCTAGAAAAAGTTCTAGCACAAAAGTCGAAGTAGAGTCCTTTCCCTTTCTTTATCCCCGAATCCTTTCACTTTACAATTGTTGTAAGGATTTTTATGTTCTACATCTTGAAAGTTTTTTTTATCGTCGGACTTTGAGATTTTCAAATATCAAAATATTGTAGACTTGAGTTTTGTTTCCTCAGCTATGCAGGAAATTTTGAAACTAAAAAAGGTTTATTACCATGTTGAATCAAACAATGTTTGTCGTATTTTTTTCATGTATTAATCATAACTCATTTATTGGTATTTACAACACATTTGTTTATGTCTTTATGTATCTAATTTTTGGTATTACGAAAAACTTCGAGATTAACATCCCTAGACTGGGTTTCCATCAATATAGTTAACAAAACACTTAATTACATACATCACATTTGAAGTTGATATCCTTTACCATGCGATCTCTACACGCCCAACATATACGAACATTATTTGAACCGAACATCGAAAATATACCTGTCAGGTAAAACGAAACGAAATTGCACGAAACAATATTTCACGTCAAGTTCCAAAGATAATTGGTGTTTACATGCAACCAGAAAATGGAAATTTGGAATGGAAAATCACTACAGGAAAATGAATTTCCTATAATCAAGCCGGACAAGATGCAGGTATACCAGTATCAGTTTTTTTTTGCTTTTTCTGCTCGTCTGTCAGACGAACATGCCGTGAGAGTTCATCGAGATCATGATCATGAACCTGAACAGATTGGTTACGGTGTTGTCGGTTTGTTTTAGAAGAGAGAAAATTTTATTGAAAAAAACACATCGGCTTAAAAATAATAGATGTCAACTTTAAATAAGTTTTATTCAAAAAACAACATATTGAAGTTGATGTTGATTCACATATTCACAATCAACGTACGCATTCCATTAAATAACCAATAATTAATCAAAACAACTAAAAACAATCATTGCATCCTGCAACCGTACTCGCTGAGTGACCGAACACAAACAACAAAATTGAATTCAACCGCGAAATAATTAAATTCCACAATGCATGGAACGAAAAATTTGTTTTATGAAACGTGTGCAAACAGGCCACATTTATATATTCCTGAACGCAATTTCGTTTTTGGAATGGCCTCTTTGAATAAACGGGGTTTTATTCAATTTGCCCTGCCGCAAGAACAGAAAAGTTTCAGAAGTTCCTGCTATTTTGGCGGATTGAATGAAATTTGTCGGTGTTTCTGGGAGAATGTATACGGATTTGTCTACTTATCAGGCTTATACCATTTAAATATCGTCCTTGTTTTAGAGATTAGAGAAGAAGAAAGTGCTTCAAATAATGTGAACGCGGCTTTATGATTTGTATGTCCAATAAGAATATGCCTCAACGTCACTGTCGTTGTCAATAAATGAAAGAAAACAGTGACAAATAAATGTCATTTTTTATCAAAAATTTGCAAATAAATCTGAATTTCTCCAAATCGGCTATGAGTTGATAAATAAAACCATGCCCTTGGACTATTCCCTAATTAAACTGATAACTCTGCAAATTTTCATTAAACTACTTTATGCGCTTCTTGAGTTATAAGAGGTCAAACATACAGAATTTCATTTTTATATAGAGGATAATTATATAATTATTCAAAAAGTAATTTATTTATCATGGATGACAATTTTATTTCTTCCACATCCACTTCATGAACACATATTTGCGTATATCTATGTAGTGTTTTCAACAATTTATTATTCATCTACCCTCAACATATATCACCGACAGCAATTAACATTTAATTTATGATTATATAAATCATAGAATATTTCGCGAATATGCGTCATTAAATTGTTGGATCCAATATCGCCGCACATTTTATGGCGGAAACATTTTTATCACTGTGTGAGATAATAGACTGGACTGGACAATATTGTCCCCATTTGTATTTAATGCTTATTCGTTTTTTTTTTCATTTATTATATTTTTCACCAACTAAATGATTTTGTAAACTCCTTGTGTCATTATGTTCTCTTGAAAATCAATACTCAAACTGATCTAAAATTAATGAGACAGCGGATTCAGATACCTAATTTACGTCAAATGTTTTAATTGCATTGGCAAAGTTTCAAACTAATCTCATTCACTTGTGTTAAAAATATACACGACCTTAACCTACGTTTAAATCTATTTTTTCATTGTTTCGCATTTTTCTGTTTTATTTTATCCATTCTACGTTTTTTGGTGAGTGTTTTCATTTTTGATCCATTTTACAACTCATATCTATTTCTATAACACACATTTTTTAGTAAACATACCATTGCATAATTCCTCTAGTTATTTTTTCCTGAAACTCTCAGGATAGAAGCAGGAAAGTATCCTCAACAGCACCTCAAATATCCAACCTCCTCAAGCAAAGGAGTTATAAATAAAAAAAATCAATAACATTGTCGATAAAATCAATAGTCGAAATTGCATTGACAGCAGACCGTATTCTTTTGGTTCGACTTCAAACTAATCATTAATTTTTAGCAAACTGATATTAAACATAGATCAATCGAATAAATAGCATTGACAGCGGACCGTATTCTTTTGGTTGTGCTCCGAACGCTTTATGTTTCATCATGAAAGTCGATAAAATATAGAAACAATCGACTTAATCGTATTGACAGCAGACCGTATTCTTTTGGTTCCACTCCTAACCCTGCAATAATTTTAAGCAAAATGATGAAATGATAGAATTATATTTGACAATAGCTGAAAAACCTCCTCAAGCAAAGGAGTTATGAGTAAAAACAATTATCAACAAAGTCTTTAACAATTGGAAACAATCGACGAAATTGCATTGACAGCAGACCGTATTCTTTTGGTTCGACTTCAAACTAAATATTTATTTTTTACAATTTGATAGGAAACATAGATCAATCGAATAAATAGCATTGACAGCGGACCGTATTCTTTTGGTTGTGCTCCAAACTCTTCATGTATTTTCAAGAGAGTCGATAAAATAAAGAAACAATCGACTCAATCGTATTAATTGATAGCAGACCGTATTCTTTTGGTTCCACTCTACAATATTTTTAAGCAAAATGATGGAATGATAGAAATATATTTGACAATAGCTGAAAAACCTCCTCAAGCAAAGAAGTTATGAGTAAAAACAATTATCATTAACATCGTCGATTAAAAAAATGAAAACAATCGACGAAATTGCATTGACAGCAGAACGTATTCTTTTGGTTCTACTCCAAGCATACATGTATTCTTGTGATGTTCAAATTGTAACCTTTTTTGTCAGTTCGTAGTAGCCAAGTGCTCAATAAACCTCTATTTAATTTCAAAATTATTCTTTTGGTTCCACTCCGGGCACTTTATCAATTTTAACCAAATTATAAGCATACTTAAATCATTCGAACAAATAGCATTCACAGCAGACCGTATTCTTTTGGTTATGCTCCGAACTCTTCATGTTTCTTAACAATAGAAAACAATAGTTATCAAAGACATCATACTGCAAACATTTTCGACTCACTTTTATTAAAATATAAATAAATTAACATTACGTTTATAATGTTTCATATTCGACTGGCATAAAATTACCCACTCCATCTTGTCCTAATTAAAACACACAAAACTACACCTAAAATAGAAAAAACGGTAACATTCATCACATACAAATAGCACACACGAATGAAAGCGTAACAAAAGAGATCACAATACATACAGTTGAAGATTTTTGAAAAATTTGCAAAATAAGCGCACTTTCTCCTGTTAATAGACTAAAACAATGGTTGGAACAGTGAAAAGAATATTGTGCTTGTCACCTTGGTCTAGATTTTATTTTGTGAAATAATGTATTTTAAAGCATTAAAATAAATCATAAATATAGCTCAATCAATTTTTCATTAAACTATTCTTGTTTTAGTATAATTTCAACTGAAAATTTCAGCATACACGCAACAAGAGTCTTCAACATAACCTCACATATTTAACCTCCTCAATCAGAGGAGTTATGAGATAAAAGTCCAAAATCGAGGTCGATCAATTTTTTTTCCAAATCACTTGTTTCAGTTGAAAATTCATATCTCCGAAGCTCCTGTATATTTTTTCATAAAACTCTTAGCATAAATTATACCTCAAATATTTAACCTCCTTAATCAAAGGAGTTTTGAGTCAATCAATCCCAAATCAACGACATTTTTAATAATTGCAAAACATATCTTCATATTTTCGCTAACAAAAATAGAAGTAGTTCTAACGAACAAAGAATTGAGGTCATTTGTGGTACTATGGTACAAACCCAATCTTAGTCAAGGATTTATGAAAGGTTATTTACGATGTTAAATAGATTGTCTTACGTCATTCATAATGATGGTTATTTTATGGTTTTTCTCTGTTGAGATTATTGATTGAATTATGAACAAACATATCAAGCGTACGGAGTTATAATCCATGTAGCGTTCAATTTATTACTCCGTACGTTCGTTGTTCATAGTAGAATGTAGACCAAAGTGCCGTGCACATTCATTATTAATTAAAAATAAGTTAATTGTTCATTCGTTGTGGATAAGGTCGTCTCTTCAATCTGGTGATTCTAAACTCAAAATTGAGGCTATTTGTGTCGTCTCTGAAGTGGCACACTATCGCTTCGGATATTTTGATGCAATTCATGCCCTTTGTACAGGGGGAGGTGTAGACCATTTTGATTTTTTTTTCTGATGGGTGGTGTAGGATCACTTCTTGTTGGTATCTGGAAAATCACATTTTTAATAGAAAAATTGTTGAAAGGAAGTCTAATCAAAAATAAAATTAGATATTAACAATGAATGATGACTAAAATTTCTAGCCAAAATTTCAAACGGTTTGAAAGTAACACCTCATCAAAATTTTCAGTTTTCAACTTTTAATAATATAAAACAATTCATTTTCAATTTGGGAAATATTCATCCTTCTTACGTCTAAAATTTCAAACCAAAATTTAAAATGGTTGGAAGTTACAGCTCATCAAAATTTCTAGTTTTAATTGTCTGAGTATTGGCATTCGCTCTTTATTTTCAAGGAAATTTGATTTATTTTTTTCATGATTTTTTGTGATTTTTCATCTTTAGGTACACATTTTAATAAAATTTATAATATCCGAATTACAAACGTATTCAATTTTCCTATTTTTTTTTTAAATATTATAACTTTTTACTGGATTCACCGATTTTGATGATTCTCTTCGTCATTTTGAAGGGAATTCAATTTGTCCAACTTCTTTTTTCCTGAATATTTCTCTCTTTATTACTATTCAACTGTATTTTTGCTTATTTTTATTTAACCACTTTTTGCATTGTTGAATAGAAAAAATATTATGTTTTTTTAATTTGTTTTAATTTGATTTGATTTTACTATAAAGCAGAAATAAACAAACACATATTGAAAAAAATACAATGAATGAATGAATTGGAAAAATAGGAAGTGTAAGAGACTTCTTTTTTTTCCAATTCATTCATTTATTGTATTTTTTTCAATATGTGTTTGTTTATTTCTGGGTTATTTTTTTTTATTCAATTCATTTCATTTTATTTAGACATTCCATGGATTTTTTTATTTAATTTTCCCATTTTTGTTTGTGAAATAGTAATCTTATGTAAACAAGAAAAAGACCAAGTCTTGTCTCAGTCATAAAGTCTTGTCATTATTGTTAATGTATCTTCTTGACTTTTACTTTATCAATGTATTTACTTTCTTGAATATTTTCGTCTTCATTTTTGATTCTTGGAGTTTGTTATTAACTTTTCGTAGTTTTTCTATTTATGTTTAAGATTTTTTAATTCAAGATTATTTCCATTTAATCTTCCTATTTTCTCTGTTTTGTTTCAATAATTTTTTCTTTAGTCCGGTTTCTACTTTCATTTTATTTGATATATTCTTTACTTGGTTCTGTTGCGTACAATTTATTACTTTTGATTTATTGATTTTTTTTCAATGCACTGTTCCACTTGACACTCATCACTCTTATTTTAGTAGTTGTTTTTTATTTATTTTTTATAATTTATTCTGAACTATTAAGGTTTCTCAATCATTTTATTTTCAACTTTTTAAATTTTTATATTGTATGTATTGGTTACTAGACATTTGTTTCAAAGTTCTATTGATTGACAAATTATTTTAAAGTTTTTTTTCGCATCAGCTTTTACATTATTTCACTTCGTCCATTTTTATGGTGTTTAGGGTTTTCTACTTTTCCTTTTTGTGATTTTTTTATACAGGGTCCTTCATTAGTGCGTCGGGCAATCCTAGCGTGGTTATTTACAAAAGTAGAAAAAAAAGTTTTATACAAAAGTTGTAGAATGTGACTTTATGCATATTTTAAAAATATTTTCAATCATACAGGGTGCGTCACAAAAGTATGGCACGAGAAAGTATGATTTTTTTAAATGGAACCCCCTGTATATTAATTGATATTTCAATTCTTTCTTCAATTTGGAACAAAAATTGTGCTACAACTAATGTTCCTAAATTCAACCGTTATCGAGATATCGCGTTTTAAAAATGGCATTTTTGCAACTTTGACATGCTATAAAACTCAAACTATTCAAGTTAGAGGAAAATGGTTTGCACTTTCCTATCTTAACTTTTCAAGAGCTCTTCTGTCATTTGGATAGAAGGTAACGTCAACTGTCAACTTTTTTCGGCACATTTTGACATTTTTTCACAATAATGGATTTAATCTTCTTGAATAGCTCTTGAAAAGTTAAGATAGGAATGTGCAATCCATTTTTCTCTAACTTGAATAGTTTGAGTTTTATAGCATGTCAAAGTTGCAAAAATGCCATTTTTAAAACGCGATATCTCGATAACGGTTGAATTTAGGAACATTAGTTGTATCACAATTTTTGTTCCAAATTGAAGAAAGAATTGAAATATCAATCAATATACAGGGGGTTCCATTTAAAAAAATCATACTTTTTCGTGCCATACTTTTGTGACGCACCCTGTATGTTTGAAAATATTTTTAAAATATGCATAAAGTCACATTCTACAACTTTTGTAAAAAACTTTTTTTTCTACTTTTGTAAATAACCACGCTAGGATTGCCCGACGCACTAATGAAGGACCCTGTATGTACATATTTTTATAAATTTCGAAAAAATCCAAAATACATTATTTAAAATTTTACAATTTTTTTAAAGATGCTAAATTTTTTAATTGATACACCGATTTTGATGATACTTTCTTTGGGATTTTTTGTGTTTTTTTTCCCAACAAATTTCGACAAATTTCAGATAATTCATTTTTTCAACAATTTAAATTTTTTCAATTTTTTTAAAAAGTTAACTAGGTACCTAATAACTTTTCACTGTATTGTTCAATTTGTATGAATCTTGCGTCATTTCATGATGCAGCGCAATTAATCTACGCATTTTTTTCGATATGTTTCTTCCTTTTGTATACAGGGTGATTCATGAGGAAATGTCAATACGTTACGTATTGAGATATACAGGTACGTATTCAGGGCCCAAAAATAAACATAAAAGTCTATATAAATATGGGTTTGTATCAAAAAAGGAGAAAGACATGCAGGTGGCGCCCTCTACAAGTAAGAACCAAACAAGGATTAGATTTCAATTCGTCATTATCAAGGTCATTATATTGAAAAACCCCCGGATACAAATTTTTACGCCAATATTCAAATTATTATAAATTTCATTAAAAAAACAGGAAAACACTTTAACACCCTATATTTCGAAAACGAAGGTCTTATATGAACTTTTATATTTATGTATTTTCGGGTCCTGAATACGTGCCTGAAGTATTGACATTTCCTCATGAATCACCCTGTATATTTGAGTACTGAAACTTTTGTTACTCGCACTGCAAAAATGTTGTCTATTTGTCTTTTGATTTAAGTTTATTTCTGGATAATTCCTATTTAAAGATGTATCTCTATTTTTATCATTTTACAAATTTTTTCTTTGATTTTATGTTATTTTTTTTATTTTTTCTGTTGTAAATATAGCAAAAACAAAACCAACATACCTTTTAGCTTCTTCAGGAGGCCCAAAATACTGCGTAACAATCCAAGCAGATCCATCATTATTATTTCCTTGTACACTCCAAAAAATCTCTCCATTAATTTTTGTCCTCCAAAACGTATAGGAGAAAATCTTGCCCACTCTTTGTACCTTGTTGCCAAACTTCAAGTCGTACGTGTCATCTCTGGCCATCTCTTCGTCAAACTCCGACAGAAAATCCATTATAATTAAATTTGTAAAAATCACTCGTTTCCTTGTATCACAGTTTTTTGGTTCAGTCTTTCGGTGTTGCTTTCTGGAACAAAAATGACTTGAATCGGGGAGATAGCGAGATTAGATTAATCGCAAATATTTGCGCAAACTATAATTAAGGTTATTGATTCAATAGATGGATATGTAACTCAACACGCATGAGTTACACAATACTCATGTTTCCTCGCGCTAATTATTTTTAATTTTATTGAATTAACAGTAATTTTGTTACGGCAATAGTTTATTAAATTTTTACATTTTCTCTTTCCCATTCAGGAAAATTTTAATCAGACAACATTGAAAATTGATTTTAATTCATAATGTACTGTAATGTATCATTTACCGAACTCAAAACCAGTCCGGAAAATGACGCATCATATCATCAAAGCCGGTAAAATTTTATAAAAAAAATATATAATTTCTAACTAACTTTGGTGGTTGTGAAGTAAGAAATAAAACATTGTACGATACGATACACAGCCGTTAAATATCATCAAACCACTCGTCTTCGTGACTCGTACTTTAATAAGTCATTTTCCGGCCTAGTAACCTATACCTATTACCAAAGATTAACCATGGTTCCAAGATTTAGATGAAGAATAAAGAATAGTGCCCAAAATTAACTTTTGTCATTTAGAACTAAAAAATGTAATAAGTGGTTGCAATCAAACACACCAGTGAGGTGCATTTCTTGTTGGTTTCAATTTTATTATTTTCAGTTTTCTTTTCTCTATTCAGTTTCTTGCCCAATTTTTTACTAATCCTCCATAGGTACTTGATATGCTGTTTTTTTTTTCTTTTGCCTGGAACCGCTTTTCATATTACTTATTTTTTTGATAATTCTCTCTCTAAAGAAATCACTTATTGTCTAGTCTTAGCTAATTTTTTACAGTCACTATTTACGTACACACACTTAACACTAATTTATTTCACAAAGCTTATTATTTCACGACTGACTTAGCTTTGGCGGAGTCGCCTTTATATTTATAAGTACTCCACTCCAAGCTCTATAGATGGCGAAGAGGGCAGAATTTTCATGAACAGCAAGTGAAGATACTAGAACGATTAATAACCTGTATCATTCCTTTGCAACCTCGTTTCCTCCTCTTTTTGTAGTAGGTTGATGTTTGAAAGTTACCAGAGGTGTGGCACCTCGTTTTCGAGGTTTTTGGGTATGAGGAACTCGGATTTGATGTTATTTTTCATGTAGCTTTATCATTTTCTTAGATATCTGGAGTATTTTCTTATTATTACATCAAGAGCAAAAATAATATCACCATCAAATTCCTTGACCCAGAAAACCTCGAAAACAATATGTCACCCGTAATGTTCCTCTACAAAATAATTTTCTCCTCTTTTCACCTCTTTTGGGAGGAGAACGATGCTTGAGAGTTACCAGGGGTGTGGCACCTCGTTTTCGAGATTTTTGGGTATGCGGAACTTGAATTTGATGTTATTTTTCATGTAACTTTATCATTTGCTTAGATATCTGAAGTATTTCTCTTGATATTACATTAAGAGCAAAAATAATATCACCATCAAATTCCTTGACCCAGAAAACCTCGAAAACGATATGTCACTCGTGACGTTCCTTCACAAAATAATTTCCTCCTCTTTTCACCTCTTTTGGAAGAAGAACGATGTTTGAGAGTTACCAGGGCGTGTGGCACGTCGTTTTCGAGGTTTTTGGGTATGCGGAACTTGAATTTGATGTTATTTTTCATGTAACTTTATCATTTGCTTAGATATCTGAAGTATTTCTCTTGATATTACATTAAGAGCAAAAATCATATCACCATCAAATTCCTTGACCCAGAAAACCTCGAAAACGATATGTCACTCGTAACGTTCCTTCACAAAATAATGTTCTCCTCTTTTCACCTCTTTTGGAAGGAGAACGATGTTTGAGAGTTACCAGGGCGTGTGGCACGTCGTTTTCGAGGTTTTTGGGTATGCGGAACTTGAATTTGATGTTATTTTTCATGTAACTTTATCATTTGCTTAGATATCTGAAGTATTTCTCTTGATATTACATTAAGAACAAAAATAATATCACCATCAAATTCCTTGACCCAGAAAACCTCGAAAACGATATGTCACTCGTAACGTTCCTTCACAAAATAATGTTCTCCTCTTTTCACCTTTTTTGGAAGGAGAACGATGTTTGAGAGTTACCAGGGCGTGTGGCACGTCGTTTTCGAGGTTTTTGGGTATGCGGAACTTGAATTTGATGTTATTTTTCATGTAACTTTATCAATTGCTTAGATATCTGAAGTATTTCTCTTGATATTACATTAAGAGCAAAAATAATATCACCATCAAATTCCTTGACCCAGAAAACCTCGAAAACGATATGTCACTCGTAACGTTCCTTCACAAAATAATTTTCTCCTCTTTTCACCTCTTTTGGAAGGAGAACGATGTTTGAGAGTTACCAGGGCGTGTGGCACGTCGTTTTCGAGGTTCTTGGGTATGCGGAACTTGAATTTGATGTTATTTTTCATGTAACTTTATCAATTGCTTAGATATCTGAAGTATTTCTCTTGATATTACATTAAGAGCAAAAATAATATCACCATCAAATTCCTTGACCCAGAAAACCTAGAAAACGATATGTCACTCGTAACGTTCCTTCACAAAATAATGTTCTCCTCTTTTCACCTCTTTTGGAAGGAGAACGATGTTTGAGAGTTACCAGGGCGTGTGGCACGTCGTTTTCGAGGTTTTTGGGTATGCGGAACTTGAATTTGATGTTATTTTTCATGCAACTTAATTATTTGCTTAGATATCTGAAGTATTTCTCTTAATAATGACATTTAGAGCAAAAATAATATCACCATCAAATTCCTTGACCCAAGAAACCTCGAAAACGATATGTCACTCGTAACGTTCCTTCACAAAATAATTTTCTCCTCTTTTCACCTCTTTTGGAAGGAGAACGATGTTTGAGAGTTACCAGGGCTTGTGGCACGTCGTTTTCGAGGTTTTTGGGTATGCGGAACTTGAATTTGATGTTATTTTTCATGTAACTTTATCATTTGCTTAGATATCTGAAGTATTTCTCTTAATATAACATTAAGAGCAAAAATAATATCACCATCAAATTCCTTGACCCAGAAAACCTCGAAAACGATATGTCACTCGTAACGTTCCTTCACAAAATAATTTTCTCCTCTTTTCACCTCTTTTGGAAGGAGAACGATGTTTGAGAGTTACCAGGGCTTGTGGCACGTCGTTTTCGAGGTTTTTGGGTATGCGGAACTTGAATTTGATGTTATTTTTCATGTAACTTTATCATTTGCTTAGATATCTGAAGTATTTCTCTTAATATAACATTAAGAACAAAAATAATATCACCATCAAATTCCTTGACCCAGAAAACCTCGAAAACGATATGTCACTCGTAACGTTCCTTCACAAAATAATTTTCTCCTCTTTTCACCTCTTTTGGAAGGAGAACGATGTTTGAGAGTTACCAGGGCGTGTGGCACGTCGTTTTCGAGGTTTTTGGGTATGCGGAACTTGAATTTGATGTTATTTTTCATGTAACTTTATCATTTGCTTAGATATCTGAAGTATTTCTCTTAATATAACATTAAGAGCAAAAATAATATCACCATCAAATTCCTTGACCCAGAAAACCTCGAAAACGATATGTCACTCGTAACGTTCCTTCACAAAATAATTTTCTCCTCTTTTCACCTCTTTTGGAAGGAGAACGATGTTTGAGAGTTACCAGGGCTTGTGGCACGTCGTTTTCGAGGTTTTTGGGTATGCGGAACTTGAATTTGATGTTATTTTTCATGTAACTTTATCATTTGCTTAGATATCTGAAGTATTTCTCTTAATATAACATTAAGAGCAAAAATAATATCACCATCAAATTCCTTGACCCAGAAAACCTCGAAAACGATATGTCACTCGTAACGTTCCTTCACAAAATAATTTTCTCCTCTTTTCACCTCTTTTGGAAGGAGAACGATGTTTGAGAGTTACCAGGGCGTGTGGCACGTCGTTTTCGAGGTTTTTGGGTATGCGGAACTTGAATTTGATGTTATTTTTCATGTAACTTTATCATTTGCTTAGATATCTGAAGTATTTCTCTTAATATAACATTAAGAGCAAAAATAATATCACCATCAAATTCCTTGACCCAGAAAACCTCGAAAACGATATGTCACTCGTAACGTTCCTTCACAAAATAATTTTCTCCTCTTTTCACCTCTTTTGGAAGGAGAACGATGTTTGAGAGTTACCAGGGCTTGTGGCACGTCGTTTTCGAGGTTTTTGGGTATGCGGAACTTGAATTTGATGTTATTTTTCATGTAACTTTATCATTTGCTTAGATATCTGAAGTATTTCTCTTAATATAACATTAAGAGCAAAAATAATATCACCATCAAATTCCTTGACCCAGAAAACCTCGAAAACGATATGTCACTCGTAACGTTCCTTCACAAAATAATTTTCTCCTCTTTTCACCTCTTTTGGAAGGAGAACGATGTTTGAGAGTTACCAGGGCTTGTGGCACGTCGTTTTCGAGGTTTTTGGGTATGCGGAACTTGAATTTGATGTTATTTTTCATGTAACTTTATCATTTGCTTAGATATCTGAAGTATTTCTCTTGATATTACATTAAGAACAAAAATAATATCACCATCAAATTCCTTGACCCAGAAAACCTCGAAAACGATATGTCACTCGTAACGTTCCTTCACAAAATAATGTTCTCCTCTTTTCACCTCTTTTGGAAGGAGAACGATGTTTGAGAGTTACCAGGGCGTGTGGCACGTCGTTTTCGAGGTTTTTGGGTATGCGGAACTTGAATTTGATGTTATTTTTCATGTAACTTTATCATTTGCTTAGATATCTGAAGTATTTCTCTTGATATTACATTAAGAGCAAAAATAATATCACCATCAAATTCCTTGACCCAGAAAACCTCGAAAACGATATGTCACTCGTAACGTTCCTTCACAAAATAATGTTCTCCTCTTTTCACCTCTTTTGGAAGGAGAACGATGTTTGAGAGTTACCAGGGCGTGTGGCACGTCGTTTTCGAGGTTTTTGGGTATGCGGAACTTGAATTTGATGTTATTTTTCATGTAACTTTATCATTTGCTTAGATATCTGAAGTATTTCTCTTAATATAACATTAAGAGCAAAAATAATATCACCATCAAATTCCTTGACCCAGAAAACCTCGAAAACGATATGTCACTCGTGACGTTCCTTCACAAAATAATTTCCTCCTCTTTTCACCTCTTTTGGAAGAAGAACGATGTTTGAGAGTTACCAGGGCGTGTGGCACGTCGTTTTCGAGGTTTTTGGGTATGCGGAACTTGAATTTGATGTTATTTTTCATGCAACTTTATCATTTGCTTAGATATCTGAAGTATTTCTCGTGATATTACATTAAGAGCAAAAATAATATCACCATCAAATTCTTTGACCCAAAAAACCTCGAAAACGATATGTCACTCGTAACGCAAAATAATTTCCTCCTCTTTTCACCTCTTTTGGGAGGGGAACGATGTTTCAGAATTACCAGGGGTGTGGCGCCTCGTTTTCGAGGTTTTTGGGTATGGGGAACTTGAATTTGATGTTATTTTTCATGTAACTTTATCATTTGCTTAGATATCTGAAGTATTTCTCTTGTTATTACATTAAGAACAAAAATAATATCACCATCAAATTCCTTGACCCAGAAAACCTCGAAAACGATATGTCACTCGTAACGTTCCTTCACTAAATAATTGCCTCCTCTTCTCACCTCTTTTGGAAGGAGAACGATGTTTGAGAGTTACCAGGGCGTGTGGCACGTCGTTTTCGAGGTTTTTGGGTATGCGGAACTTGAATTTGATGTTATTTTTCATGCAACTTTATCATTTGCTTAGATATCTGAAGTATTTCTCTTGATATTACATTAAGAGCAAAAATAATATCACCATCAAATTCTTTGACCCAAAAAACCTCGAAAACGATATGTCACTCGTAACGCAAAATAATTTCCTCCTCTTTTCACCTCTTTTGGGAGGGGGACGATGTTTGAGAATTACCAGGGGTGTGGCGCCTCGTTTTCGAGGTTTTTGGGTATGCGGAACTTGAATTTGATGTTATTTTTCATGTAACTTTATCATTTGCTTAGATATCTGAAGTATTTCTCTTGATATTACATTAAGAACAAAAATAATATCACCATCAAATTCCTTGACCCAGAAAACCTCGAAAACGATATGTCACTCGTAACGTTCCTTCACTAAATAATTGCCTCCTCTTCTCACCTCTTTTGGAAGGAGAACGATGTTTGAGAGTTACCAGGGCGTGTGGCACGTCGTTTTCGAGGTTTTTGGGTATGCGGAACTTGAATTTGATGTTATTTTTCATGTAACTTTATCATTTGCTTAGATATCTGAAGTATTTCTCTTAATATAACATTAAGAGCAAAAATAAAATCACCATCAAATTCCTTGACCCAGAAATCCTCGAAAACGATATGTCACTCGTAACGTTCCTTCACAAAATAATTTTCTCCTCTTTTCACCTCTTTTGGAAGGAGAACGATGTTTGAGAGTTACCAGGGCTTGTGGCACGTCGTTTTCGAGGTTTTTGGGTATGCGGAACTTGAATTTGATGTTATTTTTCATGTAACTTTATCATTTGCTTAGATATCTGAAGTATTTCTCTTGATATTACATTAAGAGCAAAAATAATATCACCATCAAATTCCTTGACCCAGAAAACCTCGAAAACGATATGTCACTCGTAACGCAAAATAATTTCCTCCTCTTTTCACCTCTTTTGGGAGGGGAACGATGTTTGAGAGTTACCAGGGGTGGGTTTTTGGGGATGCGGAACACGAATTTGATGTTATTTTTCATGCAACTTAATTATTTGCTTAGATATCTGAAATATTTCTTTTAATAATGACATTTAGAGCAAAAATAATATCACCATCAAATTCCTTGACCCAAGAAACCTCGAAAACGATATGTCACTCCAAACGTCCCCTTACAACATAATTTCCTCCTCTTTTAACCTCTTTTGAGAGGGAAACGATGTTTGAGAGATACCAAGGCGTGTGGCACCTCGTTTTTGAGGTTTTTGGGTATGCGGAACTTGAATTTGATGTTATTTTTCATGTAACTTTATCATTTGCTTAGATATCTGAAGTATTTCTCTTAATATAACATTAAGAGCAAAAATAAAATCACCATCAAATTCCTTGACCCAGAAAACCTCGAAAACGATATGTCACTCGTAACGTTCCTTCAAAAAATAATTTTCTCCTCTTTTCACCTCTTTTGGAAGGAAACCGATGTTTGAGAGTTACCAGGGCGTGTGGCACGTCGTTTTCGAGGTTTTTGGGTATGCGGAACTTGAATTTGATGTTATTTTTCATGTAACTTTATCATTTGCTTAGATATCTGAAGTATTTCTCTTAATATAACATTAAGAGCAAAAATAAAATCACCATCAAATTCCTTGACCCAGAAAACCTCGAAAACGATATGTCACTCGTAACGTTCCTTCACAAAATAATTGCCTCCTCTTTTCACCTCTTTTGGAAGGAGAACGATGTTTGAGAGTTACCAGGGCTTGTGGCACGTCGTTTTCGAGGTTTTTGGGTATGCGGAACTTGAATTTGATGTTATTTTTCATGTAACTTTATCATTTGCTTAGATATCTGAAGTATTTCTCTTAATATAACATTAAGAGCAAAAATAAAATCACCATCAAATTCCTTGACCCAGAAAACCTCGAAAACGATATGTCACTCGTAACGCAAAATAATTTCCTCCTCTTTTCACCTCTTTTGGGAGGGGAACGATGTTTGAGAGTTACCAGGAGTGGGTTTTTGGGGATGCGGAACACGAATTTGATGTTATTTTTCATGTAACTTAATTATTTGCTTAGATATCTGAAGTATTTCTCTTAATAATGACATTTAGAGCAAAAATAATATCACCATCAAATTCCTTGACCCAAGAAACCTCGAAAACGATATGTCACTCGAAACGTTCCTTCACAAAATAATGTCCTCCTCTTTTAACCTCTTTTGAGAGGGAAACGATGTTTGAGAGATACCAAGGCGTGTGGCACCTCGTTTTTGAGGTTTTTGGGCATGCGGAACCAGAACTTGATGTTATTTTCCATATAACTAATCGCATCGAAACCACTAAAATTCACTCTTTTGAGCCGAAGTTTTTTATAATTATTATGTAGATGATGTTCTCCATATTTAGAGGATAATAATTTCACTTTCTTGAAAAATATTTGAGTTTTAGTACTTTTTAGGATGTCACTTAAATTCACACTTGAGTAAGTAGAAAATTCCTAGAAAAATAATTCATGGATCATATCACGAGCATTAGATTTGTGAAAACTATCCCAAACAATTATTTTTAGATTTTGGCAACGATTACTTATTCAAAAAACGTTATTCATTCGTAACATTGGATTTGCTTCCAAAATTTTATCATTGTCATCCTGATATGAAAAGGTATGTGACTACTTTGCCCACGTGATCACAATGGGAAATTTGCATGAGAAATCAAATCGATTATTTTTATTGCAAACTGTAGAAAAACACAAATAAATCGATACGTATTTTTTTATTTCCTTAAAATATGTTTTTTTTTCAAAAGTTAATCAAGTTTCAAGAGCATGGTGTGAGGTAATAATTCAGCACATTGAAAGCGTTATATCTCCGTCAATTTTTGACTAACAACAAAAAGAAAAAACATGTGTCTCATTATTTTTCATAAACTTTCGAAACCCCCAATAAAAAAAAATATTCAATAATAATATCCGCCCAATACACCATCGAAGACGCAAAGCACCATAAAAATTTCACTCTCCGTCCGGTCTACTTAATAATTATTGCCTCGATGACGCCATAGGTTTCCCTTTTACATTTTATCCGGCTATGTAAATTCGAAATTTAAATTTGAATTCTGCTCGTTTTTGAGGAACTACAAAAAGAATTGTTGGCTTTTCAAGTCGTTGAAATGTATTGCCCTTTTCAACGTTTACTTTTATGTGTTGTGGAAAAGGCAGAATGGAATTTGAGGACTCTTTTGTTGGAAATTTGTTTGTTTGGCTTGAAACTGCATGTTTTTCTGACGTAAAGATGATTTATGAGGAGATATTAGCCACTTATTCATTTTCAAGAACGGTATCTTCCATATTTTTAATATTATTCTGTATTTTTAAGTGTAAAGTCCATTGACATCTTCAACATTCCTAGACCACATAAACCAGTACATTGTATGGAATGCAGGAAAATAAAATCTTTACTGCACAGGAAAACAGTCATAAACTTACTTTTATTCCTGCAACCTCAAGAGTTGAATTATTACATCATAGTCAATTTTTTTGATTGTAAATCAATCAATAATCAACATGTATTTCCTGCTAGGATTTTTCATCACATTCGATTCCTGTTGCTTTATTATTATTAATGTTCACTATTGTTTACTGAGTGCAGGATTGTTATCTTTGTGCAAGTTAAGTGCAGGAAAGTAATGAAAGTGACAGTTTTATACGGTCATATTGTTAAAAGTGAATGTCAGGAATGATCAGATTATTCTTGATTGGCCAATCAATCAAACCTGATGGATTGGTTCATTATCGGGTTTATTGATTGGAAATAAAACGTCTAGGTATTAGAATTTGATTAAAAAATCGATTATTTGGGACAGTGACCCTGGCCATGTTTTAAATTAAAAATAGAGACAATAACAAAAATAAGGATGATGTGATAGGAGAATCTAAGCTTAAAACATCATTCACTTTGTTGTTCGTTTTTAAACATTTTTTTACTTTTTTTTTGCATTGTTAGATGTTTTTTTTCAATTTTTTGATAATGTGTTCTACTCGAGGTACTACTTCACAACTTATTGTGTAATGTATAATTTTTTTTGTAATAAATTTTTTATCGTTTGTTGCTGATGATACTTTTTCTTTCTTTAACGCAGCATTTTTCTTTTTATTTTATCATTTCTTATCAATTTTTGTTTTTTTGTGGAGCAGGTTTTTTGAATTAGTTTGCAAAAAAGAATTAATAACGTATTATAGAGTTTTAAAAATAATTATTCAGAGAAATAGAAAACTAAATAAATCTCTAACGAATAAGGAATAATTAAAAATGGGGTTATAATCTCCAAACAAAAAATCCTTAATTTTTGTCATCAACTTCAATATAGAATTAATTAAAAATTAAAACTATTAAAAAGTCACAAAAATCATCCTCATGAGAATAGAACTTAACAATAATTATAAGAAAACTGATCACAGGGACAAGAATTTCATCTCAAAATAAAAATAGAACATTAAAAATAGAAGTATTAAAAGTAACCCAAACTAGAAACACCATTAGAAGTCCTAAAAAAATAAATTGAAGAAATAGAGACAAAGAAAATTGAAAAAAAACACAAAGTAGGGTAGATTAATCACGCAGGGCAAATGAATCAACTTCAATACAAAAACAAAATTAGATTTAAAATTTAAACTACTCTGTAGAACATTTTGAAAGTGAAAAATAATAAAAAAATGTTTTAAAATAATTAAAAAGAAAAATCAAAATCAATAGAAGGTGTACAAGGTCATAAACACAAATAAATCAACTTCAAAAGAGAAGAAATCATAAATGTAATAATTTATTGTTGGAAGTTTTGATGAGTTATGATAATCACCAATGAAAGAAAACCAAAAAGTTCTCTTAAAAATCAATAAGAATGGATAATCCTACTAAAATTGCTCTAAAGGAACGTTGAAAATCCATACAAAATGGTATAAAAGCAATCACAACAATAAATAAAACAAATTAAAATCGATAAAAATTTTTAAGAGTTACAATAATCATCTATAGAAGAAAGACCAAATAATCCTCTAAAATAAGAAAAAATTATCAAAAAAAGCTTAAAAAAAACGGAATAAATTATATGGTTTTAATAGTAAAAAATTGAAATCGAAACAAATCAAAAGTTTTAAAATGATAAAATAAGACAATACAAACCAAAGAATGGACAGAGAATTAAAAAAAAACATAGTAGGGAAGAGTTATCACAAGAACTAATAAATAAACTTTAATATAAAAATAAAAACGAATTCAAAAATTCCATTTTATGTTCTGAAGAGTGGAGAGAGAGATCTTCTACATAAAAAGAAATAAAGGAGGAAACAATGTAGAACTGTTCAAAAATAATTGAAAAGAAAAATTAAAATAATTGGAGAAAACAAAATAATTCTCCTTAAAATGAATAAAAAAAGAAAATCAAGCATACTAGAACAAAAAATGAAAATTCATAAAACTGGAAAAAAAGTAGTCTTAAAATCAAAATGATCAATAATGAAAATAAGATTCGAATTAAAATCATTAAAATCTTTCAACATGATGGAAAAGTGAAAAATAATGAAAGATTAGATTAAAATAAAGGAAAAAAATCCTTGAAAGATGAAAAATGTCATCTCAAAAACAAATAGATTATCCTCGAAAGACCAAATAATCCTCTAAAAAGAATGAAAAATTAGTTATTCAAATCCTTAAAAGGTTTAAAAAAGAAAATAAATTTGTTTAAATAGTTAAAAATTAAAACCATCACCATTAAAAAAAAATACTTGAAACAATTTAATGGACTTCCAGGCAATTTATTGACCTGAAACCATAAAAATCAACATCTTACGGATCAAAGAACCAAAAATTCAAGGATTGGTAGACAATAGTCTCATTAACAAAACACCCAATGACCCAGTTATTCAAGAACCTTTCATTTTTCAAAAAAAAATTAATACCTATTTTCTCTTTTACAGGTGAGCTATCAAGATTCGACATTTGGTGAGTTTTTGTGAAAATTGTTACAGGACCTTGGAGGCCATTACATATATCCAAAATTATCTCATCCATATGCATGTCAACATTGTTTATGACTTTAGACAGCTGTTTATTTCTCTTTTACATGCAACTTCCGTCATCTAGGTTTGATTAATTAAGCCTAAATTTAGGATTATATTACCTTGTCTTGTTAGTAAAATATCCTCGTAAAATTATTCCATACTAATCGGGCACATTGCACAAATTCGACACAGTAGTTTAGCAAGCCATGGTACTGAACGCGGCAGTTCGCGGCAGTACTTTCAAGAACACAACAAAATGAACTACTAAAAATCTCGCTTGCCTCATACAGTTATTACAGCGAGTTTGTGACTGAAATGTATGGGAGAAAGCAAATGTTTTAGAGATATCTGGCGGCAGAAACGGCTAAAAATAACCGTTTGTGACTGTTGGAGGTGTTTAGTTACTCGTTTCACTCAATTATACGACTATCTTGATGTATTGATGGCTTTATTCGTTTTTAACAGATTTAAATCGGATTTTATTCCATTTATTTTTTTGATTTTTAATCATCCTTATCCCTTTAGATAAAGGCCTCCATTAAAAAAAAATATGAATACTCAATTGAGAACACCATTAAAATGAAAATGTCGTGACTTATTCGGGAAGGTATAGAGTGCCTCCTCAATATAATCCCTCCTACACTCCCAGATTGGTTTTAATAGTTCTCCAAAAATGTGTTTGTCAAATTCTTTCAAAAAACAATGTCTACTAAAAAATTTATAAATTCTCAACTCAAATCTCCGATCAAGTGGGAATTTTGTGAGTCATTCGGGAAAGTATAAAGAGTGCCCCCTCTAACACTCCCAGTTTAGTTTTTATAACCCTCCAAAAAAGTGTTCGTCAAATGCTTTCAAAAAACAATGTCTACTTAAAAAATTAGAAATCGTAAATTGAAAACTCCATGGAAATGAAAATGCTGTGGGTCATTTGGGAAGGTTGAGAGAGTGCCTCCTCACAATTTCACCCCTCTTACCCTCACCGTTTAGTTTTTATAGCCCTCCATAAATGTATTTGTCAAATTCCTTCAAGAAACAATCTCTACTAAAAAATGTATAAATCCTAAATTAAAGACTCTGATTTGATGAGAATGTTGTGAGTTATTTGGGAAGGTTTATAGAGTGCTTCCTCAAAATTTCATACCTCTAACCCTCACAGTTTAGTTTTTATAGCCCTCCAAAAATATGTTTTTGTAATTCCTTTTAAAAACAATGTCTACTAAAAAATGTATAAATACTCAATTCAAAACTCCAATCAAGTAAGAATGTTGTAAGTCATTTGGGAAAGTATGAAGAATGCCTCCTCAAATTCTCACCCCTCCAACACTCCCATTTCAGTTTTAATAACCCTCGTAAATAGTGTTCGTCAAATTCCTTAAAAAAAAATGTCTACTGAAAAAGTTATAAATCCTAAACTGAAAACTCCATTGAAATGAAAATGCTGTGAGTTATTTGAGAAGGTTTAGAGAGTGCCTCCTTAAAATTCCATCCCTCTTACCCTCACAGTTTAGTTTTTATAGCCCTCCAAAAATATGTTTGTGTAATTCTTTTAAAAAACAATGTCTATTAAAAAATGTATAAATCCTCAATTCAAAACTCCAATCAAGTAAAAATGTTGTGAGTCATTTGGAAAAGTTGGAAGAATGCCTCCTCAAATTCTCACCCCTCCAACACTCCCATTTCAGTTTTAATAACCCTCGTAAATAGTGTTCGTCAAATTCCTTAAACAAAAATGTCTACTGAAAAAGTTATAAATCCTAAACTGAAAACTCCATTGAAATGAAAATGCTGTGAGTTATTTGAGAAGGTTTAGAGAGTGCCTCCTTAAAATTCCATCCCTCTTACCCTCACAGTTTAGTTTTTATAGCCCTCCAAAAATATGTCTGTGTAATTCTCTCTAACACTCCCAGTTCGGTTTTTATAACCCTCCAAAAAGGTGTTCGTCAAATTTCTTCAAAAAACAATGTCTACTAAAAAAGTTATAAATCGTAAACTGAAAACTCCATTGCAATGAAAATGCTGTGAGTTATTTGAGAAGGTTAAGAGAGTGCCTCCTTAAAATTCCATCCCTCTTACCCTCACAGTTTAGTTTTTATAGCCCTCCAAAAATATGTCTGTGTAATTCCTTTAAAAAACAATGTCTACTAAAAAATGTATAAATCCTCAATTCAAAACTCCAACCAAGTGAGAATGTTGTGAGTCATTTGGAAAAGTTGGAAGAATGCCTCCTCAAAATTTCACCCCTCTAACACTCCCAGTTCGGTTTTTATAACCCTCCAAAAAGATGTTCGTCAAATTTCTTCAAAAAACAATGTCTACTAAAAAAATCATAAATCCTAAACTGAAAACTCAATTGAAATGAAAATGCTGTGAGTTATTTGAGAAGGTTTAGAGAGTGCCTCCTTTAAATTTCATCCCTCTTACCCTCACAGTTTAGTTTTTATAGCCCTCCAAAAATATGTTTGTGTAATTCCTTTAAAAAACAATGTCTACTAAAAAATGTATAAATCCTCAATTCAAAACTCCAACCAAGTAAGAATGTTGTGAGTCGATTGGGAAAGTCTAAAGAATGCCTCCTCAAAATTTCACCCCTCTAACACTCCCAGTTCGGTTTTTATAACCCTCCAAAAAGGTGTTCGTCAAATTTCTTCAAAAAACAATGTCTACTAAAAAAATTATAAATCTCAAACTGAAAATTCCATTGTAATAAAAATGCTGTTGGTCATTTGGGAAGATTTAGAGAGTGCTTCCTCAAAATTTCATCCCTCTTACCCTCACAGTTAAGTTTTAATAGCCCGCCAAAAATATGTTTGTCAAATTTCTTTAAAAAAGAATGTCTACTGAAAAATGTATAAATCCTCAATTCAAAACTCCAATCAAATAAGAATGTTGTGAGTCATTTGGGAAAGTATGAGGAATGCCTCCTCAAATTCTCACTTCTCTAACACTCCCTGTTCAGTTTTTATAACCCTCCAAAAAGGTGTTCGTCAAATTTCTTCAAAAAACAATGTCTACTAAAAAAATTATAAATCTCAAACTGAAAATTCCATTGAAATGAAAATGCTGTGGGACATTTGGTAAGGTTTAGAGAGTGCGTCCTCAAAATTTCATCCCTCTTACCCTCTCAGTTAGTTTTCATAGCCCTGCATAAATGTATTTGTCAAATTCCTCCAAAAAACAATCTCTATTAAAAAAATTTTAAACCCTAAATTAGAGACTCTAATTAGATGAGAATCCTGTGAGTTATTCGGGAAGGTCTATAGAGTGCCTCCTCAAAATTTCATTCCTCTGACCCTCACAATTTAGCTTTTATAGTCCGTCAAAAAAATGTTATTCAAAAAAATAATAAAAAATCATGGATCCTCAATAAAAAAACTTTATTGAAATGAAAATGAGAGTAATTAGGGATAGTTCAAAGAGTGCCTTCTCAAAATTTCAACCCTGTAAACCTCCAATTCTAGTTTCTATGGCCCTCCTAAAATGTGTTTGTCAAATTCCTTCAAAAAACCGTGTCCACCCAAAAAATTATAAATTCTGAATCAAAAGCTACAATTAAATAAAACTGTTATGAGTCATTTGGAACGGTTCAAAGAGTGCTTCCTCAAAATTGTATTCCTCTGACCTTCCCAGTTTTTTTTTAAGGCCTCCAAAAATATGTTTGCCAAATTCCTTTAAAAAACAATGTCTACTAAAAAATGTATAAATCCTCAATTCAAAACTCCAATCAAGTAAAAATGTTGTGAGTCATTTGGGAAAGTATGAAGAGTGCCTCCCCAAATTCTCACCTCTCTAACACCCTGTTCAGTTTTTATAACCCTCGTGAAAGGTGTTCGTCAAATTCCTTAAAAAAAAATGTCCACTAAAAAAATTATAAATCCTAAACTAAAAACTCCATTGAAATGAAAATGCTGTGGGTCATTTGGTAAGGTTTAGAGAGTGCGTCCTCAAAATTTCATCCCTCTTACCCTCACAGTTTAGTTTTCCCTGCATACATGTACTTGTCAAATTCCTCCAAAAAACAATGTCTAATAAAAAAATTATAAATCCTAAATTAGAGACTCTAATTAGATGAGAATCCTGTGAGTTATTTGGAAAGGTATAAAGAGTGCCTCCTAAAAGTTTCATCCCTCCTACCCTTCCAGTGTAGTCTCTATAGCCCTCCAAAGCTGGGAACTATTAATTTTAGTGAATTGTGGAAAAATCGACTTTGCACGTTTATAAAAATTATTTTCCATAATCGCACACCTCGCAAACCATAGTATATTATAAAGTGGACATTTTGATTTAAACTGTCCAATTTCAAAAAGATTTTTTCAAAAATTACGAAAATTATGATTTTTCTTTTGAACAAATGCATCAATTTTAGTGAATTTTAGAAATGTCGACTTTGCACGTTTATAAAAAAATATTCGCCATTATTGCCACCTCGCAAATGAAATAAAATAAATAGTCAATCATAAAGTGGACATTTTTCTTTAAACTTTCTAAAGTTCAAGTGATTTTTTCAAAAATTACGGAGATCATGATTTTTTTTTATATGAACAAGTGCAAATCTCCATATTTCAGTTATTATCTCCTTTATTAAAACGAGAACCATTGGGTTTTTAGGACAATCTCTCATGATTTTGGTCTCATGGGTAATTATGGTACCTTGTAACCCTATGAAAATCATCTTCAAATTTAAGTGTTATTTTTATGAATTCACCCACTCATTTATCACTACTAAAATCGAAAATTTTGAATATCAAGAAAAAACGAAAACAAAACTCTAGTAAGTGAAACTGTTAAAAATCGATCACGTAAAAATTGGAAAACTTTGGGATTTAATTTAAAGCGACATACTGATGGAAACTTTTCAGTTATTTAGGACGTTAATAAAGTGATGAAAATTGAATTTTTCTCTAAAGAATACCTACCTAATTATTCATTAAACAATAATTATCAAAAAACACCCTACAAACAATGAATAAAACCACG
Source organism: Orchestes rusci (assembly GCA_958502075.1). Lineage (NCBI taxonomy): Eukaryota > Metazoa > Arthropoda > Insecta > Coleoptera > Curculionidae > Orchestes > Orchestes rusci. Next base: position 29,104,871 of record OY293312.1, read on the forward strand.
AAACACGTATCAGGTCTGCTTTTCTCCAAACTGATCTTGACATTGGTGATTAGTGGTCATCTATTTTGGATAACCTAGGAATGTCTAGTTTTGAGGATACACACCGGTCCAATTTATATTTTTGGACGCTTGAGGTCATCAACACAAAAGGATTGGTGTTTCCATTCTCCCTTAACAAAGTTGGGGCCTGAAACAATAGATAAAGTGGGGGAGCATCAACAATTATTCCCCAGTTCGTTAGTTGATAAGCGACAGAATTGGTCTCTGGTGACCCATGAATAATGCCCAAATTGCGGCATTCACGTCACGCCCCGTATACAATGGAAATGTCGATGGAGAGGATGTGCTTTTGTTTTCTGTATTATGTTTTGTAAAATCATAACTCTATCTAGTTTGGTTTTGAAAATATGATTTTTTCTTTGAACGTCAGTAAAACGGACTTGGTTCGACTGAGTATCGACCGCAAAGATTTACTTTTCCTCCGCCGGAGAAAATAGTTATTTTCCTAACAAGTTCGCAAAGTGATGCTTTCCCGCACGCAAAAGCAGTTAGACGAACGACGCGAAGCGGAGTTCAGATATGCTTTAAGGGTGGGAAAGACACTTTGCGAACGTTTTAGGAACAATATTTTTTCTACGAGCGTTCACAGATTAGACACGAAAAACTTTAGATAATATATTATTTGAACGCACTTAAAAACATAGAACTTGAGAAAAATGATTATTTATGCTTAACAATATATTTATATTGAAAGAACAGTTTGTGGCGGCAGCTGGAAATTGGATAATATAGGTATAATCAAAATCATAATTGATTTATTTTATATTTGAAATGCAAGGGCATGTCCGATCACTGTTCATAAAATTTCCTCTTTTGTCGCCTTATTCCCTGCTATTGGCAACACTGTTTTGATTTGACATGACACTCTAGACAGCTGCGTCAGTCAGTCTTCGTTTAATCGTTTATACTTTTATAAATTTGATTGTCCGTTTGTTTGTATACATGATCAGGTTTTTTTGATGCCAGTATTCAGCTCAAATCTTTCAAAGATTTCCGATGAACACAGTAGTTTGCACCGAAATCAAGCAAGAACAACTCACAAATGCCGATTGAAAGTCATCATTATCAATGTTGGTTTACGTTACTGGCGAATGCGTTTTTAACGCAAAAAAAGAATTGTGTGTTTCATTTTGATTTTGACTGAAAAGGGAAAAGTAACAAGAACATTGTTTTGTGCATTACAAAGTGCATTATCTACAGTTTGCTTGGTATGGAAACGAAGTTTAAAACAACAAATTGGTAGGTAGCTATTTGAGTTGACATTTGAGTGCGGGAAAAGGTTATAAGTGTGCGAAGTGGTTACTTTGCGCACGCTCGTAGAAAAAGTTACTTTTCCTCCGCCGAAGGGGAAAATAACCATGACAACGAAAACGTGAGCCTGGCGCCGCCGCCCGAAGCTTTATTCATGGCAAATTGAAAACATAATGTTTTTGCATAAATTATAAATTTGTCGACATTTGAAGAAAAAATAGCATATTTTGTTTGGAGGAAAAGTTACTTTTCCTCCATATAAAATAATGTACTATTTTTCATACCTACAGTCTGTTTTCGCACTTTTTCCTTTTTCATTATAATCGCATTTACAACGCAAAAAACACCCTTACAGATATAACGAGCGTTCATTTCAGGCAAAAAGAAAATTTCTCCCTCAAGTTTGACTGAGTGAAAGGGAGGGCGGATTTAAGCTCCTTGATTATTCATTCGTAACCATATATGACAAATTCGGAAATGGAAGTGTTCGTTGCAATCCAATTAAAATTTAAGCCCTCTACTCGGCTTCAAGCTTGAAATGGTCAAGTTCAGGGTGGAGACTTAAAATTAATTTTTCAATGGACAAAATATCAAGATTTTAAAATACTGATGCCATTGAATAATGTGTTGATTGAAATTATGGAAAATTGTGCTTAGCTCCGCCCATCCATTTATGATGAACAACGCCCCGTTTTCGGTCATATAACAAACTTATGCATGTATATAAAGTTTGCATGCTTATTGTCCAATGTTACGTATAAGTCTTGACAATAATAATATATGGCCATCATGAGTGCACCTATTTTTCATATTTCCTCACTTTCATAGCAATTGTATAGATCATTACAAGAAATTTCACTTTCGTTTCTATGATATGCATTACGCTATTAATTTCAGCTATTTTTAGAACAGGAGTGTGGCGAATTACTCATCTTACATAATGATTGGTTTTGATTATGTTCTGCAATAAAAGCAATCATTCATTGTTTTAATTAAATGAAAGTTGATTTGCGTTTAGAGGAAATGCTGTTTTGGTTGGGTTGTGTTTTCTGATGGAAAATTCATTGTCAAAAGTTGTAGACATGAAAAAGTTATGGAATTTTCTGAAATTTCATCAAAATCCGTCAAATTTCCGTTTAAAATTAGTTGGATCAAATATACACACAGATTTACAGCTATATTTTTTTTTAGTTTATTGAAAAATTCACAGCCCTATGTCAAATAATTGATTTTTTGTAGGCATTTTTGGGAATGTTTTTTTGAAGGTGATGCTTGACTTTGAGAGGCTGTATCCAAATTTATCATCTTTATAGAGCGATAAAGTCTAGAGCAACTAGTTTTTTTTTCAGTTTGGTGTAAAATTCACCACCCTATGTCAAATGATGGATTTTTAGTGAGCATTTTTGTTAATGTTCGTCTTTAAACGTGATGTTTGACTTTGGGAGGCTCTATGCAAGTTTCTCATTATCATAGACCTATGAAAGTTTAGAGTAAGTTTGAGCAACTATTTTTATTCAGTTGAGTGAAAATTCAACGCTCTATTTTGAAAACTAGATTTTTAGTGAGTATTTTTGAAAATGTTTGTTTTCAAAAATGATGAATTTCAGAGGATCTATGTTACTTTTTCATCATTATAAATCAATGAATGTTGAGAGCAACTTAGAGCAACTATTTTTTTACAGTTTAGTGAAAAATTCACCACCCTATGTCAAATGATGGATTTTAAGTGAGCATTTTTGTAATGTTTGTCTTTAAACGTGATGTTTGACTTTGGGAGGCTCTATGCAAGTTTCTCAATATTATAGACCAATGAAAGTTTAGAGTAAGTTAGAGCAACTATTTTTAATCAGTTAAGTGAAAATTCAACGCTCTATTTTGAAAACTAGATTTTTAGTGAGTATTTTTGAAAATGTTTGTTTTCAAAAATGATGCTTAAATTTCAGAAGCGCTATGTTACTTTTTCATCATTATAAATCAATGAATGTTGAGAGCAACTTAGAGCAACTATTTTTTTACAGTTTAGTGAAAAATTCACCACCCTATGTCAAATGATGGATTTTAAGTGAGCATTTTTGTAATGTTTGTCTTTAAACGTGATGTTTGACTTTGGGAGGCTCTATGCAAGTTTCTCAATATTATAGACCAATGAAAGTTTAGAGTAAGTTAGAGCAACTATTTTTAATCAGTTAAGTGAAAATTCAACGCTCTATTTTGAAAACTAGATTTTTAGTGAGTATTTTTGAAAATGTTTGTTTTCAAAAATGATGCTTAAATTTCAGAGGCTCTATGTTACTTTTTCATCATTATAAATCAATGAATGTTGAGAGCAACTTAGAGCAACTATTTTTTTACAGTTTAGTGAAAAATTCACCACCCTTTGTCAAAAAATGGATTTTTAGTGGGCATTTTTGAGAGTATTTGTTTTAAAAGGTGATGCCTGACTTTGAGAGGCTATATCCAAATTTTTCATCATTATAGAGCCATGAAAGTTAAGAGCAACTTGGAGAAACTATTTTTCTTCAGTTTAGTGCAAAATTCACAGCCCTTTGTCAAAAAATGGATTTTTTGTATGCATTTTTGGGAATGTTTATTTTTGAAGGTGATGCTAGACTTTGAAGGCTTGATTTGTCATAATTTTATACCAATGGAAATTCAGAGCAAGTTAGAGCAACTATTTTCTTCGGTTTAGTGCGAAATTCACCACCCTATGTCAAAAAAGGCATTCCTAGTGGGCATGTTTGAGAATGCTTGTTTTCAAAGGTGATGCTTGACTTTGAGAGGCTGTATCCAAATTTATCATCTTTATAGAGCGATAAAGTCTAGAGCAACTAGTTTTTTTTTCAGTTTGGTGTAAAATTCACCACCCTATGTCAAATGATGGATTTTAAGTGAACATTTTTGTTAATGTTTGTCTTTAAACGTGATGTTTGACTTTGAGAGGCTCTATGCAAGTTTCTCATTATCATAGACCTATGAAAGTTTAGAGTAAGTTAGAGCAACTATTTTTATTCAGTTAAGTGAAAATTCAACGCTCTATTTTGAAAACTAGATTTTTAGTGAGTATTTTTGAAAATGTTTGTTTTCGAAAATGATGCTTAAATTTCAGAGGCTCTATGTTACTTTTCCATCATTATAAATCAATGAATGTTGAGAGCAACTTAGAGCAACTATTTTTTTTTCACCACCCTTTGTCAAAAAATGGATTTTTAGTGGGCATTTTTGAGAGTTTTTGTTTTAAAAGGTGATGCCTGACTTTGAGAGGCTATATCCAAATTTTTCATCATTATAGAGCGATGAAAGTTAAGAGCAACTTGGAGCAACTATTTTTCTTCAGTTTAGTGCAAAATTCACTGCTCAATGTCAAAAAATGCTTGTTTCTTTGAACTTATCCAAGTCCAAAATTCTTAGTTGAAATGGTAATGTGACGTCATAAGCTGCCAGATACGATGTTGCCAAAGTTCACACCGTACAATTCAATGGTTCAATCTTTGTACAGGGTGGCCAAATAAAAAAGCTAAGTGATCGAAAACTATTCATCAGCCTTGTGAGCATCCCCTTGTAACATCGTCCGATATGCGCTTATCGTTTGTCACGTGTGATCTCATACCCGATATTGTCCTTTTTCTACTGGATACGTGTGAATAGAAATCGGACGATGCCGCGCTTCCGACGTCAAACTGGCATCTTCCGATACGTGTGTGATGTTAGTGGGTAGTGAAAAGAAATCGGCCGATACCGCGCGTTCGACGTTAAACTACTATCGCCCGATTCGCGACCATCGTTCGACGCAAACCCGCATGTGGTCCCTCACCAACGTTACATATGTACCGGCTCAGAATCGGACGATATAGGTAAGGCTATGATCATCTATATCGGCCGATTCTCACTCGATACATAATATGTACAATATGTTACAATAGAAATCGACCATAAGTGATCGGCCAACCGATATCGATCGATTTTCATCCGATACGTGTGTGATTCAGTGGCACATAGTAACAGACACGTATCGGGTAGAAGTCGGTAGATGTCGTGTGAACCCGCATACTTTCTCCCACAAAGATCATAAGTTGACCGATATCGGTGGATCGTCGTAACGTCACACACTTATCGGAAAGAAATCGGCCGATATCGCGTACGACGTTAAACCATAATATTGCCCAGAGTTGTGCGATAGTTTGGATATCTCATTCTGTTAATACAGCAGACGACTCGTACAAATCACTGAGTTTGACACTAATCACTCATGCCTCATCCTGCAACAGCAAGTCATTATTCAGGAACTAACAACGTCCTGTATTCTGCTCACTAAAGCGTAAAGTCCTCAATAAAAAAACCACTTTCTATAATCAAAGCACACGAGTTCGCGCCTTCTCTCCCTATCTTTTCGCCTGGCAGATTTGAGTGCATCCATAGACCGGTGTAACCTCCGGATCCTCGATATGGTCCCAAGGGTGTCGTACTTAATCCTGGATAACAAAAGTGAAAAAGGAAAAGCTTACGATTGCATGCGGCATGGATAGGATGTGTGGGGGATGAAGACGCTACTCATTTCCTACCCTGTATCTCAGTTGTTATTTATTTTATGGAAAAATTGTAAGGAGGTTTTCTATAGACAAACATGATCTACAACTTTCTTCATTGAGTGTTTTTGCTAAAACCGGACGCTACCTGTATCCAAGTCGTTTTTAATTGTTTATGATGCATTGTTTCTTCTAATTTTTTGTGATTTTTATCTATTCAATATTCTTTTCATCTTCTTCATGAATTGAAATTATTTTGCTGATTAACAAAGTTAGTTAAAGTGACAACAAGTTGAGAGATATATTTGTTAATAACTAATCATTACTGAAAAAAGTTCTCTAGAGAGTTGAAACAAAATATAAGTAAGAAAAACAATAATTGAAAAAATAAATACAAAAACCTTGTTAAGTGCTTTAAAACATATTAAAATCAGATCGTAAGTAAAGCTCTCAAAAATAAAACAGCGAAACAATGTTAATCTATTAAACTATTATTAAAAATACAATACATCATAATCCAAGGACAATAACGTGAACAACTCACCTTATCTAATTGTATCTGCTTGATTTAAAAGATTTTTTTTCTATTAAATTTTGGCAAAAATCCAATCAAGAAAAGAAAAAGTGTTGACAACTAAATTCGAATTCTCTCGACACTTCATAATTAATTTTATAATTCACAATCGCCAACAAAACACTGTTTGGATCTGGTCCAAAAGCGTAAAAAATTATCAAGTGTACATTGTTTAATATTTTTTATTTTGTATTTCCCAAAGTTTTTCCAATCCACACCTGTTTCCATTTTTTAAACTTCTTTTGTCACTCTTTTTTTGAAAAAGATTCAAATTTATAGATATCCAACAATTTTTCTACCTGATAGCTGGAGCCAAAAAATAGCCTGACATTGTATTGTTCTTTTATATTCTTGTTTCCATCAATGCATGTTTTGGGGAAGCCCAATGTAATCGAAATCCTATAAATAAACGACCTCCAAGTTAAAAAAGGTATAGCTGTAGGGCTCTCCAGGGGACCTAAACTTTGATGGAATCCTCCCGTTTATAGTCAAGATAACAAGATTGTCTTGAGGGGGTGTGAAGTGATTAGGCAACGATTTTGTTGTGGGTAGAATCGATTTTTCTGTATTTTAAATTTATTCTGTCACTTTTCCTTGCTAATAATTCAATTCCACTGCTTGTATTGTTTCTGTTATTAATTTATTCTATTTATTTTATGTAATCAAAATATTTCTAGTCACTCTTATCTTGATATCTAGAAAAAAGTCGTGTCAGTAACCCCATTTATAACTTGAGAATTGGAACGATTATTATGATTTTTGATTTCTTGGATTGGTCTCTGCTCCGAATTAAAACACAAAAAAATATGAATCTATAAAACAAAGTCTTGTTAGTTACGCCATTCATAACTCAAGAACCTCTGGACCGATGTTTATGGTTGACTGTTGGATTTGTCTCCTTACAGCAGAATAAAGAATAACTTTTAAAACTTTAAAAATCAGGTAATAAAATATAACAAAGACGTGTTAGTTACATTATTTAAAACTCAATAACCTCTGGCCCGATTTTTATGATTTTTGACTTGTTGCGTTTGTCCCCGCCCCAAATAGAAGAATAATTATTAAAACATTGGAAAAATTCATCAAATGATTTGATCATTTATTTTATCAACTTTTAAAATAAATGCTGCAAATATTCAATTCTTTTGAATTTTTTTTTATTGAGTTCTACTGAGCGTATGCGAGAGATTTTAGACATTAGATTTCTAATTCTATTGATATTTCTTCTCATAAATTTTTGAATTTCTTCTTACATGGATTTTTTTTACCGTTGTCACTAGAATTTTGAAAAACTGTGATTTTCAAATTGTAATTTATCGTTGAGATTTGTATTTCTTGATATATTTACTTTTTTAATTTTCAATTTTCATTTATTATTTCACCTTCTCACCAGTTAATAAAAAATCATTGTTATATTTTCACTATTTCTGTTATTGATTTGTTTCATTATTTTTTCCCTTGTATCTATGTAGCACTTTTTGCTAAATAAAGATTATCTATCAGCAACAGTCTGTATTATATCGCTGAAATTGAAACTCAATAACAGGTTTGCAGAAAATAACATATACAGAAAATTACATGTATTTCTATGTAATTCCACGAAAAAACTCAAACGTTTGTTCAAAAGAGCCGAGCAATAATTTATCAAAAATATCCATTTAGTTATACATAAAATTCCACCTTTATTCATGGCCGATCGATGGCATAGTAGATCTGCTTGGCGCATCATAGCGAGATCAGTATGGGAAAAGTCGGCCTACTATAGGCAAGATTGTCCGGACTCAATCATTTGCAATGGAATTATTGATTCAACATGAATTATTGACTGGTGATATTGGGTTAATCATGATTATTATTCAATTTTTATGGTTGTTTTGTATTTTTTATTCATATTTTATTTTTATTCTTATTCATATTTAAAGTGATTTTTTTGCTGTTGATTTTTGTATAAATGTTTTATGCTTATGCTTTTTGTTTCATTTTTCTATGAGAGGTATAGATTTTGTTGCTCAATTTTGATTTCGGTATAACTTTTAATTGAATCCCTCTGACTCATTTATTTTTTATTTCAAACTATATTCTATGATGTAAGTTTATTTTTTTATTTTTTGAGGTTATGGTGAGCAACCTTCAACGTATTTCTATTCTACAGCGTGTGCCCAAATTTAGTTGACAAAAAGAAAACTATTTTATTATCGATTTTAGCGAAAAAAAATGAACTTTCAAGAAATTAAGTGATTTATTTGCAAGGGTATCCGAAAAATGCAAAAACAATAATTTTACCTAGGAGTTAACTAGCTCTAATGTTAATTTTAAGAAAAATTGTATTTGAAAAAGAATTTTACATTTCTATTTTAAACTCTATTTTATCCAAGAAAAGAAAAAGTTTTTCGAGGTGTTTCTTCAATCAGACGAATCTGCCTATTAGGCGTCATCAGGGCAACTATAGGTCTGACTGAAGAAACAACTCGAATTAACGTTCGCGTCAGTTAGACAAGTGAAATCACTAAAAACACGTTTTCGGTTAGTACCGTCGGAGGTAAATTCGATTGAGCGCCATCATACTGTACAATTGCATACTGATTACTGATTACTGAAGTACAGGCGCTACGAGTTCGGGCTGTTGGCCCCGACACCGCAGCCTCTAGTTGGGCTTATTGTATCTTCTCTGTGCCTGTCTCTCAGTCGAAGAGCTCCATTGCCCGAATAAGGTTTATGACTCGTTCTACTGTTTCCCTGTCCGTCCTTTGAGGAGTGGTTGTGAATTCCCCATTATCCCTTCTCCAGTACGCCAGCGCTTCACATTCGAATACAACGGAGGACGCTGTTTCCTCCTCCTCGTTGCACAGCCTACATATGGGTTCCTTGTTGAAAAGACCCATGATATGCATGTGTTTCCTTAGAGTGCAGTGTCCAGTTAATATACCTGTTACTTTCCTAAGCTGATTCCTGCTGAGTTTCAGTAGGCTTCCAGAAAATGATGATTCGATCTTGTCTGCCATCATTAATTTACTGTGTTTCAGACCTGGTGATTGGCACCATCTAGCTTTCTGTTGTTTTTTGGACCAACAGTTCAGCCAACCTCTCACAGAGGATTTTGTAATACCAATAGCAGGTTCTGGACCCAGAAGTGGTGTGTTTGCAGCTTTGCGTGCTAGTAGATCCGCACGCTCGTTTCCAACTATCCCTGTGTGTCCTGGTATCCATCCAAGACTGACATCGTTAGATACTCCCAGTGTGACAAGGTTTTGCTGACAGTCCATGACTTGTTTGGATTTGGTTTCCCGACAGGAGATGGTTTTGATTGCAGCTTGGCTGTCACTAAGGATAAGGACTTTCCTTAGTCTGTTGCCTCTCCCGAGATTCTCTTGCACGCATACGTTTATTGCATGTACTTCTGCCTGGAAAACTGTAGCGTACATCCCGAGTGGTTCACATGTTTCCCACTTTGGATTTTCACCCACGATTCCGGCTTGTTTTGGAGCCGTCTGTGTACCATATTGCCCCATTAGCCATCCGGAGTTGTTTCACCGTTTCGTCTTCCCATATTAGCTTGGTCTTGGGAGACGTGCTAAAGTTGATATTTTTCAGCATGATATCACTCCTCATTGTTACTAAGTGGTTCGTGACTGTGCTGGTTATCTTAGTGTGTCCTTGGGAGTTTGAGTGACTCCAGTTCCCGGTGTTGCTAAGTCTATATGCTCCCATTCTTGCTTCCATTTTGATATAGATATCTAAAGGAGGTAGGTTAAGCATGGCCTCCATGGCAAGTGTTGGAGTGGTTTTCATGGCTCCCGTTACACAGAGACATGCTGGCCTCTGAACTTTTACAAGTTCCGTGGCTGCTTGTCGCTGCTCGATTTTCGGCCACCAGACAACAGAGCTATAAGCAAGAGTGGGTCTTACCACGGTACAGTAGAGCCAGTGTACCATGCGCGGATTTATGCCCCAATTCTTTCCTATCGCTCTTTTTGTTGCCATTATTGTGGCTTTACCTCGATTCACTATTTTCTGTAGGTGTGAATTCCATGTGAGTTTGTCATCCAGGATGATGCCTACCACCTGCAGTTCTTGTCCAAAGAACATGGGTTTGAATAATTCCGCTGTCTTCCTCTTTCTCGTAAAGCTGACCAGGGAGGTTTTCTCAGGATTGACCTTCAGGTTCACCTTCCTGCACCAATCTTCTACGATTGTCAGAGCTGTCTGCATCAGTTCTGATATTGTCTTGGTGTGTTTGCCAGTGATAAGTATTGCTACGTCATCGGCATAGCCTTGGGCGTAGAAACCTTTGCTGTTTAACTCTACCAGTAGTTCATCTGCGACTAGGTTCCAGAGGAGAGGGGACAAGACTCCACCCTGGGGGCAGCCTTTAGCTGCCTCTATAGTTACAGTTTTGTCAAGCATAGTTGCTTGAATTCTCCTACCTTTCAGCATGTTTCTTATCCACCTACAAACTGTGTCTTTAATTCCACGCCGATTGATTGCGGTGGTCATTGAATCGAAGGAGGTGTGATCAAATGCTCCTTCTATATCAAGGAATGCAGCTAGGGCAATTCCGTGGTTGCTCTATTTTATGAACAAGTTCATGCAGAGCAGTTTCACATGATTTACCATAACTCAATCTTGAATAAATTCACGGTAAAATATATCGTGTATTCTCTAATGTCAAAATACCAAAAGTTTTCTTCAAGCAAACACTGTACTCCATCCAGCTCCATTATTTATTCATGAATCTCAGTCGAAGCGCTGAATGCATATGGATCTCTTTGCCGTGGAAGTTTCGTATTCAAAATCAACATCCTTCCAGCTATGCAAACAAGCCTAAATGGAGTTCTAGCGTCTTTGTTACCGAAGATAGAAAAATCGTAATTGATTAAAATGCCTTTTCAGCGGTCGCATGTGTTTTTATTTCGGGGTGATCGACCTCGTTATCAAATATTTGCAGGCGACAGAGGGAGCACACAAACGAATTTTTCCTAGATGGTCGATAAATATTATTATACAGTGGATAGGCGCCGACTTCTGCGGAATTTTGATGTATGGCAGGAGATATGTTGAAATATGCAGCAGCGGCATTTTGTTTATTTTTTACCCTCCTGCATTGCGTCAGGAATAACGAACACGTGGATAATTGCCTGGCACCTGTAATTGATCCTAGGTGAGGTATTAGTACAGGTAAATATACAATCAGTGTCCCTGTGCAAATTTAAACTGCCAATCAACCAGGTGATTGATTGAAATCACTATTTTCATTTGGTCTACATATTATGTGCTTTTTCAATATTATGTTGTTTTTCTGTTTTTTGTTTTTTATTTTGTTTGATACATTTCTTATCACTTTGAAGATTTAAGTCTATTAAGTATTTTTTAAAAGAAATCTACTTGTATATATTCATGTTTTTAGTTTTCAATAATTTTTAATCTGTGATGTGAGATCATTATTTTTGATCATTTTAAATATGTTATATTATACTTCTATCGTATTCAATCCATTTCATATTATTTATTATTTAGATGAAACATTATTTATTTTATTTTTCCTAGTTTGCTTTTTTTAGCAACTTAAAATGTTTTTCATCACTTTTTTTTCACGTTTTGTTTCGATTTTTTTTTCTATTTTTGGGATTTAGGATTATTAGTACTTTTACAATATTATTTTTGATTTGTTGTGTTTTTTATAATGCTTTAAACTTGAAAATGTATATTTTCGTATTCCGTTTTTTTTATATTTTTCATCACAGGATTTTTTTCTATTTTTGAGACAAAGGTTACAGAGGAAATTCATTTTTATACATGTACTCCCTATGCTTCTACCCTTTTTTTTAAATCTTTTTCATCACATTTTTATCAAGATGATCTTCCTTCTTTCTGATTTTAATATACCACAATATAGGAAACTTTTCTTATGCTTCATTTTTCATACTTTTTTTGTACACCTGTTTATTTATTTTTACTTTTATATTTTTTATCGTAATGTCATTAGATTGTACTAAATAAACAATTTATTTTGTTTTAAGTAGCCCTGTCCAATACTTGATTTTCTCAGTCTGTTTTTTTAAGAAAATGTTTTTTATCACTTTTAAATAATTTTCTGTTTTATGAATATTTTTTTGTATTTGGTTTTTCAGTACTATAATGATTTTTTTTTTTGATTTTTGATACATATTTATATTTTTTAACCTAGGTTTATTTCAGAAGCCATAAACATATTTCATTTATTTTTGAAAAATACAGATTACCTATATCTTCAAAAAATCATATCTCCAAAACCGAGCAAGGTGGAGACTTGATTTTTTCACCAGTCGATTCAGTATTAAATTTAATTTCGAAATCACCAAAAGAATATACAGGTTGTCTTGGAAATAATGTTAAAAAAAAAACAGTTAAATTTCTTAAAACTATATTTAAAAAAATCATATATCACGAACCAAGGAAAATAGAGACTTGATTTTTTCACCATTAGATTCAGCATTACATTTCCTTTTGATGGAATCACCAAGAAAATATACAGGTTGTCTACTTTCTTGATATGAACCCGATTAAGCAAACTTTAAAAATTATATAAACCCATAAATCAAAATTATTTTCTACTTATCACCATTTTTCTAATCAATCTAAAAATAACATTCCACGTTGACAAGGATCAAAGTCGGGGTTCACACGCAATTGTCGTTTTATGGCATTTTGACCGATGACCGATAACATCGCCCCCCCACTTGACACGACCCTGTAATATACTGAACAGGCTTTCTTAATAAAGTCGCATATGAACCAAATGGGATTTTTTTTATAGCGGAAAGTAAGGAAATAGGGGGGTTTTATGGAAAATTTCCTACCAGTCAATTCTAACCAATCATAGGCTTGCGTTTTATTATGTTGCTATAGCAACGACCTAATTTTATCGGAAATCACCCTGCTCATAATCACGTGACTGAAAGATTAATAAGTGGAAATCTCCCTGGCTTTGCATCTGGATGTAGCTCCCATATGATTACAGTGTTGTCGTCCCCACTCTCCCTAACAATCCCAACTCAACCCAACTTTCACAGACAGAGATAAGGCAAACGGCAACACTGTGGTTGGTGCATGGGAGCTACATCCAGCCGCAAGTGCTTGACAGCTGTTAAAAATACTGACAAATATTTTTGATAAATGTTTTATTTTCAACTTCCAATACAAAGTTGCAATGTTATCAATTATGGACAAGATTGGTTATAACTTACAAATGTTTTATAAAATCCTGATTCCCTTCTTTCTTCCTCAATGGCGAGTAGAGTAAGGAGCCGTTGGTTTCTTCCACTAAATGCGAGGTGAGTCCTGGGTTATGTTTTTCCAATGATCAGTTTTGGCATGAAATTTTCTTGCCGAATCTTCCTAGAGCTCGAATAAAAAATCCGGAAATTTGTTCTCGTTGCGAATTTTTCAAGAAGGAGATTATGAGTGAAAAAGATAGTTTGTCGATGAAGTCATCGTTAAATGGATAAAAATCCTTTTTTGTCATGTTTTCCACTTTAAATTAAAAAAAAGTTTCATTTTCTTTATTGCTTCATATTCTTTTTATTAACTTCTGGAAATACCCATTTCCAACTTGGTAAAACTTTATGGAAAAGGTGGATGTCATCTTCCACAAGGTTGTGAAGACCAGTGATGATTTCGTGGTACCATCAGAAAATGAAAGTATTCAAGAACAACAAAGTCACCAAAATTGAAAAAAAAAGAGAGCAAAGCAACAAGACAAGAACTCCCTAGACCCTGCCTGATCACTTTTCCCGTAACTCCCTACAATTAACCAAAACCAACAGCGCCGAAATGTCGACGCCAAGATTATTTGAAATTGACACTGCCAAAAACTTTCGTGATAAAACGAAACTCGTTGGCCACATGTGCATGAGTACTTTGCAACAAAGTTTCACAAAATCACCCGCCCAGGGAGTTTCGAACTTGCCGATTATCCATTTGGATATGACAAACTCAGACTCAATTAAATTTCCAGACCGTTGTTTGGTTCCGATAAGGCAATGTCAGTTGCTGGAGAGTTTGATTTGGGGTCTTTTTGGGTAGAAATCAGTGGCGTAGAAATGGACACTCAAGAATTGACGACTCCGAAAAAGAATGCTGATATCAACACGGTTATTTCACTCAAACATTGTCGGTTAGGTGGCGCAACGAATATTTAGTAATAGTTTGTCGCCCTCTGTTGATGATGATCTTCATTTTGGTATTTACATTTTTTTTGAGGCGTGCTATGACTCCAAACGAGATAAATGAACATCGGAAAGCATTACACTTTTCCTTCATCATCAATCACCCTTTCAACATGCATGCTTAAAAATATCCACACACTCCTAATAGACGTTAAAATACTCAACGAAATGTAAAATCATCCAATCCGTCAATGATCTGGAAAATATTCTCCATGATTTACGATTTAAACTATGACAGCGAGAGGGCATACATCATCCAACTTTTATATTGAAAATTGATTAAAGTTTGCGAATTGATATAAACTCACTCTTTCTACCTGATGACGTTTTCTTTTAATTATCAAGCACAAGAAAACCAATTAATTGTTTCCTTCGATTTCACAAGAAAATTATTTCCTTTCAAAACCTAATTTGAATAACTTAGAAACTTTATGAAATTAATGTCCTTTGACATGGAGTTTTTTCTTTGTACTTTCAAGATAAGCCTCGAAAATGGCTTTCAAGTCAAGTCAGACTTAATTAAAAATACTGAGAAGAAGTTTGTCAATTATTATCATCACTTACAACGTCAAAAGTTTTGGATCCCCCGATGTTTTACAACTTATAATACTCGTGACGTCACAGTAGAAGTAAAATACCTTCTGTTCTCAGCTTACAGTGCCATCACTGTCAACAGTGTCAATCAACTAAAATAATGTAGATCGGTTTACGATAAAAGGATCGACCGGTAGACTCAATCGCAAAGATGTTGACGTCACGGGTAGTAGTTGAGCCACATCCCTTTTTCGGGTATTTAGTGAAATTTGTCGTTTATTTTTGATTATCTAGTTCATTTTTGGGTATTTTGGACAAATGTTGTGTGTGTGAAAGTGTGCATCATACCCTCACATATTGTGAAAACTCGAAATTTTGTGGAAAAAAGTCAAAAATAACAATTTAGTGAGAGAGTGTGCTTGACAACACAGAATAAAAAAATAAGAAAGTGTGAAATAGACATTTTTTAGAGTATTGATTTGTAGAGATGGAATCCAAAATCACCAACTTATGAATTATTAAATGCAAAAGTACACTTTTCATTTTTTTTTATTGTCTTTTTTGATATTTTTTCTGTTTCTTTTCCACACTCTTATCACCTGAGTTGTGATTATTATTCACTTATGTGTTATCAAGCTTAGTTTTGGAATTTTAATGTTTATTTATTTATTTTATTATCATTGTGATTGTTTATATGGCGAATCTAGTTATTGTTTATGCGGGGTTATAGTTGTCTTTAATCATCAGTTGTGCTTTTTCAATGTTCAAAATATAAAATGTGTACAAATTATTGCTCGAGGAAGCATTTATTCATCTAATTTATTTGAATCTTCATCACATTCTTTTCATTTTTTAATATTTGTTCGACTGAATTATATATTTTTTATAGTAAATTATCCCGATTTGTCAACTGATGAATTTAGTACTTGGCTATAATTACTGTTTTTTTATCTATTTTGCTTTTTTTCCTCACGAGAATATAAATATGTTCTAATCGTTGCTTTGGAAAGATTTTATCAACGTGTATTTGACTTTATTTTCGATTTTTTGTGACCTTTTTTAATTTTTCTTATGCGTTTTGTATCTGATTGTTTGTCATTGTCTTGTTACTTTTTCACATTCCTATCATTTCTGTACAAATGTTTTATTATTTTATATGACCTCTTTAGAAAGATTTCATTAAGGTTTATTTATCTTTGACCTTCTTATATATTTGTTTTAAATAATAATAATCGGAAACAAAAATAAATAAACCTTGATGACGTATTTCTAAATAGGTCATACAAAATTTTAAAACATTTGTAGTTTTAAGTAAATGATAGGAATGTGAAAAAGTAACGAAACAATGACAAACCAAATGCATAAGAAAAATTTTAAAAAAATCACTAAAAATTCAAAACAAAGTCAAATAAACGTTGATAAAAGCTTCCTAATGCAATGATTTGCTCATCTTATACATTTTGTTTGTAAATTGTTCAGACTTTTTGAGTCATCAATAATTAATATGCTGTTCACATTTCACAAAACAATTTAAAAATATCTACAAATCGTTTTTATTGGTGAGTTTTTCTATTTTTCTCATGCGTTTTCTTTTTTGTATCATCTTTATCTTTGTTTTGAATCTCTCAAGTTTGTTCGAGTTTCTTGGTGATTTTGTTACTACTCTAAAATGAACTCTTACTATTATCATTGCTTTTTGAATTTTTGAGCGATTTTGGTTTTCATATCCGCATAATAATTATCGCAACTAATTTATTTCGACTTACTCGATTTTTAAATCAGAAAGTGTGTATCATATCATTAAATATTATGAAAAATCAGAACGTTTGTAAGATGGGATACAAATCACAATATTAATGAAAAGGTGTGCATCATATCGTCACAAATTGTGAAAAATTGAACTTTTGTCTGGTTTGTGCAATCATTTTTATCAATATGAATTTCAAATCTATGATGATGAGTCTTGGTTGTATTTTTTATCGTTCAAATCATTTCTATGAATAATAGAACTTTTGCTGAAACCATTATATGCCCCAACGTCTGTGCAGGAAATGATACTTTTTTTTTTAAATAAACTAAACCTAAGCTTATCAAACTGAGTTAATATTATTTACACTCTTTCCTACTTCTTAACATCAAGAAGGTTAATTTTATAATAAAATATTTGTTAAAAACGTATCAAAGAAACTGGAAAGTTTTCCCAATCACGTTTTGAATGTTAACGAATCTGTGTGGCCTTATTAGCAAATGCCAATTTCACTAATCTGCTGAATATTGAACAGGGACTGGAAAATTGGATTAATATGTCATTGACATCAAAGTTTTCGACCACGTGCTTCAACAAGCCAACAATAAAGTTTTCCTTTACAAACAAAAATATCCCCAACAGCAAAAGTTTCCCAAATAGGAGCAGATGGGCGTGATAGCATTTCAATAACACTGAAAAATGTATGGAAAAATGAAACTTGAGCTCAACTTTTAATAAAATGGAATTGTGCTTTGGATTCTACCGCGATTACGGCTTGAAAAGTCATATCAGTCTCAAGAGCTTGATTCGTGTGAATCATCATAACTGTGAGTTATCATTTGAACTAATTAAAAAAGAAAGTTATGTCTGGCCTACCACCGAGACAACGAGCGACTTTTGTTTTATCTTGGTGATTACGGTGTAGGAAGCTTCACTAGTGACTGGGCTTATCAAATAACTCTTTGACTGGCCTGGTAACCAGATGCTGCCCTTTATTGGTCCACAAAAAAGAAATCCTGCATACTAGGGACTACATAACTCTATTTCCATCTGCTGCTGGCTTAAATTCGTTGAGTGGCATTCCTGCCGCAAGCCATACACGAATGTATTCCTGCAAATCCATGCAGCAGGCAGTAATACAATCATAAGAACCGTACCATACAGGGTGGAACGTTCGGATTGTTCACCCTCCTATTCAGGTATTCATTGGGGAGCGCAAATAGGTTTATTAAAATGGGAAAATTAATGTGTATTAGGGGGAGCGCTCCCTTAAGCCATAAAATTCGGACGTTCAGGAAAATGGCTATTTGTTTGGTGTGATGCGGGAGTCAATTGGGTGGACTGAAGTCGTTCAGCTTCTGTTTTGTTTCCTGTAGTGCCAGAGTTGTATTTTTTTTTCCTCTTTCTTCCTCAAGTCTTCTTCTTCCTTGTCTTCTACGAAGTCCTTGGATCCAGAATTTTGTAGGTTGACACTTGAATCACAATTGCTGAATTTATCTTGAAATTTCACGTTCCTCGACACAACTACTTTGTGCTTCTTTGGTAGGTAGATACGATATCTCTCATCGCCGTCGTAACCCTCCTGGTACCCGTTTTCAGCTTTTTCGACCATCTTCTTCCTTTTTTTTGGGATGAAATGTGTACATAGCACTTTGATCCTACGATTCGATGTTTAATTCTTGGTTTTTTGCCCAGCCAAAGTTGGTAAGGGCTCAGACCCTTCAACGAAGATTTGCCCGTCCTATTGAGGATGTAGACTGCTGTGCTGACCAACTCGGCCCAAATTGTTTATGGAAATTTTATTTCTGGATTAGAATACTTGACATTTCGACTATGGTTCGATTCTCTCTCTTAACACCATCGTTTTGTTCCGGAGTGAAGGGAGCGGTGAGTCGAGAAGTAATACAGTCAAATTCTCCTCCATTGTCGCACAGGAATTCCCGAATTGTGTGCCCTTGCTGCTTGGCGTGAGAAACCATGTGTCGCAGCACGTCTTTGACCTCTGATGTCTGCATGACCTTGAAAACCACCAGGTACCTTTTCTCCTGGAAGGAGTCCTCGAATGGGCCGGAAACATCGCCTGACATCAGTTCCCCTGGCTTCATCCCTGTTTTCCCCATCCCAAATGGCAATCGATTGGCCTTTCCAAAGATACAAGGCTCGCAGAAACTACTCTCAAGCTTGACTTCAATGCCCATATACCATAAAAATAATGATCTCTTGGGATGATTTATGGTTAAAGTGTACAAAAACCAGAACTACTTGACAAACAAATCAGAAAAATTAAAATAAAAAAAGTTTACGTGGATGTTTGTACAGGGTCATGCAGTATATAATGACCCATATGCTAGCGGCGCTATCTATGGACCAGTTCAAACCCCCCGCAAACACAAGCAAATGTCCAATTTAACTATGCAATATTTCAATGCTATCGGCTCTCTCACAAGCCGCAATAAATCTCTAAAAGTGCATAGAAAACCGCAATGTCGCAACTTTTTCCCCGCCTCAAGAAAATCTGCGGCTCTTCGAGCATAATAAGCCAAGCCATTAGTAACGTCTGAATTTTAAATGGGGATATTGCGCCTGAGGCGGGAATAATGAAGACTTGCTGGAATATAAATTTGAAAAAGACCGGCCGCCATAAATGCACAAGTTGTGAAAATTCTTAGCCAATTCCGACATTAAACCACCAATAAGGGCTGGTATGCCTCGCTATCTTATGCATATTGTGTTGATTACGCCCTTTGTTGACAGGTAGTCTGTCGACCCTTCTTTGATCGATGTGATAATAAGGGTTTGTGCATGTTTGGGTGTGGCTTTTGAAACTAATTAACATGCTGTAATCTTGTTTGGAAAAATGCGATTCTGAAGAAAATTTCCTACCAGTCAATTCTAACCAATCATAGGCTTGCATTTTGTTATGTTGCTATGGCAACGACCTAATTTTATCGGAAATTTCCCTGCTCATAATCACGTGACTGAAAGATTAATAAGTGGAAATCTCCCTGGCTTTGCATCTGAATGTAGCTCCCATATCATTACAGTGTTGCCGTCCCCACTCTCCCTAACAATCCCAACCCAACCCAACTTTCACAGACAGAGATAAGGCAAACGGCAACACTGTGGTTGGTGCATGGGAGTTACATCCAGTCGCGAGTGCTTGACAGCTGTTGCAGACAAATATTTTTGATAAATGATTTATTTTCAACTTCCAATACAAAGTTGCAATGTTATCAATTATGGAAAAGATTGGTTATAACTTCCAAATGTTTTATAAAATCCTGATTCCCTTCTTTCTTCCTCAATGGCGAGTAGAGTAAGGAGCCGTTGGTTTCTTCCACTAAATGCGAGGTGAGTCCTGGGTTATGTTTTTTCCTATGATCAGTTTTGGCATGAAATTTTCTTGCCGAATCTCCCCAGAGCTCGAATTAAAAATCCGGAAATTTGTTCTCGTTGCGAATTTTTCAAGAAAATTCGCAACTCGACAAAATTTCCGGAAATAATTCGAGCTCTAGGGAGATTATAAGTGATTATTCCCTTTCTTTCAGAAGATTTTCGCAATTCGTGAGGAATTGAAAGCACACTATTTCATTCAGTTGCATTTTTTTTGTTTTATCAATGCTGTTTTTTACGAAAGTGTCATGGAAAATTTCCACTCTTCACAATCTATGACGATGTGATTGTACGTTAATTCTTGTTTTTCACAATAGGTGAGGGTATGACACACACCTCATTCAGTTATTTATTTTGTATATTATTGGTACCGCTTTCACAAACTTTAGAGAATTTTGTGATTTTAAATTTTCATAATAGGCAAATGTATGACACACACTTTCATATTTTGTAATCGATCTGTTTTTTATCCGGTTTACTTTTCAATTGCATTGTTGTGAATTTTCGTTTTTCACACTTCGTGAGGATATGACGCACATTTCTCCATTAGATTTTTTTTTCATCAATGTTTGACAATATGCACATACTTTCACATAAAGTGAGGAACTTCCTTTTACTTTTGAACCGTTTGGTATTTTGTGATGAAATTTGAACGATGGTATATGAACAAGTCCTACATTTTTTGACATATCAATGACAGCTGAGCACAACTTCGAAATATTTTTTCACCAATTTTTTTTTAAATCTTTGACGTCTTCTGGAGACTCAACGAAGCAATTTTGGGAGGTTTCGTAGGAATAAGAATCAGATCATCCATCATTTGTGACCTTTTTACAGCATCCAACGGTGCAAACGTGAATAATCAACAAATTAATTGTGGTGACATTTTGCTTAAGTTGTGGGGTAAATGATGGGTCTCCCACTATAAACAATCTAAATTTAGAGAACCCACTACGATTACTTAACATTTGTTCAAGAAGTGTGAATCATATACTTATGGATTGTGAATAGAGGTCTATAAATGTGAACTCCATAGCAAGAAGCATTAAAGTATTTTCGATATACAACAAAATCCAATCAAAAATACCTCATAAAACTCCACGCCAATTTTCAACCTTCCGTGACAACTAATAATACATCAAATTCAATTCTAGACTTTACATCACAGACAGAAAGACCTTATAGGACGTATCGATCTAACAAACTGTGAATCGGAAGGAAAAGGGCCGATTTATTGTTTACTTTAAAGTAGATGTCTTTATGATTTTCCAATAAAAATGCAAACTAATCGAATTTTCCGACCGACCAAACACGAGTGAAATTAGCACGATTTTCAATGCATGAAAAGGCCTGCACCATTTTAAACTGAGGGTCCGATTATTTAATTATGAATTTTCACGCTTTACCAGGCAAAAGTAATTGTTAGGTTCTGTTTCGGAGAAATTTGATTACAACGCCTTGTTTAATTTTCCAAATCCTATTATTTTTTTATTTTTTCATCCTGTTTCCAATAAAAGTAAAGACATTTTTCTCTTTTCACAATTTGTGAGGATATGACGCACACTTTTTAAATTTGTTTTTTTGTCGTTTTCACTAAAATCAGAGAATATATCCGGAGTAGGATGAAGTTCTTATTTACTTTTTCAATGGTGTAAAATGATTACTAGTCTCATTTTCTTGAAAATTGCAAAAAATTTACAGTTTTCACAATTTGTAGAGATATGACACGCATTTTCAAATTTTTTTGTTGTTTTTGTTTTCACAAAGATCAAAGACTTTTTTCGAGATAAGAGTGAGTTCAAATCAGTTTCCTCAATTTTTTTTCATCAGAAATAATATGCCAAAGTAGAAAGTTCCCTTGTTTTGCAGTACTGCAACTTTCAGAAGTTTTTTTCACTCAACAACTCTCAAACTTCTCAAAACTCCAACTTATTACCGTTGAAACATCCAACTTCAAAGGACATTACAAATTACTAAGTATCCATCGGGGCACAGATTCCTGCAGCTTTTCGTTGCTGCATCCTAAAGTTTTCCGCTGCGACTCGACTGAACAGGAAATGGCATGTCTGGCTTTATTTGGCCAATAACCGTGAACGACAAATTCGGTTATGACTGTCTACATCTCGCTTCGAGCCAATCATTTTCGTTTATTGCCATTTACATCAACCTACCTTACAATAACTTGGCGAGAAAATTAGTGTTTTCTTAGGTGAGGGAAATTTTGGTGAAAATTTCCTACCAGTCAATTCTAACCAATCATAGGCTTGCATTTGGTTATGTTGCTATGGCAACGACCTAGTTTTATCGGAAATTTCCCTGCTCATAATCACGTGACTGAAAGATTAATAAGTGGAAATTTCCCTGCCTTGCGCATCTGGATGTAGCTCCCATATGATTACAGTGTTGCCGTCCCCACTCTTCCTAACAATCCCAACCCAACCCAACTTTCACAGACAGAGATAAGGCAAACGGCAACACTGTGGTTGGTGCTTGGGAGCATTGGGAGCTACATCCAGCCGCGAGTGCTTGACAGCTGTTAAAGACAAATATTTTTGATAAATGATTTATTTTCAACTTCCAATACAAAGTTGCAATGTTATCAATTATGGACAAGATTGGTTATAACTTCCAAATGTTTTATAAAATCGTGATTCCCTTCTTTCTTCCTCAATGGCGAGTAGAGTAAGGAGCCGTTGGTTTCTTCCACTAAATGCGAGGTGAGTCCAGCCGCTACTATTAAATCTTCTCAAATAGTTTTGGCATGAAATTTTCACTTTTAATCTCCCCGGAGCTCGAATTATTTCCGGATTATTAATTCGAGCTCTAGGGAGATTCGGCAAGAAAATATCATGCCAAAACTGATCATTGGAAAAAACATAACCCAGGACTCACCTCGCATTTAGTGGAAGAAACCAACGGCTCCTTACTCTACTCGCCATTGAGGAAGAAAGAAGGGAATCAGGATTTTATAAAACATTTGGAAGTTATAACCAATCTTGTCCATAATTGACAACATTGCAACTTTGTATTGGAAGTTGAAAATAAATCATTTATCAAAAATATTTGTCTTTAACAGCTGTCGAGCACTCGCGGCTGGATGTAGCTCCCATGCACCAACCACAGTGTTGCCGTTTGCCTTATCTCTGTCTGTGAAAGTTGGGTTGAGTTGGGATTGTTAGGGAGAGTGGGGACGGCAACACTGTAATCATATGGGAGCTACATCCAGATGCGCAAAGCCAGGGATATTTCCACTTATTAATCTTCCAATCACGTGATTATGAGCAGGGAAATTTCCGATAAAATTAGGTCGTTGCCATAGCAACATAACAAAATGCAAGCCTATGATTGGTTAGAATTGACTGGTAGGAAATTTTCTTACCGAATCTCCCTAGAGCTCCAATTAATAATCCGGAAATTTGTTCTCGTTACGAATTTTTCAAGAAAATTCGCAACTCGACAAAATTTCCGGAAATAATTCGAGCTCCGGGAAGATTATAAGTGAAACTTACTTTAGAATTTTCACAGTGCTCCATTCAATAGATTTCAAGGTGTGTATCATATCCTCATCAATTATGAAAAGTGTTCTTCTATTTTGTGAAAACGAGATAAGAAATAAAAAAAAAAGAGAAATGTGTGTCATATTACCACAAATTATGAAAAGATTTTCAATAAACAAAACAAATTGTAGACAAAACCTTCCTCAATCACCCTGTATAATTGTAGTAATTGGAATTCAACAAAAATGTTATAGAGGATAATTTATGTAACGATATCAAATGTTCCACAAAGTAATTGATGGTTTTTTGTAAAATCGTCACAGTTTTATCCATGTACCAATTTTTAATTTCCAAAAAACAAATTGTAGCAAAACCTTCCTTAATCACCCTGTATAATTGGAATTTGACAAAAATGCGTTGAAAATACTATACAGAGTGATTTATGAAACGATGTCAAATGCCCCAGAAAATGATTGATAATTTTTTTTTTAAATCGTCACACCTTTCTTTATGTACCGATTTGCAATTTCGAAAAAATAACTTTTAGAAAAAACATTTCTTAATTACCCTGTATAATTGCGAACTAAAATAAATGCGTTGAAAATATTATACAGGATGATTTATCAAACGATATCAAATGCCTTACAAAATAAGTGATAGTATTTTGAAAAATCGTCACACTTTCATTCATGTACTGATCTTCGATTTCCAAAAAACAAATTGTAGCAAAACCTTCCTCAATCACAATGTATAATTTGAATTTGACAAAAATGCCTGGAAAATATTACACGGGGTAATTCATGTAACGATTTCTAATGCTCCACAAAATAATTAAGTTTTTTTTTGAAAAATCGTCACACTATGCATGTTCCGATTTTCAATATTAAAAACAGATGGTAGACAAAACCTTCCTGAATCACCCTGTATAATTGGAATTTGATAAAAATGCGTTGAACATAATACAGGGTGAATTATGATGCAATAATAAATGCTCGTCAAAATAATTGATAATTTTTTTGAATAACGTAACACCTTTATTTGTAGACCGATTTACAATTTTGAAAAAACAGATTGTATCACTCTGTATAATTGGGACAAAAATGCGTTGAAATTAATATACAGGGTGATTCATGGAACGATGTCACAAAATAATTATTGATTAAAACAAATTATGAAGAAGTGTGTGTCATATCCCCACAAATTGTGAAAAACAAATAAAAGATTCTGATTTTGTTGAAACGAGATTAGAAAATAGAAATTTCATGAGAACTTGGATGAAGATCTCCACAAATTGTAAAAAGTGCAACTTTTCTCTGATTTTGTAAAAACGGGATGAAAAATTAATGAATGAAGAGATGTATGTCATACTCCCACAAATTGTGAAAAATAAATTGTAGAAACGAGATAAGAGATTGAAAAATCATGACAACACGGATAAAGAAGTGTTTGTCTTAGCCCCACAAACTCTAATTTCAAATTTTCTCTGATTTTATTAAAATAAGATAAAAAAACGAATAATGAAAAAATATTCCCATGATTTAGGACCACAATCGTTTCCATATCAAACACAGATCAGGACTAGACCATGGCTAATATCCAATCAAATTCAGTTTCCATATTCACATTGAAACCAGAACGATATAACACGATATCCATGTCAATATCATCTTCAAACAAAGATCTATAGTATGTTACGTATCCGGGTCCATGTCGTATATCAATACTGTTTCGTGCGTTATAGCTTGAGGGAATTTGATGGTTTTGCATGATTCATCGGCCAATATTAGCCTAGTCCAATAGAGAACTATGTAGATGATATTTTTTTCGTAGACTGATAACCAGATTTAGTTGACAGAATTAATCAACAACATTGTTGGTAATCCAATCAAACTCCAAACAGCGCTCATCCGATAGATCAGCAATGTGATCGAATCCGAATTCGAACTGTAATAATCAATCACAAATTCTCACTAATTATGGATATTAATTACACGCTCTTATTGTTTGACTGGCTTTTGAACCACCACAGTTTGGACCGATATGCAAATTAGCTTCTGGTGTATTAATTTACGTAATCAATAATTGGAAGAGAAATTTCGTTTCATAATGTTTGAAGATCGAAATTAATCAATTTAAGTGAATCCATAATCTATGTGGTTATGATACACATTTCATTAGAATTCAGTTTTCCCAATAATCGAATTCGAATTTCTCTAAAATATTAAATAATACGTCTATAATAGATCGACGAAATGGAATCTTGATAATAAAATTGATTGACGTTATTGCGGACAGATGAAAAGCGAATCCAATACCGGATGTCGTGGAAATATTTTGATTTGGGTTTTCTTTGCCTTATAAGTCGGGGACATTCGTGGAATTTTTATTTCATACCATACTGTAAAGTATCATCTATTGGAAACCGGTAGGGTAAATGAGACAAAAGTCTTGACACAGGGAAGAGGAAGAAAATTTTATTTACCAGCAATCATCGCTGAAATGCATAGCTCTCGAAGTTTCCATCACTTAGCACACTAGCCACAGTTTACTCAACCCTCAAACCTCAATAATTTTTCGCGTAGTCATTACCAAAAGTATCCTCTTCTCCATGATAGCAAGTCTTTCAAGATTATTGAGTGGTTAACGGCAATGTGAAGATAAATGACTTTCCGGTTATCTTAATGGAAGCGCTAATAATGTTATAGTACAAAGAGACCACTGCGGTATTTCCATTAACGGCACCATAGATCAATAATGGAAGAATGCGAATGTTATTTCCAGCAAAATCATGCAGTTCATTTCTATTTTGCCTATCTCCTCTAATTGGAAAACACGAAAAGTAACGAGTTTTTCGATTTTAATTTCACGGATAATTGAATTCTGGCTGTCGGCGAGTTTTCATAAAAAATCGCTGCACAAAAGATTTCGCCATTACTCTTATGTTCTCCGCAGTAATTGTTTTTCCATTATCTTTTATTGCCATGTTTGTTCCGAATACCTCAGGGGATGAGATCATTATGTAAACGTAACAGACAACCAAGGCTAATGCATCCTGTTTGAAATTAGCTGCAGGAAAATATGGGCTTTTTGTTGGTAAATTGGATGAAGTTGAGCCCTGCTATGTATTTGCCAAACGTGGAGATTTATTCTCAGTGACATCGATGTCCTTACTTTTAGCATGAAAGTGTGTATCATATACCGTCAAGTTATGAAGAGAAATTCAATTTTTGTATGGCAAGTAATTTTATGTGAAAATATATGAAAACTTTTTCTTGATTCCTAAAAATTTCCACGTCCTGTCCGTTGTGTAAAAGCCATAAAACAGTTTTATGGTCTGTCTTTCACAATCTGCCTTGTTTATTGCAGGAATTTTCGGACCCAATAAATCGAGATTTATCCGAGACAATAGAGAACAAGGAACGCTATTAAAAGGGGGTTATAAAGAATTTATGTCGGAGGAATTGTATTGATATTCATGGGTTTATCGAAAATATTTCTGGGGTAATTCGATCATTTATTTATGTGGTTCTTTTGAGATAAGTTTGTATAGAATTGTGTACAATTTTTTTTTAAATTGGCAAGTCAGGTGAGTTTACAACAGACAACTGTCTCCAGTTGAATCATGTCATCTTGTGACAGTATTTCAATGTAAAAAATCATTTGGTTGTGGGTGGTTGTTATTTTTCAGTTAATTAATCCAGTATTTTTACTCAAATACCATACTTTAATTACTACCGCAACAGTATACGTAACGATTCCGTTGACCACGTAAATCCAAAAGGTGGCGCCCAAGATAAGGAAAATACGATTTTCTCTTGAACAATGTGTTTTCTTAAGAAATCGTGAGTTTTTTCATGGAATTCCGTCAGTTTCAAAGAAATCACTTCTTTCTGAGAAATTGAAAATGTATTCCACACGATTTTGAAAATCTGATCTTTGTACGGATGTTTGGTATTTTTCCTGAATTTCTTTGTAAAAAATTGTTAATTTGTTCACCTAATTTCAAAGTAAAGATGATTTTTAAAACTGAATTACGACTTTTTTTTCGGAATTCCAACAAGGAGGTCCATTATTTTTATGATTTTTTTGGTGAAATAAAGACTTTTTTGCCACGTCGTTTTGTTAAACTCTACCATTTTTTTCATGGAATTTGAACCATTTCTATATCAGATTTTTATACCAATTTTTTCGAATTAATATGAATTTTCTACCAGCGCTTTATGCTTCCTGCATCCCGACCTACAAACATATTGTAACAAGTTTCGCTATAGAAAACACTGTTCAGCTTTAATTAATTTATTTTACAAGTAACTATGTACAGAACTCACTATTCACAAACAAAATCACAGCTTATTTATGTTTTACGATTTATATTTCACGACGTATTCAGAACTGAACTAACTCACTGAAATGACGGATCTCATTATATACCCTGGCCACGATTAAGAGAACAATCCAGATCTTTTTAGAAAAGCGAAGAATGTTCGACGCCATCTAGCCTTGCTAGAATGTACCAGAATGCCAAACAATTCTACACAATGTGGTGGCTGCGGCGGCGCATTCGCCATGCAACGTCACATTGCCCCCTTCTTAAGGCAATTCGTCCCGAATTGCCTTCATGTCGGTATCGGCAACTGTCCCCAAACCGGCAGCCTGATGTCCTATGGAAGTAGCAGTCCACTGTCCTCTGGTTTGTCCTCCGGGAAGGATAGCAGCACACCAGGATGTCAATGCCGCTTTCTTTGAAGATTACCTCCAGCATGCTCCGTACTACTCTCCAGTCCAGTTGGTCGTTCGTCATTTTCGGAATTGCCAGATGGGTCAGGTCCTGTGACAGCATCAAGTCACGAAGATGACTGAGGGCTTTCCAGACATCACTGTAGGTGGTAAGATGATGTGGAAGCTTCTTCGTCACAAGGTAGAACAGGTGTCGTGTCCCATTCGAGATTTGGAGCGGCTTCCCTACCTCTGGCTTTTGTCGTCGCAGATGGTCCAATCGTCCAAATTTTCGTTTAAAAGCTGCAGCAAGTCCACTCCTCATACTGAGGTCTTCAGTGACCCAGTGAGCCAACGAGTATTCGGCCGGTGCTTCAAACAAATCCAGCTGCCTCTCTTGGACAACGCCATTCTGGACTTTCTGGCCATTGGAGTGTAGAGACATGAAAGATTCCAATGACATGTCTTCCTTGGCTGACCTGATCTGCCTCACTTCAGCGTCCTGATCGTCGTGGTTCCCAGCATACCGAGCTAAACGATTGAAGTGAACAACCCTCGGTTTTCCTCATGGTGGCTTTCGAATCCTGTAGACGACGTCATTGATTCGCTCCAGAATCTCATACGGGCCCTCCCAAGAACTTTGCAGTTTTGGGGAGAATCCACGTCGCCTCTGTGGGTTGTGAAGCCAAACCAAATCCCCAACCTGGAACCCTCCTTCTTCGGCCTTCACGTCGTACGCCTCCTTCATCCTGTCGCTGGCACTTTGGATGTTTAGTCGGACTCGTTGATGGATATCGTCCATTTTTCTACGAAGATCACTTGCGTAGTCTTCCCCAGCGACATCCTCACCAGGTGGACAGCCAAACTTCAAATCGCAGGGCAGCCGGAGTTCACGACCCATGATGATCTTGGCAGGTGTTTCGCCCGTCGATTCATGAACTGCTGACCTGTACGCCATGAGGAATAGGGGAAGATGTTGATCCCAGTCTCTTTGATGGTCAGAGACAACTTTGGCCAAGTGTCGATTGATGGTTCGGTTCATTCGCTCCACCATGCCATCCGATTGTGGGTGTAACGCCGTTGTCCTTGTCTTCTTGATCTTCAAGACATCGCAGACGTTCTGGAATAGCGTCGATTCGAAGTTCCTGCCCTGGTCCGAATGCAGCTCCAACGGGACACCGAAACGGCAAAACCATTCCTTAATCAAGACATCGGCAACGGTAGCCACCTCCTGGTTTGGCAAGGCATACGCTTCAGCCCACTTGCTGAAGTAATCCATGGCGACCAAGATGTATTTATTTTCTTTGTCCGATTCAGGAAAGGGTCCAGCCACGTCGATTGCGATCCTTTCAAAGGGGCTTCCCACGTTGTATTGGCGCATAGGAGCTTTTGGCCGTTTCTGGGGTCCGTTACTTGCCGCACATACGGCACATCTTCTGCACCATTCCTTCACATCGGCTTGACAGTTGACCCAGTAAAACCGTTCTCGCAGCTTTCCCAGCGTCTTGGTTACACCCAGATGTCCACCCGTGACGCCATCATGGACCTCTCTCATCACCTCTGCCTGTCTGTTTCCAGGAACGACTAACTGCCTCCGATCTTCCGCGCCATCCAGATTCTTCACCAGCCTCTTCAGGATGCCGTCATCAAGAACAATCGAGTCCCATTGAGCCCAGTAGGACTTCACGGTGGTCGAGAACCGCGCGACTTCTTGCCAGGTTGGTCGTTGGCCTGCCTGTTTCCATCCGATGACAAGCTTCAGATCTGGATCTTTCTCCTGGTTCTCGCGAAGCGCCTTAGACTGCCAGGAATCATCCACTACAGTTGTCCTGCGAACGCTCGCTTCATTTTCCTCGGCTGTGTGAGAAAGCTCTGGTCTCCTGGACAAGCCATCCAAGATCTTGAGGCTTGATCTCGCTCGATGATCATTCTTTTCCCATGCCAACGCAGGTGCCCGTATCTCTTTCCTACAGCGGCCACGCATATGCCCAAGCTCTCCACAATTCCAGCATCGCAGCTCCCTTCGCTCGGACGCCTCCATTTCCTTGACGACCCTCCTCACATTTGCGTCGAAGGAGTCTTCCACCGCGAGATCTTGGTCCTCCATCTTTCGCACGCGTGCAGGAAGCTTGACGGATTGCTTAGCCGCTTCAAACTCCAAGGCTTTTGCCAGTGCATCCACTGTATGAAGTATTAGGGACTGCCAAATCTCCTGGTCTCGAAGTCCATCCAAGAAGGCCTGAACTGCAAGCCTCTCCATAACGTTCTCTGGCGTGGTTGGATAAGCCAGTCGTGCAAGGCGAGCAACATCCGCTTCAAACTCCTGCAAGGTCTCGTTGGTCTTCTGAATGCGATTTTTCAACTGAGAGTGGTAGACGTGCTCCAAGTGAGTTTGCCCATATCGCAGTTCCAGATGCTTGACCAGTACATCGTAGTCCTCCTGCTCCTGGGTGTTGAGCGTCTGCAGGATTTCTGTAGCTTCCCCACGAAGTGCCAGAGTCAATGCCAGGGCTTTTTCCGGTCCAGTCCATCCATTTGCCCTTGCTGCTGCCTCGAACTGGCGATGGTAATTGTTCCAGGACAGTTTGCCATCAAACTGTGGGGCTTTCATGTGGATTCGCACGGTATCAGACTCCATTTTAGCACCTTTGCTCTCGAATGTCACTTCTGGTAGTTTCTGAATCACTGCTACTTGTCTCCGCACTTCCTCGATTTCTTCTTCCAAAGTCTTCATTGTATCTCCAAGTTTTGCTTCAAATCGTTGCTCAAGGTTCTCAATTTCTTCCGTTACCTGATCCTTCCAGAAGTTGTAGTTGTCCGCCAGCTATTCCTTGATTTTCTCCTCCATTATTCTAGAAGATTCTACAAACTTCTCTTCCATTTTTCTGGAGTTCTCTTCCATGGCTCTAGATGATTCTTCCAGCTTCTCTTCCATTTTTCTGGAGTTCTCTTCCATGGCTCTAGATGATTCTTCCAGCTTCTCTTCCATTTTTCTGGAGTTCTCTTCCATGGCTCTAGATGATTCTTCCAGCTTCTCTTCCATTTTTCTGGAGTTCTCTTCCATGGCTCTGGAGGATTCTTCAAATTTATCTTCCAATCTCTTGGACAATTTCTCAACTACCGCGTTGGGATCGGGAATTTCAAATTGGAACGTATCAGGATCCATGCCTTCTTCCATTAAAGCCTCACGAAGCCTTGTTTGTAGATCAGTTTTCTTACCGCTACTATCCAGGTCACGCTCCTCCAGCTCCCTTTTCAACTCGGCGACCTTCAATCCGGTTAAAAACACTAGTTTCATAGCCATTGCAGTGAATATTTATGTCCGTTTCTATAGCACACAATAAATCCCACTTTTGACACCAATGTAACAAGTTTCGCTATAGAAAACACTGTTCAGCTTTAATTAATTTATTTTACAAGTAACTATGTACAGAACTCACTATTCACAAACAAAATCACAGCTTATTTATGTTTTACGATTTATATTTCACGACGTATTCAGAACTGAACTCCTCCTTGCAATGACGGATCTCATTTTATACCCTCGCCAGGATTGAGAGAACAATCCAGATATTTTTAGAAAAGCGAAGAATGTTCGACGCCATCTAGCCTTGCTAGAATGTACCAGAATGCCAAACAATTCTACACAATGTGGTGGCTGCGGCGGCGCATTCGCCATGCAACGTCACAATATATCCAAAGAAATCATATTTTCCAACCTCTCTGAAAAAATAAAGGGGGATTATTAAATTTTAAGACAAAAATGCGGTATAAATTTTTCTCGAATGTCCTTGTTTTTGAAATACAGTGTCAAAAAAAAAATTGATGCGTCAACTTTGTATCATGAATTAGTAAAAACAATTATTGTCAAGTGATATTTGGTACACATAATAAGGGATTTGAGTAATTTACTTTGTGTACATTTTGAACTGGAAAAACGCATCAAATTTTATTTTTTCAACACGAAAACTGAGTGACATTTAAAAAAAATGTTTACGATATTTTTGTCTTGAAATTTGGCAGAGAGGATCGGAGACACCCTGTATATATTGAAATTACAACCTTGGTCATGGAATTCCGTAATTTTTCAACAGTTTTTTATGGAATTTTGACTTTGGGAAGACATTTTTTTTTTGTCCAATACAAAATGTTCTCAATTTTACGACAAGTCGAATAATATGAGTGCTTTTTTCAGGGAAATTGAACGAGGTTTTTGAAAAAAAAATTTAGATAATGCTTTATCATTTTTTTTTTGAAAAATACTGCCCACGTGTTCTCCAACTCCGGCTTTGCGATTATGCACATGCATCATCTATTATTTGGATCCTGAAAACTTCATCAAAATTGGTAAAACGGTTTTCAAAATAAAATCAAAAATTATCATTTTTTTAAACCCTGTATCCTGGAAACGGGGCACTTCCGGCCATGGGTTTCCCGTCTTAAACTTCTTCTTTATATGCTGTATAAGTATCGACTAGTTTAATAATTATTGGCACTTTCAGTCGATTATAGTGAAAATTTCCTATCAGTCAATTTTAACCAATCATAGGCTAGCATTTTATTATGTTGCTATGGCAACGACCTTATTTTATCGGAAATCACCCTGCTCATAATCACGTGACTGAAAGATTAATAAGTGGAAATCTCCCTGGCTTTGCATCTGGATGTAGCTCCCATATGATTACAGTGTTGCCGTCCCCACTCTCCCTAACAATCCCAACCCAACCCAACTTTCACAGACAGAGATAAGGCAAACGGCAACAATGTGGTTGGTGCATGGGAGCTACATCCAGTCGCGAGTGCTTGACAGCTGTTAAAAACACTGACAAATATTTTTGATAAATGATTTATTTTCAACTTCCATACTTCCAATAAAAAGTTGCAATGTTATCAATTATGGACAAGATTGGTTATAACTTCCAAATGTTTTATAAAATCCTGATTCCCTTCTTTCTTCCTCGATGGCGAGTAGAGTAAGGAGCCGTTGGTTTCTTCCACTAAATGCGAGGTGAGTCCTGGGTTATGTTTTTTCCAATGATCAATTTTGGCATGAAATTTTCTTGTCGAATCTCCCTAGAGCTCGAATTAAAAATCCGGAAATAATTCGAGCTCTAGAGAGATTATGAGTGAAAATAACCGGAAACACCGAAAAGTTGGATTCATTTTGGTTGAGAACCCGAAAGGAACTGAAAAGAAACCTAAAACAAACCAAAAAAAGCTGAAAGGAACCGGAAAAAACCTTAAAGGAACTGGAAGGGATCCGGGGTTAGTCTGGTTTGAGTTGGGTTAGAAGAAAGAGAACAAAAAGAACCAGAAAGTTGATTAAAGCTGGTTCAGGAACCGGAAAAAAACCAGAAAGTTGGGCTTGTTTGAATTGTTGGGTAAGAAAGGAAAGATGGAAAGAGAGAAGGAAAAGAAACCGGAATGTGGGGTTGATTTGAGTAAGGAACCAGAAGTCCGTTTGTCATCTTTGTCTAGAAAAAAACAAATTATAGGAAACTTCATCTGAAACGTGAAGATAGCCCACATATTCTGACACACCCTGTATAATACTTGCTCAAATTTGAACTTTTTTTCTTAAAAAAGCTCTTGTCATTTTTTTCAATAATTTTATTTTTTATAAAACACTTCATAACTTCAAGGTATATGATCTACACTTCATTTGCTGATTGAAATTCCTCAATTTTCAAAAAATATTGACAAGAGAGTTTATTGGGAAGATGAGGAAATTTACTATAATTGAGGTGAATTCTAACACCAACAACCCTCCTCAACAATTGAGGACAGGGTGTTGAAGTCAACACATTTTTAATATCACTGTTGCTACATCATCTTTGTCTCTATAACTCAAAAACTACAATAGATACCGACATCATACCTAGTTTAATGGAAAGAGGAGGAAACTTGCTATGATATGGGTGAATTGTAAAACCAACAACCCTCCTCAAAAGTCAAGGACAGGTTTTTATGAAAGATGTATAGGGTGTAATATTTGTGTTGTGTGTATCATATATCTTCAAGTTGTGAATGTTACCACTTCACAATTTCATACAATCCATCCCTGCTAATTGAAATTCTCAACTCCTCTACAATGAGGACGACAATCAAACCAATCAACACCTCATCACTTCAACACATGACGTGAATAGCCCATCATACTCTTTTGTCCATATATGATTCTATACTTCTCCACGTTCGAGATCCATCCAGGTGCTCTCCAGCCAACAATAGACTTGAAGTGGTCATTATATTTCTCGCTTTGTTTTAACGATTCTAAAAATCATACAGGGTCGAGCTTATCTAACATTGACAGAGGTGCAGACCTATTAAGTGAAAGAGACTCAGCTTCAAATAGGGGTGGCAATCCGCTTATCCGATTCAATAACTGGCGCCAGGATTATATTTGCACAATGGAGGTATTTCCTGTCCAGCAGCCCGGAACTGAGTAATCTCTTCAACCGCTTTGAAATGATGAAATAACAAGGAATTGTATAACTTGGCTTGTCTTACAAGGACGGGATGAATGTGTAATCAGACAGATGAATGGATCTATTGTCTGGAGTAGAAAGAACTCTGGACCTTATCCAAGTTCCTTAGTTTGAGTATCTCTGGATCATGAACTTATTATTATAGTGAAAAGTGTATATCATATTCCTTCAAGTTGTGAAAAGATAATTTTCAGGAAGTTATAAAAGAGAGGTTTTGGGGAGGGCTGGGACTGTTGTTATAGCAAACTTCCTCGTACTTCCAATGAATTTAGACTCATTTTGGTATTTTTTGTAGTTTTTTAGTAGTAGAGATGAAGGTGAAGTAGTTACACTAGAGGTGGTTGATTTTCACTTATAATCTCCCTAGAGCTCGAATTATTTCCGGATTTTTAATTCGAGCTCGCGGGAGATTCGGCAAGAAAATTTCATGCCAAAACTATTTGAGAAGATTTAATAGTAGCGGCTGGATGTAGCTCCCATGCACCAACCACAGTGTTGCCGTTTGCCTTGTCTCTGTCTGTGAAAGTTGGGTTGGGTTGGGATTGTTAGGGAGAGTGGGGAAGGCAACACTGTAATCATATGGGAGCTACATCCAGATGCAAAGCCAGGGAGATTTCCACTTATTAATCTTTCAGTCACGTGCTTATGAGCAGGGTGATTTCCGATAAAATTAGGTCGTTGCCATAGCAACATAATAAAATGCAAGCCTATGATTGGTTTGAATTGACTGGTAGGACATTTTCAAACAAATTTCCAGTAATATTTCTGTATTTCCCCAATTCATCACAAAACAAATCACATAAAATAAAAAAATCGAATTGCTCGAGCAATATCCCGATAAACTCATGAATATCAATACAATTCCTTCGACATAAATTCTTTATAACCCGTCTTTTAATAGCGTTCCTTGTTCTCTATTGTCTCGAATAAATCTCGATTTATTGGGTCCGAAAATTCCTGCAATAAACAAGGCAGATTGTGAAAGACAGACCATAAAACTGTTTTATGTCTTTTACACGACGGACAAGACTTGGAAATTGAGATTTTTCAGGAATCAAGGAAAATATTCCATGTATTTTTACGTACAATGTCATCTATGGTTGCCATATTATTATAAAAATCTTTTTTTTCACAACTTGAGGGTATATGATACACACTTTTTCTTGACGTCGTTCATTATACAGGGTGTCCGGGAAAATGTGGGAGATCTCTCGGATTCAGATAGAACATTAAAAAATAAGATGACAAGTTCCCATAAATTTTTTTCCTAGCGGCCCTCCCTACGGAGATACGGCCCCCTAAAGGACCCCACTGGAAATCGGTTTTTCTTGAATAACTTTTAAACGACTCAACATAATTCAATGAAAATTTAATATGATAAACAGTAGTAAGGACCTCTCAAAATACTTCCCTCAAAACATAATTAGCTTGTTTAGTTTACCAGGGACGGACTAGATTGTACATTTTAACGCTCAAATTTTTAACACCTTGTATGATAAGGAGTTAAAAAAAATAAATTTGGATACATTGAACATTAAGCTAAAGAAAAGGTACTCTTGTTCATTGTCGATAAAATGCACCATTTTCGAGAAAAAACAATTTTTATTAAACAAAACCTCGAAAAAAGCCATGACGAAGTGGTGCTCTTGACGAAATTGTGAACCTAACGCTAGGAAAAAAAATTATGGGAACTTGTCATCTTATTTTTAAATATTCTATCAGAATCCGAGAGATCTCCCACATTTTCCCGGACACCCTGTAGAGAACATGACAATTATTGATTCTATAGCAATCTTCCTTCTATTGCCCCTCATAACCATGTGAATTTCTACATGTGCAGGACTCATGCATTTACTGCTGAGTATAATAGTTTTATCCATTTTACAGTAGTTATTTCCAGTATTATGATCTTTCACAATCAGGGATATCCCCTTTCCATGCGAATGTTCATGGTTAAATTCAAAAGCTTTTATAACTAATGGTTCAGTTATGTTTCAAACCACCCTTTTCCATTTTTTAATCCAAGCTGCAGTGTTGTTTGTATAAATAACTATTTAGTTGTTGAACAATTAAAGTTGTATTAATTGCTTTATTTGTGCTTTAGACATCTTTACACTTTAGGTTTTAGATAATTTTATCTGACATTCTTGATACAAATGTGATGTTATTTTATATTTTTTCTATATGCATTTGGGAATTTTCAATTGTACACTATTCTTCCAGTTTTGGATTATGAAAAAAAAAACAGTTTTTGTAGGTCGAAGAAAAATCATTTTGTAAATAAAGAATGATACATAA
This sequence comes from Orchestes rusci, assembly GCA_958502075.1. Taxonomy (NCBI): domain Eukaryota; kingdom Metazoa; phylum Arthropoda; class Insecta; order Coleoptera; family Curculionidae; genus Orchestes; species Orchestes rusci. Next base: position 29,142,156 of record OY293312.1, read on the forward strand.
TATGTATTAATATAAATTATTATAAAATATACTCTGGGGTAAATCGAAAAGTTTCTAGTTTATTTCAAATACACGGTGTTACAAAGTTTTCTTTTGTAACAAGACGCTCAATTAGCACTAATTAGATGGTAATTGGGAGTTCCAGTGGCGTCCCGAAGGGCTGGTTCACGAATAAAATTGTCAAAAATGTGCGCCACTGAGTTTTTCTGGAATTTTTCAATTTTTTCTAGTTAGAGCAGCTAAAAATACTACTTTTTTGTCTCCTGGTATTTTTTCTTTTTTATTTCCGTTTTTCGAGAAAACAAATCAAAAACATTTTATTGCATGTCAAAAAATTGTTAAAATCAAGTGTTTTTTTTTTTTTTTGAAAACGGAGAAAAATACGAAAAAATGCCAAGAAACTAAAAAGTTGTATTTTCAGCTGCTCTTTCTGGAAACTATCAAAAATTTTCAAAAAAAGTCAGTGACTCACATTTTTTTTTTTAATTTTGTTTGTAAAACTGTCCCTGTGGACGCCACTGGAACTCATTAATACCCTCTATTTAGTGTTAATTATTGAGCGTCTTGTTGCAGTAAGAAACTTTACCAAAATTCTACAAAATCGGCAAAAGGAACTTCAAGATATTGATAATAAATGAGATTTCTGAAACACCCTGTATGTCGAAAATCAGTCTATTTCGGACACATTTATCTTTATAGATATAGATCAGCTACAAATAAAAAAATTTTGATATCTGATATTTTTTGGTATTTTTCTTCTTTTTCGAGAAAAAAAACAAAACCACCTTATTGCATCTCCAAAAATTGTTAAAATAAAGTGATTTTTTTTTCTTCTCAAAAATCAAGAAAAATATGGTTTAATATCAGGGAACAGAAAAGTTGTATTATCAGCTGCTTCATCTGAAAAAAAAAATAAAATTTCCAAAAAAAGTCAGTGGCGCACATTTCTCGTCAATATTATTCGTGAATCTCCCCCTCGGGACGCCACTGGAAATCATTATTCCAATCTAGTTGGTGTTATAATAAAAAACCCTATCAAAATTCAACAAGATCGGCAAAAGGATCTTTGAGATATCAATAATAAATTCGATTTTTTTTAAACATGTTTTCTAGACCTTTTCTTCTTGAATTTGGTTCAAAAATGCGTCTTTGGAATTACAGCTTATCACTAGTAACACCCTGTATAGTACATAATATGGAAACACACCATAAAGACAGAGCATTAAAATGTTGGACAAAATCTACCAAAAAACTTATTTGATGATTTAATATAAAGAAAATGTAATAAAATATTGAAATTAATGGGAAAATACCTCATCAAAGGTGTCGTTAAAGAAATAAATAAATTTTACGTTGAAAAAATCCCCCTTCTAATCAAGTATTTGACGTAAATTCCGGATAATGACAAGTAGATGGAATTAAAAATCCACTAAAAAGTAGAAATTAATTATTTTAAATGAAGATAATGCTTACATGTATTCAAATAAAATTTACTAAAAACTAAAGTTATTTGTTGATTATGAATTAAACCTTTTAAAAACTCTAGTTACTGAAAAAAAAAACCCAAAAGTATCCCTGAGTAATTAGAATTTAGCTCCAAAGTAACTCAACCCAAACTAAACCAATTTAATCTAAACTAACTCAACGTGACAAAAACTAACCGAAACTAACTGGACCCAACTTGACAAAAACTCACTTAAACTAACCCAACTTGACCAAAAATTACTTAAACTTACCTAACTCAGTGTGTAATTTTTTTTTTAATATTATATTATATCAAACAAGAAACATGGGGTTGTTCACGTTATTGCAACTAAAATGTGTTGATATTCAATTCCTTTTCATCAAGAAATAAACAACAGTTGAGGTGCGCGACCTCGCTGCACTTGAAATTTAATTGATGAACTTGACCTCAACTTGTTTCCGCTTTGCTTGCAATAACCAATGTTTTTTGTTATTTAGAGAGGAAGTACCCAAGTGTTTAATTGAAATTCACTATTAAAATAAATGAAAATTATTAACAATAATTGGAAGAAACCCAATTGAAATGTTCACTTCAAATTCAAGTATGGTCCATTTTTTCCACAAGAGTAATTCGCCAATCTACATTAAAATACATGCAAAGGAAAAAAGCAATTTCAAAGGAACACCGGCCAAATTAAATTTGCAAGCGAAGTGGCCCCATTTTGCTGAACAAGAAAAAATAATTGGCGCGCTTAAGTTCACGTAGCGCGCTTGAATTATGAGTAATCGTATTAGGGAGTGCATTTTAAGGGTGGACACCCCTTCGACTTTTAGTCTGGACCTTAACATCGATTTTAAGTTTGTCATGGTCAATATTGTCAATAAATCCATGTGGATGGGCAGCTTTAAACGGATGTCGTTGGTGCAATTCACCATGAAATTAAAAGTCGGTTTGTCACGGTAAAGCTGCGCTATATGTGATGTTTGTCCGCAATGGGACGTCCCGTTTTTGTCCTTTTTCGCAAGCTTTATGTTAAAGTGCATTTGTGGACGTTGTTTGATGTGCTTGTGTTCATGGGTTATGGGATTAACTGTCATATCAACAGCATGAAACACAAAGTCAAAATGTTGAATGAAAAAAATCTCATCATCAAAAACTAAACAAAACTTTAAAGACGCATTACGGGTTTTTAAGAAGATTTTGTAATTTTCCTCGGGCGCCACTCTAAGAATTTATGTGGTATGGGGCCCACTTAAAGTTTGTCCCGAAAGTCAAATGAATCAGTCGTGAGTTACAATTGCTGGTTCTTGAGCGTCAATTTTTAAAAAGCAAACATAGCGTAGATGAGCAAATGCGGACGGTTGAGTACGCGGAAAAGTCGCCGTAAGAATAAAACGGACGGAAACGGCGTGGGTTTCTAAAGGAAAAATCGCGGCAACACCAGAAGACTCTTGAATAGGACGGAACGGAACTTTGACACTAAAAACCCGGTTTTGAAGACTTTAAGAAAATTATCCCTTTCGGTAAGTGTTTGGTTCACCAGAATTTGCAGGAAAAATATCCCCTTAGTTGAAAAAAAAAATCCACAAAAATTGGTCCCTTTTCTTCCTTTGATAAACAAGAAAAGTCTTACCCCGTGGTTAAAAGTGGAGGAAGTCGGATAAAAACGAGATTCCAGACCCGTACCGTCTGGACTTGTGTTGAAGCTGACGGGCAAGTGCTTCCGAGTCAGCGGGCAATTAATTGCTTACGTTGCGAAGCCTAGAAGAAAAACTGCAGATTTTGGTAGTTGATAAATGTAGTAACGGAGACCAAGAAAAATACAAGAAAATTATAATAAGAAAGAAAATAAATGAAAAATCATACATAATTTCAAGATTTTTTTTTGTAGAAGGAAATATTGTAAAAGGTATATAACAAAATTGAAAACAAACACATAAAGCCACAAAGTTAAAAATAATATACATAAAACAAAGAATAACAAAATTTTTGGGATCCTTGAAAATGATATAAAATAAAAAAACATGTAATGAACAAAATGGAATTTCTTTCAAAATAGCTTGAAAAACATTGACGAAATTCTTTATAATGTATGCTAACAACATTGATAACAAAGAAACTTTGTATAATTAAGAAAAAAATAAAAACCAGGTCTAAGTAAACAATAACATATTTTTAAAAAAACAGGAATTCCGCCAATTGTGAAGAAAAAAATAAACAACAAAATGGAATCAATCTGAGTAAAATCATTTCTGTAAGAATAACAAATACACAAAAAATGTAAAAAAAAAATCATTCAAAGGAGAAAAAAGACCTGATAAGCTAATAAGCCAAAGGAAATAGAACAAATCTAAAAAAATTGTATTTTCATTGAAGATTGAAAACAAAAACCAAGATCAGGAAATATTTCAAAAAAATAAATCGATAAAATCCCAAAGGGTGTAGAGCAAATCCAATGATAAGGTGGAAAAGTTGAAATAACATATTATTATGTACCTGATAAAAAAATACCAAAATTGTATCGGAAAAAATTAATTTCTTGGAAAAAGTGATGAGAAGCGAAGCTAGAAGTAAAACAAAATAAAAGTCAAAAGTATAAAAAATCATTGAAGAAAATTTCAAATGAAATGTTGATTGAGTAAAACAAAATAAAAGTCAAAAGTATAAAAAATCATTGAAGAAAAGTTCAAATGAAATGTGGATTGTTTTGAACAAAAATTAAGATTAAAAAACATTTTGATAAAATAGATGAATAAAATTCCAAAAAATCTAAATTGAACATCTGCAAAAAACTTACAAAATTAAAAAAGTCACATAAAATAAACTGTATACAAAGCTTCAACAAAACTGCTAAAACGATGAAGAGAAAATGTCAAATCACCAAGATCAAAAAAAGTGATGAAAAACGAAAATAGAACAAGGCAACAAACAAAAATTAAATCTTTTAAAAAACAGGATTGCAAGACTTGTGGAGCGCAAAAATTTTAACAAAACATTAAGAATTATTGGGAAGAAAACAATTAAAAAAATCATCCTTTGGAAAATAACAAAATTATGCAAACATAACCCAACTTGGTCAATTTATGTTAAATTTTTTGATCACATTTCAAATCAGAACCTTCATATTATTATGTATCATCTCATTTGAACAAAATCATTTGAAAAATAACAAAACCATGCAAACATAACTTCGCTATATCGTTTTGTTCATTTTTTTAAAATGTTCCGATCAAATCCCAGATAGAACTTACATATACCTAATTTTAACAAAATGCTTTGGAAAATAACAAAATTATGCAAACTTAACCTCACTTGGTCAATTTGTGTTAAATTTCTTGATCAAACCTCAAATTAGAACCTACTTATTATCTCATTTGAACAAAAACATTTGGAAAATAACAAAACTATGCAAACATAACCTCAAAATATAATGTTTTTATTTTTTTAATCAATAATTCCCAAATACAACCTACATAGGTATACCTGATTTGAACAAAATCCTTTGGAAAATAACAAAATTATGGAAACATAACCTCACTTGGTCAATTTTCGTTAAATTTCTTGATCAAACCTCAAATTAGAACCTATATACATATTATCTCATTTGAACAAAAACATTTGGAAAATAACAAAACTATGCAAACATAACCTCACTATTTATATTTTTTTAAATTTGTTGATCAAATCCAAAATAGAACATACATACCTGATTTGAACTGAACCCTTTGGAAAATATATAATATATAACAGTACCTACATTTTTGTAACAAATATTCTCACTACGTTATTTCTATTTTTAATTTGTTGGCCCAGCATAGGCTTAGAAATATTATTTTTGATAATATTTTTATAGTTTAAATTAATATTATGTACTCACATAAGAACGCTTCAAAGATATTATCAAATAATCACAGCTCACAGCACACAGCTTTGACAAGAAAAACCACATTTGCAACGTTGCACAGGCCACACCACAAGAACGCGGAAATTTGACAGTTTCAATTCGAAAACAAATTGAATGTTAACCTTTCAAATGTATATATCTTTTTTGTACAACCTACACGTAAAGTTCACTTTTCAATGCATGCAAAGCAGGCGGAAAGTCGCTAATTTTGGCAGCCGGGCCTAAAAGTAATTTCGCGCCCGCGGGCGCAAAAGTAGGTCGCTTAGCAACGGTTCCTTGGGTCCCAACGCCTCTGAATGTAATAACCACGTGACAGTCTAGCATACTAAAAGGAACTTATCGCGTGACAATCTCGGTGACAATGAATCCGCACCACAAAAGAATACGGGAACACACCTATATTGTAACCATGATTGACAGTTGTCTGACTTGTCAGCAGTGTAGAGCTGTGTATCGATTATTTATTTTTGATTTTCATAGTTATTCTTTTTTAAATGATTACAAACTGGTTGTACAAAAAGAACTGTTTGCACCACGGACGAAAGTTGATTTTGACTTGGCTAATATCTGCCCTCGCTTCGCTCGTACTGCTACTTATTCCCTCGTCAAAATCATCTACTTTTCGCCCTTGATACAAAATGTACTATTTTTTCACTCTCGTGTAAGGAAATCTGAATAAATGTCGTTGTGTATTTTGTCTCTTCTAATTAACGTGGGATAAAAAGAGACAAAATACAACAGCTGATGATCGGGTTAATGGGATAAGTAAAAAACGTTATATTATCGTCGCATTCTATCCAATTCACTCCCCATTGTCGACAAATCAAGCCGTTACAAAATGAAAAAAAAAAGAAACCTTATCAAGAAAGCAAGAACTTTAAGGTGTAGTAGTTTCCATTTGTCAGCAATTCAGTATAACAAGCCGTCACGTCAGCACTCTCTGCTGATTTCAGCATGCATCGCTGACTATCAAACGCCATAACATTTTATTTAAAATTTCACAATCCTGCTTCTTTAAAACGCCAAGAAAGGGAGTTGCATGTCGGCAGTTTGGGCTTTAATATTGCAAAAAGCCGGGCTTCATTACCCTCTTGTTATTATGTGTTTGGCATTTTAATTTTTAATGGAATGGAACGTTGCCAAAACTAATTTCAAAATCCAACACAATTTGAGAGTATATGATACACATTTCTTTAAAATGTTATTTTAACCATACCATAAAACTATTGTTCACTATATCACATCTTATTAACAGTATACCAGTTTACTATGTCGTAAAGTGTCTCGATAAAAACCTTCCGTATATGCCAAAAATCCAATGTAATAAAGGTTGTAACAAACATTAATTTAATGCCTCGAGCGTGCCACCTAAATCTACAATTTCCCGGTGAAACGAGGCAGCTTGTACGGGATTTTATGTTCCAGACTGAAATAACATAATATTTATAATGGAGAAGCTTTTCATAACAACTTTTTCCCGCGGGCTGTAGAAAAGTAAATAAAAGTATGTTATGGAGCACATCACTTGAACAGGGAATTATGTTGCAGTGTAAGTGTGTTGGAGAACCCTTTGGGGTATGGGAAATAGGAAATGTGATGAAAATAGATTAAAAAGAGAATAATATAAAAACTTAAGTTTGAAGCTGATATCTTTATGAACATGATACTAGTGGATTTATCAATTTTTTAACGAGCAAATAAATCACCCTGAATAGACTCAAATATAAATAATTTTGAAAATCAAATAATGTCACATTGAAATGTATTCAAAAACACAGGCTATAGCATAATTTGAAGCTGATATCTTGAAAAACGCGAAACTAGTGGATTTTTAATTTTTCAATGAGGAAGATGTCATGATCGCATAAATCCCCGTGTATAAACTCAATTGTAAATCCAATGATTGAACATTGAAGTGGATCCAAAAAGACATGTTAGGGCAATATTTGAAGCTGATATCTTGAAAAACATGAGAGTAGGGAATTTTTCAAGAATCTAATGAAAAAAATTACATGGTCGCATAAATTATTCTGTATAAATCCAATTGTTAATAATTTTTGAAATCCAATGATGACACATTGAAATGGAATAAAAAACACATGTTATATCAAAATTTGAAGTTGATATCTTCAAAAACATGAGACTAGTGCTTTTTTCAACTTTTTATGAGTAGAATGACATAAATCACCCTGTATAAACCCAACCAGAGATAATTTTAAAAATTCAATAAGAGCACATCAAAGTGGATCAAAAAACCAATATTATATCAAAATTTGAAGTTGATATCTTCAAAAACATGAGACTAGTTCATTTTTCAACTTTTTATAAGTAAAATGACATAAATCACCCTGTATAAACCCAACTAGAAATAATTTTAAAAATTCAATAAGAGCACATCAAAGTGGATCAAAAAACCAATATTATATCAAAATTTGAAGTTGATATCTTCAAAAATATGAGAGTAGTGCATTTTTCAACTTTTTAATGAGTAAAATGACATGTTCGCATGAATTAATCTGTATAAATCCAATTGTTGATAATTTTAAAAATCCAATGATGACACATTGAAATGAAATAAAAAACACATGTTATATCAAAATTTGAAGTTGATATCTTCAAAAACATGAGACTAGTTCATTTTTCAACTTTTTATGAGTAAAATGACATAAATCACCCTGTATAAACCCAACTGGAAATAATTTTAAAAATTCAATCAGAGCACATCAAAGTGGATCAAAAAACAAATATTATATCAAAATTTGAAGTTGATATCTCCAAAAATATGAGAGTAGTGCATTTTTCAACTTTTTAATGAGTAAAATGACATGTTCGCATGAATTAATTTGTATAAATCCAATTGTTGATAATTTTAAAAATCCAATGATGACACATTGAAATGGAATAAAAGACACATGTTATATCAAAATTTGAAGTTGATATCTTCAAAAACATGAGACTAGTTCATTTTTCAACTTTTTATAAGTAAAATGACATAAATCACCCTGTATAAACCCAACTAGAAATAATTTTTAAAATTCAATCAGAGCACATCAAAGTGGATCAAAAAACAAATATTATATCAAAATTTGAAGTTGATATCTCCAAAAATATGAGAGTAGTGCATTTTTCAACTTTTTAATGAGTAAAATGACATGTTCGCATGAATTAATCTATATAAATCCAATTGTTGATAATTATAAAAATCCAATGATGACACATTGAAATGGAATAAAAAACACATGTTATATCAAAATTTGAAGTTGATATCTTCAAAAACATGAGACTAGTTCATTTTTCAACTTTTTATGAGTAAAATGACATAAATCACCCTGTATAAACCCAACTAGAAATAATTTTAAAAATTCAATCAGAGCACATCAAAGTGGATCAAAAAACAAATATTATATCAAAATTTGAAGTTGATATCTCCAAAAATATGAGAGTAGTGCATTTTTCAACTTTTTAATGAGTAAAATGACATGTTCGCATGAATTAATCTGTATAAATCCAATTGTTGATAATTTTAAAAATCCAATGATGACACATTGAAATGGAATAAAAGACACATGTTATATCAAAATTTGAAGTTGATATCTTCAAAAACATGAGACTAGTTCATTTTTCAACTTTTTATGAGTAAAATGACATAAATCACCCTGTATAAACCCAACTACAAATAATTTTGAAAAATTATATAAGAGCACATCAAAGTGGATCAAAAAACAAATATTATATCAAAATTTGAAGTTGATATCTTCAAAAATATGAGAGTAGTGCATTTTTCAACTTTTTAATGAGTAAAATGACATGTTCGCATGAATTAATCTGTATAAATCCAATTGTTGATAATTTTAAAAATCCAATGATGACACATTGAAATGGAATAAAAAACACATGTTATATCAAAATTTGAAGTTGATATCTTCAAAAACATGAGACTAGTTCATTTTTCAACTTTTTATGAGTAAAATGACATAAATCACCCTGTATAAACCCAACTAGAAATAATTTTAAAAATTCAATAAGAGCACATCAAAGTGGATCAAAAAACAAATATTATATCAAAATTTGAAGTTGATATCTTCAAAAATATGAGAGAAGTGCATTTTTCAACTTTTTAATGAGTAAAATGACATGTTCGCATGAATTAATCTGTATAAATCCAATTGTTGATAATTTTAAAAATCCAATGATGACACATTGAAATGGAATAAAAAACACATGTTATATCAAAATTTGAAGTTGATATCTTCAAAAACATGAGACTAGTTCATTTTTCAACTTTTTATGAGTAAAATGACATAAATCACCCTGTATAAACCCAACTAGAAATAATTTTAAAAATTCAATAAGAGCACATCAAAGTGGATCAAAAAACAAATATTATATCAAAATTTGAAGTTGATATCTTCAAAAATATGAGAGTAGTGCATTTTTCAACTTTTTAATGAGTAAAATGACATGTTCGCATGAATTAATCTGTATAAATCCAATTGTTGATAATTTTAAAAATCCAATGATGACACATTGAAATGGAATAAAAAACACATGTTATATCAAAATTTGAAGTTGATATCTTCAAAAACATGAGACTAGTTCATTTTTCAACTTTTTATGAGTAAAATGACATAAATCACCCTGTATAAACCCAACTAGAAATAATTTTAAAAATTCAATAAGAGCACATCAAAGTGGATCAAAAAACAAATATTATATCAAAATTTGAAGTTGATATCTTCAAAAATATGAGAGTAGTGCATTTTTCAACTTTTTAATGAGTAAAATGACATGTTCGCATGAATTAATCTGTATAAATCCAATTGTTGATAACTTTAAAAATCCAATGATGACACATTGAAATGGAATAAAAAACACATGTTATATCAAAATTTGAAGTTGATATCTTCAAAAACATGAGACTAGTTCATTTTTCAACTTTTTATGAGTAAAATGACATAAATCACCCTGTATAAACCCAACTAGAAATAATTTTAAAAATTCAATAAGAGCACATCAAAGTGGATCAAAAAACAAATATTATATCAAAATTTGAAGTTGATATCTTCAAAAATATGAGAGTAGTGCATTTTTCAACTTTTTAATGAGTAAAATGACATGTTCGCATGAATTAATCTGTATAAATCCAATTGTTGATAATTTTAAAAATCCAATGATGACACATTGAAATGGAATAAAAAACACATGTTATATCAAAATTTGAAGTTGATATCTTCAAAAACGTGAGACTAGTTCATTTTTCAACTTTTTATGAGTAAAATGACATAAATCACCCTGTATAAACCCAACTAGAAATAATTTTAAAAATTCAATAAGAGCACATCAAAGTGGATCAAAAAACAAATATTATATCAAAATTTGAAGTTGATATCTTCAAAAATATGAGAGTAGTGCATTTTTCAACTTTTTAATGAGTAAAATGACATGTTCGCATGAATTAATCTGTATAAATCCAATTGTTGATAACTTTAAAAATCCAATGATGACACATTGAAATGGAATAAAAAACACATGTTATATCAAAATTTGAAGTTGATATCTTCAAAAACGTGAGACTAGTTCATTTTTCAACTTTTTATGAGTAAAATGACATAAATCACCCTGTATAAACCCAACTAGAAATAATTTTAAAAATTCAATAAGAGCACATCAAAGTGGATCAAAAAACAAATATTATATCAAAATTTGAAGTTGATATCTTCAAAAATATGAGAGTAGTGCATTTTTCAACTTTTTAATGAGTAAAATGACATGTTCGCATGAATTAATCTGTATAAATCCAATTGTTGATAACTTTAAAAATCCAATGATGACACATTGAAATGGAATAAAAAACACATGTTATATCAAAATTTGAAGTTGATATCTTCAAAAACGTGAGACTAGTTCATTTTTCAACTTTTTATGAGTAAAATGACATAAATCACCCTGTATAAACCCAACTAGAAATAATTTTAAAAATTCAATAAGAGCACATCAAAGTGGATCAAAAAACAAATATTATATCAAAATTTGAAGTTGATATCTTCAAAAATATGAGAGTAGTGCATTTTTCAACTTTTTAATGAGTAAAATGACATGTTCGCATGAATTAATCTGTATAAATCCAATTGTTGATAATTTTAAAAATCCAATGATGACACATTGAAATGGAATAAAAAACACATGTTATATCAAAATTTGAAGTTGATATCTTCAAAAACATGAGACTAGTTCATTTTTCAACTTTTTATGAGTAAAATGACATAAATCACCCTGTATAAACCCAACTAGAAATAATTTTAAAAATTCAATAAGAGCACATCAAAGTGGATCAAAAAACAAATATTATATCAAAATTTGAAGTTGATATCTTCAAAAATATGAGAGTAGTGCATTTTTCAACTTTTTAATGAGTAAAATGACATGTTCGCATGAATTAATCTGTATAAATCCAATTGTTGATAATTTTAAATATCCAATGATGACACATTGAAATGAAATAAAAAACACATGTTATATCAAAATTTGAAGTTGATATCTTCAAAAACATGAGACTAGTTCATTTTGCAACTTTTTATAAGTAAAATGACATAAATCACCCTGTATAAACCCAACTAGAAATAATTTTAAAAATTCAATCAGAGCACATCAAAGTGGATCAAAAAACCAATATTATATCAAAATTTGAAGTTGATATCTTCAAAAATATGAGAGTAGTGCATTTTTCAACTTTTTAATGAGTAAAATGACATGTTCGCATGAATAAATCTGTATAAATCCAATTGTTGATAACTTTAAAAATCCAATGATGACACATTGAAATGGAATAAAAAACACATGTTATATCAAAATTTGAAGTTGATATCTTCAAAAACATGAGACTAGTTCATTTTTCAACTTTTTATGAGTAAAATGACATAAATCACCCTGTATAAACCCAACTAGAAATAATTTTAAAAATTCAATAAGAGCACATCAAAGTGGATCAAAAAGCAAATATTATATCAAAATTTGAAGTTGATATCTTCAAAAATATGAGAGTAGTGCATTTTTCAACTTTTTAATGAGTAAAATGACATGTTCGCATGAATTAATCTGTATAAATCCAATTGTTGATAACTTTAAAAATCCAATGATGACACATTGAAATGGAATAAAAAACACATGTTATATCAAAATTTGAAGTTGATATCTTCAAAAACATGAGACTAGTTCATTTTTCAACTTTTTATGAGTAAAATGACATAAATCACCCTGTATAAACCCAACTAGAAATAATTTTAAAAATTCAATAAGAGCACATCAAAGTGGATCAAAAAGCAAATATTATATCAAAATTTGAAGTTGATATCTTCAAAAATATGAGAGTAGTGCATTTTTCAACTTTTTAATGAGTAAAATGACATGTTCGCATGAATAAATCTGTATAAATCCAATTGTTGATAACTTTAAAAATCCAATGATGACACATTGAAATGGAATAAAAAACACATGTTATATCAAAATTTGAAGTTGATATCTTCAAAAACATGAGACTAGTTCATTTTTCAACTTTTTATGAGTAAAATGACATAAATCACCCTGTATAAACCCAACTAGAAATAATTTTAAAAATTCAATAAGAGCACATCAAAGTGGATCAAAAAGCAAATATTATATCAAAATTTGAAGTTGATATCTTCAAAAATATGAGAGTAGTGCATTTTTCAACTTTTTAATGAGTAAAATGACATGTTCGCATGAATTAATCTGTATAAATCCAATTGTTGATAACTTTAAAAATCCAATGATGACACATTGAAATGGAATAAAAAACACATGTTATATCAAAATTTGAAGTTGATATCTTCAAAAACATGAGACTAGTTCATTTTTCAACTTTTTATGAGTAAAATGACATAAATCACCCTGTATAAACCCAACTAGAAATAATTTTAAAAATTCAATAAGAGCACATCAAAGTGGATCAAAAAACAAATATTATATCAAAATTTGAAGTTGATATCTTCAAAAATATGAGAGTAGTGCATTTTTCAACTTTTTAATGAGTAAAATGACATGTTCGCATGAATTAATCTGTATAAATCCAATTGTTGATAATTTTAAAAATCCAATGATGACACATTGAAATGGAATAAAAAACACATGTTATATCAAAATTTGAAGTTGATATCTTCAAAAACATGAGACTAGTTCATTTTTCAACTTTTTATGAGTAAAATGACATAAATCACCCTGTATAAACCCAACTAGAAATAATTTTAAAAATTCAATAAGAGCACATCAAAGTGGATCAAAAAACAAATATTATATCAAAATTTGAAGTTGATATCTTCAAAAATATGAGAGTAGTGCATTTTTCAACTTTTTAATGAGTAAAATGACATGTTCGCATGAATTAATCTGTATAAATCCAATTGTTGATAACTTTAAAAATCCAATGATGACACATTGAAATGGAATAAAAAACACATGTTATATCAAAATTTGAAGTTGATATCTTCAAAAACATGAGACTAGTTCATTTTTCAACTTTTTATGAGTAAAATGACATAAATCACCCTGTATAAACCCAACTAGAAATAATTTTAAAAATTCAATAAGAGCACATCAAAGTGGATCAAAAAACAAATATTATATCAAAATTTGAAGTTGATATCTTCAAAAATATGAGAGTAGTGCATTTTTCAACTTTTTAATGAGTAAAATGACATGTTCGCATGAATTAATCTGTATAAATCCAATTGTTGATAACTTTAAAAATCCAATGATGACACATTGAAATGGAATAAAAAACACATGTTATATCAAAATTTGAAGTTGATATCTTCAAAAACGTGAGACTAGTTCATTTTTCAACTTTTTATGAGTAAAATGACATAAATCACCCTGTATAAACCCAACTAGAAATAATTTTAAAAATTCAATAAGAGCACATCAAAGTGGATCAAAAAACAAATATTATATCAAAATTTGAAGTTGATATCTTCAAAAATATGAGAGTAGTGCATTTTTCAACTTTTTAATGAGTAAAATGACATGTTCGCATGAATTAATCTGTATAAATCCAATTGTTGATAATTTTAAAAATCCAATGATGACACATTGAAATGGAATAAAAAACACATGTTATATCAAAATTTGAAGTTGATATCTTCAAAAACATGAGACTAGTTCATTTTTCAACTTTTTATGAGTAAAATGACATAAATCACCCTGTATAAACCCAACTAGAAATAATTTTAAAAATTCAATAAGAGCACATCAAAGTGGATCAAAAAACAAATATTATATCAAAATTTGAAGTTGATATCTTCAAAAATATGAGAGTAGTGCATTTTTCAACTTTTTAATGAGTAAAATGACATGTTCGCATGAATTAATCTGTATAAATCCAATTGTTGATAATTTTAAATATCCAATGATGACACATTGAAATGAAATAAAAAACACATGTTATATCAAAATTTGAAGTTGATATCTTCAAAAACATGAGACTAGTTCATTTTGCAACTTTTTATAAGTAAAATGACATAAATCACCCTGTATAAACCCAACTAGAAATAATTTTAAAAATTCAATCAGAGCACATCAAAGTGGATCAAAAAACCAATATTATATCAAAATTTGAAGTTGATATCTTCAAAAATATGAGAGTAGTGCATTTTTCAACTTTTTAATGAGTAAAATGACATGTTCGCATGAATAAATCTGTATAAATCCAATTGTTGATAACTTTAAAAATCCAATGATGACACATTGAAATGGAATAAAAAACACATGTTATATCAAAATTTGAAGTTGATATCTTCAAAAACATGAGACTAGTTCATTTTTCAACTTTTTATGAGTAAAATGACATAAATCACCCTGTATAAACCCAACTAGAAATAATTTTAAAAATTCAATAAGAGCACATCAAAGTGGATCAAAAAACAAATATTATATCAAAATTTGAAGTTGATATCTTCAAAAATATGAGAGTAGTGCATTTTTCAACTTTTTAATGAGTAAAATGACATGTTCGCATGAATTAATCTGTATAAATCCAATTGTTGATAACTTTAAAAATCCAATGATGACACATTGAAATGGAATAAAAAACACATGTTATATCAAAATTTGAAGTTGATATCTTCAAAAACATGAGACTAGTTCATTTTTCAACTTTTTATGAGTAAAATGACATAAATCACCCTGTATAAACCCAACTAGAAATAATTTTAAAAATTCAATAAGAGCACATCAAAGTGGATCAAAAAACCAATATTATATCAAAATTTGAAGTTGATATATCTTCAAAAACATGAGACTAGATTATTTTTCAACTTTTTGTGAGTAAAATGACATAAATCACCCTGTATAAACCCAACTAGAAATAATTTTGAAAATTCAATAAGAGCACATCAAAGTGGATCAAAAAACAAATATTATATCAAAATTTGAAGTTGATATCTCCAAAAATATGAGAGTAGTGCATTTTTCAACTTTTTAATGAGTAAAATGACATGTTCGCATGAATTAATCTATATAAATCCAATTGTTGATAATTTTAAAAATCCAATGATGACACATTGAAATGGAATAAAAAACACATGTTATATCAAAATTTGAAGTTGATATCTTCAAAAACATGAGACTAGTTCATTTTGCAACTTTTTATAAGTAAAATGACATAAATCACCCTGTATAAACCCAACTAGAAATAATTTTAAAAATTCAATAAGAGCACATCAAAGAGGATCAAAAAACCAATATTATATCAAAATTTGAAGTTGATATCTCCAAAAATATGAGAGTAGTGCATTTTTCAACTTTTTAATGAGTAAAATGACATGTTCGCATGAATTAATCTGTATAAATCCAATTGTTGATAATTTTAAAAATCCAATGATGACACATTGAAATGGAATAAAAGACACATGTTATATCAAAATTTGAAGTTGATATCTTCAAAAACATGAGACTAGTTCATTTTTCAACTTTTTATGAGTAAACTGACATAAATCACCCTGTATAAACCCAACTAGAAATAATTTTTAAAATTCAATAAGAGCACATCAAAGTGGATCAAAAAACAAATATTATATCAAAATTTGAAGTTGATATCTTCAAAAATATGAGAGTAGTGCATTTTTCAACTTTTTAATGAGTAAAATGACATGTTCGCATGAATTAATCTGTATAAATCCAATTGTTGATAATTTTAAAAATCCAATGATGACACATTGAAATGGAATAAAAAACACATGTTATATCAAAATTTGAAGTTGATATCTTCAAAAACATGAGACTAGTTCATTTTTCAACTTTTTATGAGTAAAATGACATAAATCACCCTGTATAAACCCAACTAGAAATAATTTAAAAAATTCAATAAGAGCACATCAAAGTGGATCAAAAAACCAATATTATATCAAAATTTGAAGTTGATATCTTCAAAAATATGAGAGTAGTGCATTTTTCAACTTTTTAATGAGTAAAATGACATGTTCGCATGAATTAATCTGTATAAATCCAATTGTTGATAATTTTAAAAATCCAATGATGACACATTGAAATGGAATAAAAGACACATGTTATATCAAAATTTGAAGTTGATATCTTCAAAAACATGAGACTAGTTCATTTTTCAACTTTTTATGAGTAAAATGACATAAATCACCCTGTATAAACCCAACTAGAAATAATTTAAAAAATTCAATAAGAGCACATCAAAGTGGATCAAAAAACCAATATTATATCAAAATTTGAAGTTGATATCTTCAAAAATATGAGAGTAGTGCATTTTTCAACTTTTTAATGAGTAAAATGACATGTTCGCATGAATTAATCTGTATAAATCCAATTGTTGATAATTTTAAAAATCCAATGATGACACATTGAAATGGAATAAAAGACACATGTTATATCAAAATTTGAAGTTGATATCTTCAAAAACATGAGACTAGTTCATTTTTCAACTTTTTATGAGTAAACTGACATAAATCACCCTGTATAAACCCAACTAGAAATAATTTTTAAAATTCAATAAGAGCACATCAAAGTGGATCAAAAAAAAAATATTATATCAAAATTTGAAGTTGATATCTTCAAAAATATGAGAGTAGTGCATTTTTCAACTTTTTAATGAGTAAAATGACATGTTCGCATGAATTAATCTGTATAAATCCAATTGTTGATAATTTTAAAAATCCAATGATGACACATTGAAATGGAATAAAAAACACATGTTATATCAAAATTTGAAGTTGATATCTTCAAAAACATGAGACTAGTTCATTTTTCAACTTTTTATGAGTAAAATGACATAAATCACCCTGTATAAACCCAACTAGAAATAATTTAAAAAATTCAATAAGAGCACATCAAAGTGGATCAAAAAACCAATATTATATCAAAATTTGAAGTTGATATCTTCAAAAATATGAGAGTAGTGCATTTTTCAACTTTTTAATGAGTAAAATGACATGTTCGCATGAATTAATCTGTATAAATCCAATTGTTGATAATTTTAAAAATCCAATGATGACACATTGAAATGGAATAAAAAACACATGTTATATCAAAATTTGAAGTTGATATCTTCAAAAACATGAGACTAGTTCATTTTTCAACTTTTTATAAGTAAAATGACATAAATCACCCTGTATAAACCCAACTAGAAATAATTTTAAAAATTCAATAAGAGCACATCAAAGTGGATCAAAAAACCAATATTATATCAAAATTTGAAGTTGATATCTTCAAAAATATGAGAGTAGTGCATTTTTCAACTTTTTAATGAGTAAAATGACATGTTCGCATGAATTAATCTGTATAAATCCAATTGTTGATAATTTTAAAAATCCAATGATGACACATTGAAATGGAATAAAAAACACATGTTATATCAAAATTTGAAGTTGATATCTTCAAAAACATGAGACTAGTTCATTTTTCAACTTTTTATGAGTAAAATGACATAAATCACCCTGTATAAACCCAACTAGAAATAATTTAAAAAATTCAATAAGAGCACATCAAAGTGGATCAAAAAACAAATATTATATCAAAATTTGAAGTTGATATCTTCAAAAATATGAGAGTAGTGCATTTTTCAACTTTTTAATGAGTAAAATGACATGTTCGCATGAATTAATCTGTATAAATCCAATTGTTGATAATTTTAAAAATCCAATGATGACACATTGAAATGGAATAAAAAACACATGTTATATCAAAATTTGAAGTTGATATCTTCAAAAACATGAGACTAGTTCATTTTTCAACTTTTTATGAGTAAAATGACATAAATCACCCTGTATAAACCCAACTAGAAATAATTTTAAAAATTCAATAAGAGCACATCAAAGTGGATCAAAAAACAAATATTATATCAAAATTTGAAGTTGATATCTTCAAAAATATGAGAGTAGTGCATTTTTCAACTTTTTAATGAGTAAAATGACATGTTCGCATGAATTAATCTATATAAATCCAATTGTTGATAATTTTAAAAATCCAATGATGACACATTGAAATGGAATAAAAAACACATGTTATATCAAAATTTGAAGTTGATATCTTCAAAAACATGAGACTAGTTCATTTTTCAACTTTTTTTAAGTAAAATGACATAAATCACCCTGTATAAACCCAACTAGAAATAATTTTAAAAATTCAATAAGAGCACATCAAAGTGGATCAAAAAACAAATATTATATCAAAATTTGAAGTTGATATCTTCAAAAATATGAGAGTAGTGCATTTTTCAACTTTTTAATGAGTAAAATGACATGTTCGCATGAATTAATCTATATAAATCCAATTGTTGATAATTTTAAAAATCCAATGATGACACATTGAAATGGAATAAAAAACACATGTTATATCAAAATTTGAAGTTGATATCTTCAAAAACATGAGACTAGTTCATTTTTCAACTTTTTTTAAGTAAAATGACATAAATCACCCTGTATAAACCCAACTAGAAATAATTTTAAAAATTCAATAAGAGCACATCAGAGTGGATCAAAGAATTCATGTCATAGTCAAATTTGAGGTTGATACCTTTAAAAAAATTATATTTTTATTTTTTTTATGATGAAGATAACAATCATAGTCTGACCCATAATAATAATTTTCAAAATACATATTGAATTAGTTTTACAAACATCATTTTAAGCCCACCATTTTATTCCTATTCAACTTTCAACATTGATAACGAATGATTTTAAAAATCTTTTTTTATCCCATCTGTTAAATAAATTCGACGATATTTAAATAAAAATATAATAATCAAACAAAATAGAGGAATAAATAATTGTATCATTTTCAAAAAAAAAATCAACCTGGAGTATAAAAAAAAGAAACACTTGTCAGGTTTTCTTGAATTAAAAAATGTGTATCATATACTATCAAATTGTGTTAAAACTTTGTGAAACCATAAACTACTAATAAAAACAGATACTAAACATGATACCATTAAAAGTCACATTTCAAAATCCTCCCCATCCCCACACACGTCGTATAAAATCCCCATAAAGTCCCCCTTTAGCAGGCAAAATTAAGCAAAACTTCTTGTAAACGGCGCCGAAGAAGTCATGGTTAGGATACGATAACAGCTTTCGGTGTATCCATAGAAACACCCTTGGATGTTTCCGAAACTGATTTGACGGAAAATTCCTTTTCCCTTGACTTTATTTTGTTAAATTATCGCTGATGTTTCATTTCGAAACATGCGAATACGACATTTTAGAACAATTTATGATATAAAATGGGTGTGGCCTGAATACGAACCGTGACGTCATCATCGTTGCTATTGAGCCTACGACCTTGTGAACCATTCTACATTATTATATTCGGTTGACATTAACGGCGTTGTTGAGTATGAAAAAATAAGAACATTCTATGTTACTTTCAATTAACGAATCCAATTTACTCAAACTTCCGCTCAAAAAGAGAGAAAAATAGCGGCACGTTGGAATTGTTGAGTATTCCGTAGGTGTTTTCTGGATTATCGATAAGTCCAGCCTTTTTAAACAAGCATACGTGAGAAAAATGCGGAAAAGAGATGCGCGCCGCGTGATCAGATTGTTCATTATTTTGCCGCAATTCAGTTAGCGAGGCACAAAGGCGTTATTCGAGTTTTTGATTAGTGAATGTTTTGTGACTGGAATGTTTAAATTTTGATTGATTTTTTTTTATTACAGACGGAGCTGTCGCATAATCTACAGCAGCTGTCAGAACGAGCCAGATCTACTACAGAGTTTATACAGAGGTTAAAGGGAATGAGCGATAAAGTTAATGTGAGTATCAGTGAAATTATTCATCAACTAGTCAGAACGTCGACAGCTTTCCCCATTCTTTCAATGTAATTTTCACCATCGACGTACAAACTTACCGAGTACTTTTACATATTATAAAAAAAAAAACATTTTTTTAACTTGAATATTGACGGATAAAACTGGCTCACCATGTACTTTATAGACTTATTATCAAAACACCAAATCGATACAAAATGGGACAAAAATAAACGACTTTTTAGCTAATAATAGTCCGCCAGACATGCAAACATTTTACATTGTTGGCAAATGACGTCCATTTCATATTCGTCCATCAAATCTCCATTGGAACTTTCGTAATTAAGCTCACAGTAGAGTTTTTCCTATAGGGCAAAAATGACATGGGAAATTTGAATTTTCCAAAAGTTTCCACTCTGGAGAGTGAAGTTCGGTTTTGTTTTTGTGTGATGCGGTTTTCGACATGATGAAATGATTTACATGTTTATACGCTTCTAAACTAAATAAATATAGTAGAGTTATGTTTTTTAGTTTTTCGTTGTTTAACTTCTATAATATGTCTGTTCAATATTTAAACAAAATATTATAGTGTGTCTCGACCTTCCTATAACCATATACACCCTGTATATTGAATTCAAGTATACATGTAGAGTGAATTTTTGACTAATTTCAAGACAAAAAGTTTATATAAACATGGGTTTTTTTTTTCAAATAACTAAGGTAATATTTGAGTTTTTCGTCATCAATTACTTTAATCAAATAATTTTCAAACGGATAAAAATAACAGATTCAACATTGGTATACTAGTATTTTCGAAGGTGAGAAATCGGAATTCGGTATTGGTTTGAACCTTATTCATAGAGGGCGCTTTTTATAATTTTTTAATCTGTAGAAGTGAGACTGTTTGACATACTCGGCAAGAGTCAATCTTTCCACGTAGAAGATTGTACTCTTGATTTTTTTAGTAATTTACATTACTAAGCTGGTAAATGAAATTTTATAAGAGTAGTTTAATGACATAGAACTGTGTATCGAACAATTTTTATTCCATATAGTGACCACCACCTCACATCCTTACCATGAGATGGCGCCAACCAAACCATGCCACCACTTAGGCAATATAGATAGATTACTTATTTTAGCAACATTTTATGTCAAGTTATTAATCAAAACCCCAAGATGGCGCCAGCAAAAAGCAATTTCACAGTCTTTGATGATGCAAAGTGTCATTATTAGCGGAGTAATAAAATTTGTATTACAGTCTCTGATGATGTTAAGTGTCATTTACCGGACTGGTTATCATCAGTCCGGTAAATGAAACTTCACAGTACAGTATGAAATAAAATTGATTATCGGATGAAGTTGTCCATGGTATTAGTTGTTCAGACAAACATCAGATTTTGTTAATTTCCAACTAGGTAACAAGAAAACTAGTAAAATACGATATTTTGCTAATCCTAATTTTTTAGTTATTCATATTATTTATTCAATCACTTTTTCATGTTTTTCTTCTTTATTCTTTCCGTATTGTTTTTTTGCTCTGGATGTCAGCATTTGATTATATCCAGAAAATATTGTATAATCACTGAACCGATTAAAAAAAATCAAAAAATAATGAAGACAATCCTTCTTATTGAATAAAATAGAAGTATGGAATATATTCCTCAAAGTTCAAAAATCACATGAATTTTCATTATATTGATAATAATAATTAATAAAAAGAACAAAACAAGGCATTAAATTGATCATGTCGATCAATATACTACATAAAAAACTAAAGTAAATAAAGAATTGATGAAATCCAATAAAAAAAATTAATAAATCGATAATAAAATAAAATTAAATAACTCAAATTTGGTTAAAAGGGGAAAAAGAAGTTGGGAAGAAATAATTCAGTTGTAAAAATACTGCACAAAAAAGCAAACAATGTTTTCTGAATTAAAAAATTATCAACTAAACAGTGATCAAAAAAATAAAAGTCCCTATAATGGAATAAAATCAATCAAATAAAAGTGTGAAAATGTTTCCTAAAAGTTCAAAGTTTTAATTTAATATAAGAGATAATAAAATATAAATAATAAATAATGATGTTAATATTTTTTATTAATCCAATTATCCAAAATTAAATAAGTGAATCAATAATGAAACAAATAATCAAACTAACTTGAAAAAAGAACATGGATTTTTAATATTAATAATAATAATATTTTTATTTGACTTATTATACAAACTTAAATTAGCACAGTTGAAAAGGCATAAAATAAACATGACGTCATATACCTACATAATGAAAATAAAAGAGATAAATATTAATTAGATAAAAAATAACCAAATTACTTCGATTTTGAACATACATGTATTAATAAATAAGAAAAATCGTATAAAAGGAAAAAATGATTAGGATGGGTCAATAAGTAAGTGAACAGAACTAAAAAGTTATCAAAACTGCAATATGATACGAAGACAAAATACAAGTAAATAAATAATTTTCCTTGATAAAAATAGAATTATAAAAATATTTCAACACTTTATATCAAACCAATCAAATTGATGAAAAATATTTTTTTTATGTAAGAGACTACAAATTGTAATTTGATTTAGAAAAATTGTTCAATAAGAAAAATGCTCTTATACAGGGTGTTTCATAATATATGCGCAAGACTTCAGGATGTGATGACCAAAAATATGAAAAAAGTTTTATCCTCAAAAATGCACCATTTTCGAGATACAGGGTGTTGAAATTGGTTGAAGCTGATGGCGGAAGTTTCCAACTTTTAATTTAACTGTATTTGACAAGTTTTTTTTTTGCAATTATGAAGTTAACGTTTGGTTTTGTTACTTGTTCTGGCGATTAAATAAATTTTGTTCAATTAGTAAGAAAAAAAATTTACCATGTTTTTAACATAAAAGTTGATTTCTTGTAAAGGGTGGATTTTAGAGCTTTCCTCCATGAGTACCATGTGTGAAAAATGGGCGTCTCAAAACAGTACTTTTTCCAGTAGCGTAGCTTATGAAGAGTGAAAAACGCTGACAAAATCTGTTTTTCCTACGATGAATGGTTCCAGAGATATTCGCAAAAAATGTTTTTTTAATTTAATTTCAACAACCTGTATCTCGAAAATGATGCATTTTAGAGTGTGAGTTAATAGAACCTCTTCTTCATATTTTGGGACGAGCTATCACTTTCTGGAGTCCTGCGCATATATTATGTAACACAATTTATAGAAATGTTTTTTTTTTCATTTGTATAAGTCTATAATTTTATCCTTTTGAAAGAATGACCCATTTGAATAACAAAGGTCATGTATCTACAAGTTTTAGTAGAGCAATTTTTGACAATCTAATCTAAACAGAACGAGGTAATTCTCCAAATAACACAGCATCAATAAAGCAGTCCCCAAATGACCATCCAGAGCCAAATCCTAAAAATGAGGTCATGACCCTTCGTTCTAAGCTCTCTTATTTATTTCATATACTTAATGTAGCTCGAACAATAACATTTTTTACGGTTTCCCTCTACAACTAAACGAGTTTATCACTTGAAGCAATCCGGAGAGGAGAGTAAAACAGATAACAAAAGATCAAGGAACGTCCTTATTTCTGAAACATTCCTTTCTTTATGTGATGAACTTGATGGTCTGTGTAAAAGGGACGATCGTAACCTTTTTTGATGTAATAAATACTCTTTATATAGTTGTTTTGATCTCCTAGCTACTGACAGTCAGCAAATAGGGTGAGGAAGTTGAAAAAAATTAGCCCAGGGCCTTGAGTAATGTGGGAGATAATTATTATCCCTTATACCGGGCATCGTGGATTATGCTTGACGCCATAAACAAATCTGCGAGTAAAGACGTACGTAGAGCTTAGCTTTATTCGCATAATGGTAGTACAAGAGCGTTGCCAAATTGTTCAAATTGTCCTATGTGTGTACAAATTAATATAGCTTTGACAATTAAACTCTGCTTATTAATAAACAGGTCGGAGGAAGGCGGGTCTTCTGGTTTTCAGTGCAGAGTTGCCAACGAGTTTATCAGACTTTAACGTAGTTTTTGATGAAATGTACGTATTCAAGTACGAATGCGATGTTGCCAATAATAATCCCCAAACCACTATCTATCTTTGTCTTTCTCATTGCCCGAATGACAACAATCCAGTTCAATCAACTGAAATTGAGAGAACAGTGGTTAGCATCAGCTTTCCATACTAATAACAAGGGGAATGACGTCACATCGATATATTATTATGATATATTTTTGGTATAATTGGCACATTATTTCAGGAAAACTGCGAGGAATTCGAGCAAATGGTGTCAGCACAATGCGAGGCCCTGATTCAAGCCATACAAGCGCGCAGAGATAAACTTATAGAGTGTATCAGACAAGACAAAGAAGTCAGAGTTAGAGCTTTGAAGGAGCAGGTCACTACATGTACGTCCAGGTTGCAGCAGACCACGGCGCTGTTGCAGTTTTGCATTGAGGCTTTGAAGGAGACTGACAGTTCTGCTTTTTTGCAGGTGAGATATTGGAAAATATTATGCATTTTCAGAATAATTGGGTATATCTCTAGTTTGAGGACGATTTTCAAAATTGAATATTCTTGCTGAAGTTTGATGTTAACTTGATCACCCTGTATATAAAAATCCACGTGGAGCATTCTTACTACAGGGTTTTGTACATGATAGTTGATTTTAAACAAAACTTCATCTTTAATTTGAGGCCGATTACTAAAATTAAATAATCTTGCCATGGTTTAATGTTCAATGATCACCCTGTATATAAAAATCCACGTGGAGCTTTCTCAAATTTTTTTTATAGCGTGATAAGTGGAATTCTTGCACAGTTTAAACAAATAACAGTTGATAAAAAAATGCTATATCTCTATTTTGACACTGATTTTCAAAATGTAATAATCTTGCCATTGTTAAATATCACCTCGATCACCCTGTATATAAAAATGTATGTGGTATACCTTCTCAGAAACTCTGTACAGGGTGATAAGTGAAATTCTGTCACATTTTGCACAAAAAAGTTGTTTTTAAAAAAAATCCTACATCTCTAATTTGAGGTCGATTTCCTAAATTAAATAACCTTGCTAACAGAAATGTTATACTGGGCGATAAGCGGAATTGTGTCACTTTTTGAATGATAAAACTAACTATATAAAACACATTTTGATATAAAGTCATTACAGGTCGGCACCCTACTGATATCCAGAGTTGCCAACACCGACCATTCATGGCACAAAGAATGGACCGCTCCAAGAGTATCTCCTCATTTTGACCTCACTCTCGACGACAAATCAGTTCTCAAAGCCATAGAACAACTTAATTTTATACAAATGAAACGTGAGTATCTCATATTAAAAAAAAAACTCTGCACGTAAAACTACTACAACCGTGATTATATTTAGCATTCATTGACGGAGAAGAAAGAGTACCAGCAGGTAAATGAGCATGTTGCAAAGGTCGCATGCTACTGTCAAATTTTTATTTAGCATGGTTGACTATTTTTTTTAATCTGTCTTGCCATTTTTATCTATTCAAAAATCAAAAGTGATGAAGTTATAAATGCTAATGCAACCAATTATACAGTTGGTTGCATATCCTTGCATCAAGCCGGCAGTGTTGCCATATTGCAACTAATAGCTTAACAATTGTCTCAATTTGCTACACTCTATATCTATATTTTTACATGTACTGTGAAATTTAAACATAGTATAGAACCCAATTCATTGTCCATATTTATTTTATCGAGTAAACATGGTAATTGGTCAATATTTACCAAAACGCAGGGTGTTATTTTTTCAATTGAAAATCAAATTTTTAATTTGTTTTGTGTTGATGTTTGTTTTTAACTGTAGCTCCGGCAGCTCCAACAATAATTCCGGAAGAATGCAGTGCCGAAAATAATTCAGTGACAATAGCATGGCAGCCTCCGCCTCACAGTCATGTAGAGGGATATGTTTTGGAGTTGGATGATGGCAATAATGGTGATTTTAGGGTAAGTTTTTTTAAGTTAAAACTGTGAATTTTGATAAGCTGTATTAGAACCATCAAATGGTACACATGGCAAAGTTTCGATGTAATGATTATTGGTTTCAGTGGTTTACTTTACGTTGTTTGACATGCTTGACACATACCTACATTGGAACTCGAAAAATCACTATAAATATATTTTTTTGAGGTTTTCAATACTCTTGACGAGTGACCAGAAGTTGGTGGAACGTGGAAACATTCAAATAAAGCCTTCCTATCACTCTCAGAAACAACTTTTTTCCATTAATCTGATTCATTGATGTGAATTCAGGTATAGATACTGGGGAAACCGTATCATCGTGAGTGGGTACTCTGGACTGGTATCGTGCCAATAAATCTTGTTCTAGAGATTGGTCCAAATTATCAGATTTGTTTCGTCGACATTTCGTGCTAGACTGTTCAGGAAAATAGAGTGTATGTTCCTCTTTCTCGTAGACGTCAACATTTTGTGGAGCAGAACTTTGCTTTCGTCTCTACAGACATGCTCTTGCCGAACCCACCATTTCTGGTATAAATCCGTGGTACCCACCCGCTATAGAACGAACCCATTCTCTTAAAAACGCCCTATCCAACTCCTCTTCTCCCACCCCCCAA
The DNA here is from genome assembly GCA_958502075.1 of Orchestes rusci. Classification (NCBI taxonomy): domain Eukaryota; kingdom Metazoa; phylum Arthropoda; class Insecta; order Coleoptera; family Curculionidae; genus Orchestes; species Orchestes rusci. The sequence continues at coordinate 29,169,437 of OY293312.1, forward strand.
TGAATTTTCCGACTCCGAGGAGTCATGCTACCACCGGACAGCAGTCGCGTTAGCGGGGAAGACCTCTGTTTTCTCTTTTTATTCCCAAAAATCATAATAACTTTTTTGTCGCCATAGGCGTTACCTTATTCGCCACCTGCGTATCCATCGATTGGATAGTTTTCATGGCCCACTCCTCTAAGATTTCAATATCTTAACTACTGACCCTCCCTGTCGTCTCAGTTTTATAGATTCGAAAGTTTTCAGTTCCTTCCTTGCCTTGACTCTGTTGTCCAGGTTATAAGTTTTGACGATGTGCTCCCTATTCTCGTTACCTTGCCCGCAAGGACACCCAGGGCTTTCGATTCCCCCTGGTTTATACTTATGGAGGTATACATTCAAATTGCCATGGCCTGTCAGTAGCTGCATGCCTACAGCTGATACTCCCAAGTCTCTCCCCACTTCTTGGCAAAGTATGTGTGTGCCCCTTCGTTTAGGCAGTCCCAGCTATTTTACCACTCTTCTAGCTCGCTCTGTTTTCTCTACAGCCTGTTTTCTTGTTGCATTTGTTCTTTTTGTATACTCTCACCCATCCTTGCTTTCCTAGCCAGATCGTCTGCCATCGCCAATTTCTTGATGTTTCGGCTCACCCAGCGCACCCCAATCGGTTTCTTTCCTTTTAACATTGATGATTGTATCCTGTTTACCCACTTATGTCTTGTGGTCATGTTGAGTAACATCTTTACAGCCTCCTTGCTATCCGTGCACACTGTGCCCCCTTGGTACTCGTCCTTCAGGACCTCAATACATCTGGTAATTGCCTCCAGCTCTGCTTCTACCATGCCAACTTTTGCTGTGACTTGTCACATGTATTCTGCTCCGTTCATTGGGATGAAGCCTCCAATCCCCACCACTCCGTCACAGCTACAACTAGCGTTCACGTATAGAATTGTACCGGTCTCTTCGCCCATCTTTTCGGGAAGAGTGTTCTTTCTCTTTCCACTACCCTATCTCTTTTACTTACTGCCATCATACTAGGCCAGTCCCCGAATCTTCCAGACGCTCTTATGTGTGGTGGTACAGTGCCGTATACCACTTCAAGGGCTTCCGTAGAAGTTGCTCTGTAAGTTCTCCCCATGATCAACAGGTAGATCCTCTCTGTGGTTCGTAGCTGCCTGATTATCCTACTTTCCCGTGCTATATGTCCCCATATCTCCGCTCCATACAGGATTGCTGGCACCACCACCGATTCGTAGATATCTTTGATCTTTTCTTTGCCTTGTCCTTCTCTTCTGACTAGAGTCCCATCAACTTTCCAGACATCTTCGTCGCCTTGGCATACTCTATAAAATTCAGTGACGTGTCCATTCGTAGCCCCAAATAGTCTATGTATTCGCTGCAGGCTATTCTCGTTCCTTCTGCCTCCAGAACTGGCGGACGGATTTTGCCTCCTGCCGGTGGAAACAGTGCTGCCGTCTTTCCTGCGTTGTACAAGGCATGGTTTTCTTTTTCCCATGTTTCGCAGCTTGCCCATACCTCGACGAATTTGTGCTCCAGATCCTTGACCGACTTTCCCCCCAATTATTGGTCGTCCGCAAAGGCCTGTACCTTTACCCCCCTGTCCAAGTGTGTCCTCATTATTTCAAGTCATCCCTCCATTTCCAGAATCCACAGTGTTTGACCAAGACTAGACCCTTGCGGACTTCACACAACCACTCTTGAGTTAACGCCCCTGCAGTTGCTCACCTCTAGTCATCTGCTGAGCGTCACATCCACCCAGCTTCTTCTCCTTGAGCAGCTGAAAGTTGGTGGTGAATCGCTTTTGTTGTTTCCACTCATTTCCATTACAAGTGCCAGTAACTCTTCTCCTCTACTGTCGGTCACCGTTCCACCCCATAGCGCATTCTTCGCGTTAATAATGGTAACTGGGTAACGTTATGGATGTTTTAAATCCAACCTCACTTTTGGCTCGCGGTGACGATATGCGTGGCTTGGTTCTGATTTCGTCCAGCAATTGAACATATTTTGTGTGTTTTAGTATCATCAGCTAACCCTGGGTCAACTTAACCCCTGCCAAATGGACAACTGTCAAACATTTTGAGGTTATCCTGGGGTTATTGCGTTAACCCGGGGGTTAACTCAATTGATAAACAGCGCCTCAAATATCATAAACACACTAAAATTACGATATCAAATGTCAAACACGTATAACTTTAGCTTTAGTTACTAGCAGAAGAAGAATAATTCCGCCTTTCTTTTGAGTAACGGCACGCGCGAAACGTATCAGTAAAATTTGAGAAGACAAATCGGCATACCGCTTCACTTTATGTGTATCAAGTTATTTTAACTGATATTTTCTGTTTCCGAAATTTTTGTTCAAACTATTTTTTATGATTAGTATACAAACCATACGTGTTGATTATGTCTCTGTTCGTGCTAATGGAAGTGAAAATTCGGTTCAAAACAGAATCTCAAACAATTGACTTGTCTCCAAAATATTTTTGAGGAAATAGAGAAGATATGAGTAGAAGGTTTTATCAACTAATCTCTTAGCACTTATAGGACTAAAATTTCAATCAGAATACAAATTCGTGAACCTCCATTGTTCGTGGATGAACCTCTCTCCTGGATAATTCTTGAATTTCAGGAGAATGAACGTTCTCTTGACAGAAGTGATGATTGCGCGGTATCTAAATGTAGTTTTTGATTGGTCTGTTATCGTTCACTTGAACTGTCACTCGTTCCCCGCTCAATAGACATATGATAACAATACACATCGCGCCTATACCTTAATCATTGAATGATTTGACCCAAACACAATGATGAAAGAAGCCAGCTTTGTTTTTGTTTATTTATCGGTGAAATGACAAAATGTCTGCCTGATTTTACGTCATAAATAGCGCAATTTATAGTAGAAAATAATTGACAAAGCTAGGTTTTTCCAAGAAATTGACGAATAAAAACTTCCTAACCTCACAAAACGGTGTCTGTAAACAATAGCGTCAGAGAAATTGGCATCAAGTTTGCGGCCAGATGTTGCCAGGTTTCAACACAAAACGTAAACCCCCAAATTTTCACCTTCAAAAATGTTTATTGATGACAGGGAAGTGATTTATGACGAAAAATTATGGTGGTTTGAGATTGATAATTTAGAGGATTAGCAGTTGAATTTATTTATTTTTCCGGGTATTTTTTTCATAAAGCTTTAGAATATTTAGGACACATGACAACATAGCTGAAAAAAGAATAAATATTTATATGAGCTATGCTTGGGTTAGGAAACTTGACTATACAGGGTGATTCATTAATATTGCGAAAAAATTCAAAGTGAGTTTCCCCACTTAAAAATAATAAGAAAACTTCATAAAAAGGTGTGTCCGGAAATACTTCGTTACAGTTATTTTTGTTTTTTCTAAATAATATTTGAAGCAATGTCTATATTTCCATAAAAATCGGTATTTGAGGGTTTCTTTTTATGCGGAACTCGAATTTTATCTCAGTTTGGCTCTAACTTGTAGAGGGCGCAACCTACACTCATTTGTCCTGACATGTACAGTCATAACTTTTTTGGACGTAACCGTATGACATATTTGAGTGCAAAAACATATTTCTCCTTTATTTTTATGCAAAAAAGGCATACTTGTTCGAAGTCGCTACGTGTCACCATTTTCGAGATATTTAGATTTGAAATAATGAATACATATGATAATGAAATTATAGCCGAGCATTGTGTTTCATTGATAGTGCCAAAAATACAGGGTAAGTTTCCTCACTTAAAAATGAAAAGAAAAGAGCTACAGGGTGTTAAAGTTATTATTTAATTTTTTTTTTAGTTTTTTTATTTGTTTTTGTTTAAATAATATTTGAATAAGCGTTGTCGATAATATTACACAGAAGTCGACTTTTATCTTTTTCACTGAAAATATGAAGCATTAATCAATAATGCGTAATAATATGTTATAACTTCTGGCAGGTTACCTTCGCCATAATTTCAAAATCCCATGTATTAATTATTTCAAATCCAAATATCTCGAAAATGGTTCCACTTAGCGACTTCTAACAAGTAAGCCTTTTTTGCATAAAAATAAAGGAGAAATATGATTTTTCACTCAAATATGTCATACGGTTACGTCCAAAAAAGTTATGACTGTACATGTCAGGACAAATGAGTGTAGGTTGCGCCCTCTACAAGTTAGAGCCAAACTGAGATAAAATCCGAATTCCGCATAAAAAGAAACCCTCAAATACCGACTTTTATGGAAATATAGACATTGGTTCTAATATTATTTAGAAAAAACAAAAATAAAAATAAAACTTCAACACCCTGTAGCTCTGTAACGAAGCATTTCCGGACACACCTTTATATAAAATTTTCTTATTATTTTTAAGTGGGGAAACTCACCCTGAATTTTTTCGCAATATTAATGAAACACCCTGTACAGGGTGTCACAACGATAGAGTAAAGTAGGTTTTATCATATAGGATATGAAAAATATCAATATCAATATGCGTCACAGGTTAGGGGTGTAAATAGCGCACATTCTGAAAATATTTGGAAACATACAGGGTGCGTCACAAAAGTATGGCACGAAAAAGTATGATTTTTTTAAATGGAACCCCCTGTATATTAATTGATATTTCAATTCTTTCTTCAATTTGGAACAAAAATTGTGATACAACTAATGTTCCTAAATTCAACCGTTATCGAGATATCGCGTTTTAAAAATGGCATTTTTGCAACTTTGACATGCTATAAAACTCAAACTATTCAAGTTAGAGAAAAATGGATTGCACATTCCTATCTTAACTTTTAAAGAGCTATTCAAGGAGATTAAATCCATTATTGTGAAAAAATGTCAAAATGTGCCGAAAAAAATGGACAGTTGACGTTACCTTCTATCCAAATGACAGAAGAGCTCTTGAAAAGTTAAGATAGGAAAGTGCAAACCATTTTTTGTACAACCTACACGTAAAGTTCACTTTTCAATGCATGCAAAGCAGGCGGAAAGTCGCTAATTTTGGCAGCCGGGCCTTAAAGTACTTTCGCGCCCGCGGGCGCAAAAGTAGGTCGCTTAGCAACGGTTCCTTGGATCCCAACGCCTCAGGATATAATAACCACGTGACAGTCTAGCATACTAGAAGGAACTAATCACGTGACAATCTCGGTTGCAATGAATCCGCACCACAAAAGAATACGGGAACACACCTATATTGTAACCATGATTGACAGTTGTCACTTGTCAGTTGTCTGACTTGTCAGCAGTGTAGTGCTGTGTATCGATTATTTATTTTTGATTTTCATAATTATTCTTTTTTAAATGATTACAAACTGGTTGTACAAAAAGAACTGTTTGCACCACGGACGAAAGTTGATTTTGACTCGGCTAATATCTGCCCTCGCTTCGCTCGTGCTGCTACTTATACCCTCGTCAAAATCATCTTCTTTCCGCCCTTGATACAAAATGTACTATTCCTCTAACTTGAATAGTTTGAGTTTTATAGCATGTCAAAGTTGCAAAATTTGAAACGCGATATCTCGATAACGGTTGAATTTAGGAACATTAGTTGTATCACAATTTTTGTTCCAAATTGAAGAAAGAATTGAAATATCAATTAATATACAGGGGGTTTCATTTAAAAAAATCATACTTTTTCGTGCCATACTTTTGTGACGCACCCTGTATATTTCCAAATATTTTCAGAATGTGTGCTATTTACACCCCTAACCTGTGACGCATATTGATATTGATATTTTTTATATCCTATATGATAAAACCTACTTTACTCTATCGTTGGGACACCCTGTATATGCTGTCATTTCTCAGCACTATACAGAGTGTTTCCTAACCTCTGTGACAAAATGAAAGGGGTGATTCTTCGCTTAATTTTAAGACGAAAATGTGGTATAACTTTTTTTCGAATTTCTCTTTGTTTCCAAAATACAGGGTGTTTTATTTTTTTTTTTTTATTAGTTTTTTATTTTTAATCAATTTATCTTTTACTCGATTTTGTTGAAGTTTGGTAACGGTATTTATAGTGATAACGGGCTCATTTTGCCATGAACAAATAAAAATTATCGAATACAGTGGCGTCCCGAGCGGCACTTCAACCAATATTATTGGGAAAAAAATTTACGCCACTGACTTTTTGTGTCATTTTCATTTTTTTCTCAGGTTATTCAACTAAAAACGCAACTTTTTGATCTCTTGAATTTTTATCGTATCTTGCCAAATTTTTGAGATAAAAAATTAAATCTAGTTGAGTGAGTTTTGACGCAAAAAGTAATTTTATCGCTGATGTTGAATTTTCTAACAAATACAGCAATCAATTATAATCATTTTAATGGATAATTCAAAAACACTAAAAAAACTTCAACAAAATCGAGTAAAAGATAAATTAATTAAAAATAAAAAACTAATCAAAAAAAAAAATAAACACCCTGTATTTTGGAAACAAAGCGAAATTCGAAAAAAAGTTATACTACATTTTCGTCTTAAAATTAAGCGAAGAATCACCCCTTTCATTTTGTCACAGAGGTTAGGAAACACCCTGTATAGTGAGTTGATGAGTTAGGTTTTCGATGATATCGCTATATTTTCCAAGCGCGATATTTACTGAACGACTGAACAGAGGGAACTTTTCCATATCAATCATCAACTCCAACATTCATAACTTCATCATACCGACTCTGGATTTTTTCGAGGGGGCTAAAGTAATACCCCATTCCATCATCCCAATATTTACCATAATTCCACACAACACAGGATCTCAGCAATAAACTAGCAGCAATGTTGACCCATACAAAACATAATCAAAGCTGTGAACTATTAATATAGTTGTTTCGACAATGGGCATTGACATGGATGTGGGCCAGTAATTACGATTAGTGTCACATTGAGGCCTCAATAAATGTTGTTTTGTTGTGACAGCTATTGTTGGCTGATTACAAATATTTGAGTGACACGGGTCTATTACAATAATAGCTTGTCGGATTGATTTATGAAGGTATTCAGTTGAATTTTGTTATTGAGTAAATTGACCTCAATGAAGTGAGGTAGGTAAAGCGAGGTCAGTGTATTCATTAAAAAACTCATACTGAGTGATGTTTTCACTGAATTATTCGGAAAACCTTCTCCATTTAATTATGGTGACAAAATATTACTCAAATACATTGTTCGCTGAACCTTATCTCGAAAACTCTATTATCCTTATTAACAACACATGTGTCATGTCAAACTGGATTAAAACAAGGTACTAAATTAGTTAGGAAACAATGTGTTAATCCTTTCCAACTTCGCTATCTCTTGTTGCAAGGTGTACAGGGTGTCCCAACGATAGAGTAAAGTAGGTTTTATCATATAGGATATGAAAAATATCAATATCAATATGCGTCACAGGTTAGGGGTGTAAATAGCGCACATTCTGAAAATATTTGGAAACATACAGGGTGCGTCACAAAAGTATGGCGTGTGAAAGTATGATTTTTTTAAATAGAATGCCCTGTTTTTGATTTTATTTCTGGATTCTATGTGTTACTATGAACATTTTTTGTTATATTATATATGGGTCTAAATTTGATAGTTTTTGAATTATTCGAATTTAACGAAAAAATTTTGCATTTTAATGATATTGAAAAATGATTGTTTTCTCCGTTATTTAAGATATTACACTCTTGAGATTTGATAGGGATAAGGACTAGTGTCATATCAATGCTTGAACCGGAGATATTCGCGATTTGTCATACAGGGTGTTTTTTACTATAGTCCAAACTTTCCGATTTTCAAAATAAAAAAAATCATTTTTCTCAAATGATACACCCCTTTTACTATTACGGTAGTGGATTGAGTATTTAAAAACCTATCATTTTTACAAATAATGTCCTATACCTATCTTTCATGGTTATCGAGAAATTCCGAATTTTCTAAATCGCTACCTTGTGTTTTGCAACAAAACGATAAACTATGCCAAGTTTCAAGTTATTATTCAAAGGTAATACTAATATTCAAATTGTTAATTGATCTTTTGTCTTAATATATGTTCAAAATACATAGATCATGTCAATCAAATCATTCAGTGGATAGTCCATAGCCAAAAATATGGATCAAAAAGAAAGGATTAATTTTAACTTCTGTCAACAATAATTTTTGTTTTTTCCATGGCAACGGCCGGTGATCGCCATACATTCCATATAATATGACCGAACTATTTGGAAAATTCGAATTTTCTCGATAACTATTGAAGATAGGTATAGGACATTATTAGCAAAAATGATAGGTTTTCAAATACTCAATTCACTATAGTAATAATAAAAGGGGTGTACCATTTAAAAAAAAAGAAATTTTTTATTTTGAAAATCGAAAAATTTGGACCATTATAAAAAACACCCTGTATAACAAATAGCGAATATTTTCTGTGGAAGCTTTGATATGACTCTAGTCCTTATCCCCACCAAATCTCAAGAGTGTAATGTCTTAAATAATGGAGAAAACAGTAATTTTCCAATATCATGAAAATGCAAAATTTTCCGTTAAATTCGAATAATTCAAAAACTATCAAATTTAGACCCATATTTTATAGAAAAAAAATGTTTATAGTAAAACATAGAATCCAGAAATAAAATCAAATACAGGGTATTCCATTTAAAAAATCATACTTTTTCGTGCCATACTTTTGTGACGCACCCTGTATGTTTCCAAATATTTTCAGAATGTGCGCTATTTACACCCCTAACCTGTGACGCATATTGATATTGATATTTTTCATATCCTATATGATAAAACCTACTTTACTCTATCGTTGGGACACCCTGTATAATAGCCTTTGTGCGGGCATGGTCTGGCATAATTAGATGACCATACTATACGATTAAACAAGATTAAATAATCGATTAAATTTCAAATTGTTTGTTTAGCAGCCTAATCCCTATACCTTTTGAAATGGCTACTGCAAAGTATTGAGTGTGCTTTGGTAATTAATATGGATTAGTACGTCATTTGAAAGGGGCTTTTGTAATTTGATTATAGATCGACAAGAACGTGTTTGGTTGAGAGGTGGATTATTCGAATTGAGAAGGAAAAAGATTGGAAAATGGTTTAAGGGAAAACTGGAAATTTCCTGGTTGATAGGGTAAGGTTTTTCGAATAATCCAGTAGAAAGATCACTTCCCCCATATGCACCGTAGAAATCTAATCCGGATGAAGTCTTTATCGCGATTATCTTCCATACCTCCTAATGGAAAATAATCGCGATGAAGTCTTCATCCGGATTAGATTTCTACGGTGCATATGGGCGTAAGCTATATCGCCTAGTTTTGGAGCTATGAATCTTAATATATAAAAACGAGTACCGATTTCTTCTGGAAGATCAATAACTTGAGAACGGCTGGGGCAATTTGAGTCATTTTTTTTTGAATTGTTCCTTTAAGTCTTGGGATTGTTTTTATGGCGAGAAAAGCTGAAGAATCCCCCGAAAAAACCTGAAAACACAACTTTTCATTCGGGATGTCACATGTCACCATTCCGTGACAAAACAAACTAATGTCAATGTCAATCAGTAAATTCAATAGGCGCGTCACTCTAAACTCTACAGCATAGCAGTGGCGGCCATTTTCAATATCAAGACAAAAATGACATTATGAGAGAAGAGTATTTCTATTTTTTCCCATACAGGGATGTTGTTTGCGTCTGTTAGAAAATCTACCCGTTAATGCGAATTACAGACAAAGTCCAGATTCATTTTCAGAGTTGATACCACGTCCCTACAAAAACTTAAAACAGAATCATAAGCCTAGTTTATACTGACAACTTGGTCCGCGGACCAATTACCAAATTCGGACTATATCCGAACCAAATATTTGGTTCGAATGGTGTAAACAGTTGCAGACTAAGCTGGTCCGCTCTTGGTTCGGTACTCGCCAGCAAGTGTACCTAAATTTGGTTCGATCTGGATCAAATTTATGAGGTTATGTTGATTGTTATTATTGTGAATTGTGTTTGTTCTGAGTTTCTAAGGCAATCTGAGCGTACTTACTCATGTTTTTTTTGGTTACGAATTGTGTTGATGAATAATTTCGACTTGTTTTTGACATTTGACGAATTGCGGGCGTACAGATTTAGTTCACGCGTTGCAAGACGGTGTAAACGGGCAGGAAGCAAGCATTGGTCCTACCGTACTATCCCCACCCACTTGGTCCTATCGGACCGAACTAAACGAGTTATCGATGTAGACTAGGCTATAGGTCAGGACCTATAAAGCAACGTTGCCATAATGTAAAAATAGGTGCATTCAGTGAACGTAAACATAAAACTAAAAGCTGATGCTGATTTTATCCAGGCTTATATCCTATCTGATATATAAATTTGAATCCCGTTTTTCTTGGTGACTCCATCACTTGAGAACGGCTGAAGCAATTTAGGTGTTTTTTTTTCAATGTTCTTTGAAATATGAGGAGTGATTTTAAGAAAAGGAAAATTGGAAAATTTCCCTTAAGAACCCGAAAACACAACTTCTCTTTCTTTGACAAAGTGAGGTTATGTTTGCATAGTTTTATTAAATGCTAATGGATTTTGTTCAAATAAATATGTATGTTCTAATTTGGTGTTTGATCAAAAATTGACCAAGTGCGGTTATGTTTGCCTAGTTTTGTTATTTTCCAAAAGATTTTGTTCAAATTAGATAATAATATCGTAGGTTCTGTTTGGGATTTGATCAAAACATTCAAAAAAAAATTACATGGTGAGGTTATATTTGCATATAGTTTTGTTATTTTCCAAACGATTTTTCTCAAATCAGATATGTAGGTTCTATTTGGGATTTGATCAAAAATTTTTTTGAAACACAACATACATAGTGAGGTTATGTTCGCATAATTTTGTAATTTGCCAAAAGATTTTGTTCAAATAATCATGTAGGCTCCAATTTGGGCGTTGGTCAAGAAATTTACCAAAAATTGACCAAGTGAGGTTATGTTTGCCTAATTTTGTTATTTTCCAAAGGATTTTGTTCAAATTAGATAATATATCGTAGGTTCTATTCGAGATTTGATGAAAACATTTTTTTTTAAATGACATACTGAGGTTATATTCAAAAAGTTATGTTATTTTCCTAAGGATTTTGTTCAAATAAGATATGAAGGTTTTAATTTGAGGTTTGATTTTAGAAATTTACCAAAAATCGTCCAAGTGAGGTTATGTTTGCATAATTTTGTAATTTTCCAAAGGATTTTGTTCAAATTAGATCATAGAGGTTCTATCTAAGATTTGATTTTTTTTTTCAAAAATGTGAGGTTATGTTTGCTTAATTTAGTTATTTTTCAAAGGATTTTGTCCAAATTAGATATGTAAGTTCTATTTGGGATTTGGAGTGTTGTAACAATAGATACGTTTTCAGTTTAAACATTTCAAAAAAATCACGCTAGAAATGTTGTCAGATATTTAACATATCATCTTAACTGGAAAATCGTTGGGAGGATTCTTATTATTTTTTATATATTTGTTATGTCTGTGCCCCGAATAACAGAATAATTATTGAAACATCGGAAAAACTAAAAAAAAAAAAAAAATTGTGAAACAAATTCATTTAGCACAACATTAATTATTGATTATGAGGCAGTATGGAATTTGCCGGGTCAGCTAGTTTTTGAATAAATTTACTGACCTCGCTGTACCTGACTCAATTCATGGTCAATTTCCACAAAAAGGAAACAACGAAAAACTGGAAATTTCCTCGTTACCTTACACTATAAGTCTTTAGAGTAATACAGTGAAAGTATACAAATGAGATAAGTCAATTTTTCATTTCTTCACTTCACAGAGTGATTCAAAATTTTGTAGTCAAACAGGGTTTCTCAAAATTATTTAAAAAAATTATTTTAAACAAAGACATTGTGAAACTGAAAACCCTGCAACTTGTTGAGCAAATTGAGTCACTCAAAATGTAGAAAAAAGAATTGACTTTAACAGTATTTTTATAGAAATTACGAAACTTCATCAATTATTCTGTAGTCTCAAAATTATTCAAACAAATTCCCGCAAAGACAGTTTGGCACCTAAAACCCTAAAACTTTTTAGAAGTTAAGCAAATTGAGTCACTCAAAATTCACAATGCAGAGGAAATAGGGCACTTTCACACTATTTCTATAGAAATCACGCAACTTCATCAATAATTTTGTATAGTGTTTCGCAATTACTTTAAAAGAATCTAGCAAAGACAGTCTGAAATTAAAAACCCTATTACTTTCTTAAAAGTTGAGTCACTCAAAACTCAAAATGCAGAGGAAAAAATGGACTTCCACACAATTTTTTTTATAGAAACCACGCAACTACATAAATAATTTTGTACAGAGTGTCTCAAAATTATTTAAAAAGATTCCTTTAAACAAAGACTGGAATTGAAAACTCTATAACTTTCTTGAAAAATGTTTAAATTGAGTCATTCAGAACTCAAAATGTATTTTTCATTGAAATCATCCAACTTCATCAATAATTTTGTACAAAGTGTCTTCAGTCTGGAATCGAAACCCTCCTAACTTTCTTAGAAGTTTAGCAAATTGAGTCACTTAAAACTCAAAAAGTAGGGAAAAGGATGGACTTTTACAATATTGTTAAAAATCGTTCAACTCTGTAATTAATTTTAAATTTGTACAGGGTGAGCAACTAAGAATACGAGGTACAGTATCTGGCCGACTATTCATCATAGAGGCTTGCGGCAAAAAAATTGATTAGTAAAACAGCAAGAGAAATACCTGGAAAATATTTTCAAGTTTCCGAAATGGTCGCTAGGGGGCCTATCAACCAGCACCAAGTAGAAAAATAGGATTTTTATAGAATTTTTCCAAATGAAAATGTATCGTTGATATTATTATCATATTTACTGACTTTTTACCTACACTTTTTGTCAAAAACGTTTTCTTCTATCTATCAAAATAAAGGAGGGGGGAGGGCAAATATTTTTCAAAACAAACGGAGATTTTTCCGTTTCGCTGGACCAATTTTAACGAATTTGAGTTCATATGAAAGAGCATGATCCGCACTACAAAATTTTAACAATTAGATAGCGTTAATTGAAATGGAAGCATATTTTTGAGTTTTTTCATAAAAAAACAAAAGTTATGTAATATTAATTTCTATATATTTTGAGAGAGGATACATTTTTCCATTGGAAAAATAAAAAAAAAATGATTCAATTTTTTTGTTTTTTTTTTAATTTTCTAATAGAATATCCTTCTCTTTTTAAAATATATAAAAATGAATATACCATCACACTTGTTTTTATTGTAAAAAACTCAAAAATAAGCTACCATTTCACCTGAATAGAAAATGGATATCAACACGTTTTGGTTGCAATAATGTAAACAACCCCAAGTTCCTTGTTTGATATTTAAATCAAAAATAATTACATGCTGCAAGCAGGGCGGAAACAAGATGACTTCAGATTTATAAATTAAATTTCGAGTTCACCGATTTCGCTCACCCCACCTGATGTTTATTTTTTCAATGGGAAGCGAAAAAAAACCTGAGAAATCGTTGGTTCCTTGTTCGATATCTAACACCGCAGTATTATTGTTCTACACATGATTGTTAATTTTGCTGTGTTATTGTTTTACTGACTTGTCATCATAACATAACTGGAAGTGTGCCAATGTCTATTGTTGTCCATGAGCAATTTCCAATTAAATTTAAATTTGACAAAATATTGGGAAAATATATTTGTACTAGTTTTGTCCTATTGTTCACGTAATTGTTCACGTTATGTATACTATTATCATGTTTTGTATTGTTTTTACTCTAGCATTTTGTATTTGCTTTGTCCATAAAATTTATTCAAATTTTTCTGTGGCAATAAAGCATATTTGATTTGATTTGATTTGATTCAGTTAACGCCATCTAGCGGCGACGGTGAAAGTAACAAATTCAAAACCAAGTAAGCATTCTCTAGGGCAGATTATGCTCTTTCATATGAGCCCATGCTCGTTGAAATTGGTCAAGCAAAACAAGAGAAATCTCCGTTTGTTAAAAAAAAATAATTGAACTGCTCCTACTCCTTTATTTTGAATAATAATAATAATCTTTATTTAGCAAAAAGCTATAAGGTAGTTCGATAAACAAAAATTAACACTATATCAAAAGTAAAATGTATAAAGTGTATAAAAGTGAATTGTATAAATGTAAAAAAGTATGAGCGTAAAAACACCTACATAAAGGACAAACGAGTTAAAAGTTGTTACAAACGTATTCCCTGACCAGTCTTTTGAATTGTTCGATAGTATCACAACATTTAAGGGTTGGTGGCAGACTATTGAACTCCCGCAGTCCCCGGTATAATATGGAGTTCTGCATTTGGCTTGTGTTGAATTTTGACAGCATGAAATCATTTCGGTGTCTCGTTTGGTAACTGTGAACATCGCGAAAATAATCAACTTTATCACAAATATATCTAGGAAGTAGACCCTTTTTGATCTTGAATATAAAAATAAGTACATTCATCATGACCTTTTGATTTACAGATAAAAATTTTAAAACATTCAACATCAGTCTCACAGGTGTGTATCTATCACATTTAAGAATAGTTCTCATGGCTCTATTTTGGATCTTCTGAATCTGATCAATTTTATAATTAGGCAGGTGAGACAAAAGAGTGGAACAATATTGGAGGTGGGGTTCAGCTATAGCGGTGTACATCGTCAGTTTGGTATATGGGGATAGTTGTTGACCTACTCTATAGATAAAATTCACTTTTTGGGAAAACTTCCTCATAACATAGTTCGCATGAGATAAAAAATTTAAATTCGCATCAAGAATAGTACCCAAGTATTTTATCTCTGTTACGAAAGATAATTGTTCACCATTCACTCTTATGTCTAGTTGTTCTATATTAACACTGCTCAGTCTAGATTTTTTGCCGAATACACAACACTTAGACTTACTACTATTCAAACTTAACCCATTATCACATAGCCATTCAAATAATTTTTCTAATTCGTTGTTCATGATGTTAGTCATTTGGTTGATGTCTTTACCTGCTACATAAAGCATGGTATCATCTGCAAACAGGACCACTTTTGAATTTGACGTGATCTTGACAATATCATTAATGTACAAGAGGAAAAGAATCGGTCCCAAAACAGTTCCCTGAGGAACACCATACCTAACATACATACATTCAGATAGACTGTTTTTATATTTGACTTTTTGGCTTCTATCACTAAGGTATGATTTGAACCATTGTAGGGCAGTATGCTTAATCCCAATATTTTCCAGTTTTTTCAATAGAATAGATCTGTCCACAGTCTCAAACGCACGCTTAAAATCCAAAAATATCGCTAATACTAGATTATCACAGTCAATTTGTCTAAGGAACTCGTCACATATATTAACTACAACACTTTCACAGGAATGGTTATGCAAAAATCCCGACTGGTTAGCAACTATAATCTGACTATTATCACAATGTCGACTTAGTTGGTCTTTCACACTCATCTCCAAAATTTTCTCGTAAAGAGGAACTGTATTAATGGGCCTGAAACTTTCATGTCGCTTGGTGTTGGGGATCTTTGGCACTGGAATCACTGTAGACGTTTTCCAGCTGTGTGGAAACACTCCACTAGACAATGAAGTATTTATTAGGCTTAAAAATCTATCAGCAACCACATCACAGGCATCCATTAGAATTTGTTTGCTGATACCATTTTCACCACCTCCAACGTTTTTCATACTCTTCAGGTACTTTTTCATTTGCGACATTGTTATTGCTTCAAACTCAGACAAGATGTGTTCGTTCTGGTCAATGGCGGCAGCTGGTATGGCTCTACTTGCGGGAATGTTGGCAACTATTTCCTCTATACTATTTACAAAATAGTCGTTGAACTTATTGGCAATAGTAAGTTGATCTGTGATGTTCACATATCCAAATACGATGTCATCAGGGATGTTTTGGTGCTTTTCCGGTAGAAGAGTCTTCAGACTTCTCCACAGTTGTTTTTGATTGAATCTGTTATCATCAATTGCCGATTGGTAAAATTTTTCTTTTTCTTTCCTTACTCTAGATACTATTTTGTTCCGCTGGAGTTTGAATTCCTTCCATATTTGGTCATTCCCCGAATAAACTGCCTTCTTATACAGGAAATCCCTCCTTTCCATCATGTGTCTGATCTCATTTGTTATCCACTTCTTATGTTGTAGTTCTTGTTTAACATGCACTTTTTTGATTGGGCACATATCATTCAAAATATTACAAATGGTATCAACGAATGAGTCCGCCAAAACATTGGTATCAGACGTATTACTATTCCAAGATGACTCTAGTAGCGCATTTTGGAATTTTTCCACATTATAATTTTTCATATTTCTTTGGTATTTGGTCACAGTTGATTCTTTGGCTTTTCTTTGAAGTGTCATTGACAAAATTGAGTGGTCACTTATCCTGGGACTGAGATGAACCATATGCTGCAAGTGCTTATCGGATGTTATGATATAGTCAATCAGGGTTTGGCTGTTTTGGGTCACTCTTGTGGGTTTATTGACAATTTGCTGCAGCCCGTTCGCATAAACAACATCCAAAAGTTTAGAACCATAAAAGGTACCCCTCAATAAGTCAAAATTAAAGTCTCCAGTAATAACATTGATTCCCTGAAACTCACACGACTTTTCCAGGTATTCAGTGAAAAATTCCAAAAACTTTGGCTCTTCCCTTTTTGGCGGATGGTATAATACAGTGAACAAATATTTGACAGAATCAAAGGACAGTTCAAAAGACAGTAACCACACAAAACGATCAACATACTGCACAGTCTTACGTTTATATTTCACACCATTCCTGATATAGGCGGCCACTCCACCCGTTCTCCTGCTGTTCGAGGTACAGTGTTCCATTTGATATCCTTTGATGGTCAGTTCGTTCAGATCAAGATCTTCACACACATGAGACTCACTTAACAGCAACACAACGGGCTTCCAGTCAGTCACCAATGTGACAATTTGATCCTTATTGTGGAGAAAACCTTGGCAGTTTAAACACAGAACATCCGAGCTTGGGGCAATATCGGTCTCTGATTGCTATTTTAGAAACTTGTTCCTTTGCAGCTGTTCGACCCTTTTGAATGATGAACACTGTCTTGCATCCCAAACCACATGATCAGTATCCAAATTTAGACCATACCTTTGGTTGGCATTTACGCAATTGGAACATTTGGATTTGCTACTGGTACACTCACCGACATCATGTGCAGCACTACACTTAGGACATACTTTATCATTTTTACATTCCTTCACAATATGGCCATAGCAACAACATTTAAAACAACGAACAATACCGTAGTCATTATAAACCATACAGCGACTCCATCCTATATTAATTCTTTCATCTTCAATCAGTTTTGCGTAAGTCGAATCATCCACTTCCATTACTACATTGAATTTATTTTTAACAACTTTAGTTTTGCGTAGAATTTTCCAGTTATTGTTTGAACTTTGTGGGAAGTGGTTTTGCTTTATAACTGTGGCAAAAAATGCTTCATCACTCATATCTTTCAAATCTTCATCTACTCCTACAATTTTCACACGGTGCTGGATGGCTTTGGGTTTATTAACAATATATTCATCTCCAAGATTGGCTTGGATCTGGGACTGTATGGTGCTGATTTCTTTTTCGGTAGCACATTTTAGGACCAGACCACCAGACTTTGTAGCCCTTCCCATTGATATCCCCGCACCTATCTCTACTGGATTCACTTTTTCCTTAAGAACTCTTTTTACTTGCTGTACATCTTTCTGCATTTTGTCATCCTTGGGCTTTACAACAAGTACTTTGTCGTCATTCCTAACGATTGATGCATAAGATGTTGGTTTTGAAACTGTGGCATTGCAATTCTGCTTTAATCCCAATACCATTTCTTTTAATTCAGAATTCTCCTTGACAAGCAAATCGATTTTATTACTCATTTCTTGAACAATCTTGATAAGGTTTTCGAAGGCAATAACACTGATCTCCGATACATTTTTTTCTCCAGAATCGTCAACCCTGCTCCGTTTTCTTTGCTTTACAAACAAATTGCCTGAGGCCCCTTTATCTGCATCCTTAGAACAATGACTGCATACCCATTGATCTCTTTTCATATGAAATCCTCGCATATCTATATTTTCACATTTACCATGAAAAAACATTTTGCATAAGGAGCATATGATAATTTTTCCAACATCATCAAATCCCAATTTACAATCAAAACAAATCTCGTTTCCTTCCATAATCGAGCAGCTCCAATTGGAATTCCGTAACAAAAACCAAAATCTTTATCGCTTATCGGTATAGGATCATGTGATTTTAGAATATCCGTGTATTTAGCAGGTTAAAAGAATTTTTATTATCAGTTTCTTTTGCACTACACTGTTCTTGATAACCACTTAATCACTGACACAATACTATGTACAATTTTATTGAAATTAATTTATACTTCAGCATCGACTACGATAAATTACCAGAGATTTGAAACACGTCCGCACTGCACCGACGTTCGACTCTTTGATAGAAAAAAATGTTTTTGACAAAAAGTGTAGGTGAGAAGTCAGTAAATATGAAAATAATATCATCGATATAATTTCATTGTGCAAAATTCTATAAAAATCCTATTTTTATACTTGATGTTGGTAGTTACGCCCCCTAGCGACCATTTCAGAAACTTGAAAATATTTTCCAGGTATTTTTATTGGCCGTCTTAGTAAAAAAATTTTTGACGCAAGTCTCTATGATGAATAGTTTCCCAGATACAGTACCTCGCTTTCTTAGTGTCCACCCTGTACAGGACAACCTAATTACTTATCAAACTTAAAAAAAAAAAAACTAAGACAGCCTGGAACTAAAAACCCTGTAACTTTTTTATAAATTGAGTAAATGGAGTGACTAAGAATTAAAAATGAAAAGAAAAGAATGGATTTTCACAGTTTTCCCAGGTGAAATGACAAAATGTCCGCCTGGTTTTGCATACTAATAGTGTCGCAGGCCTCAAGTATTTCCAGCCAGATGTTGCCATGTTTCAACACGAAACATAAACCTAAATACAAAATTTTACCTCTACATCTATATTTTTATCTTTTCTTACCAGTTATTTTGTTGAAATTTAAACACATTAGTTCAACATGTAAATAGGTATGGAAAGTGGTCGTTGCTTTCATAGCTCAAGGTGTTCGCTGCACTCTCCTGCTTTGCAGCTAAATTGCATCGTCGTCAGATAAAATGTTCACTTTAAAGAGGCGCTGGTAGCGTCTCGACGCCGACATGTTTCGGTAATTAAATGAAATTACGTCGACCAACTGCAGCCCTATTTGCCAAATTGGTTGGCAATGAGGCCAGCTGAAGCTCATTTTCCTGCGAGGTTATGGCGGACTGTTGAGTTTAATGTTTTCTTTGACACGTACTCGGGGGAAGTGTTGCGATTATGCCAAATTTGCAGTTTTGCTGTCTAGACCTTTGTTGAAGCCAAAACTACAAAAAATAGTCATGGAAATTGGTTTTTGTAACTATGAAAGGTGTATGTGAGAATAGTGAAAAAAACATCAAATTAAATGATATAAATACAACCAAATTCAAAATGTTGTTTGAGAAAAAGAGGGTAAAAAGCATATCATGAAATGATTTCGTGAGAATAATCTTTAAAACTTAATAAATCCCTTGGAAAATCTTCATAAAAACAAGATTCTTGCAACATCCTTTTTGTGAACTTGACTCAATTTTACTCTGCTTTATCTTATTTTTCTTTCTATTTTGTGCGTTTTTTCTTCATTTCTTTTTGTTCATTACTTTTTGTCATAAATTATGTGTATCAATTTATTCTTTATTCTTGAAAGAAAGAAAGAAAGAAAAAACTAATAACTTTATTGTGGACTTGATTTCTATACATTTTTCTCGGTTCTTAGTTATTTTAATTTAGTTTTTTATCGTAATGATATTTTTAGTTACGTTTAAAAATTACCTTTTATTTCTGTCTTTTTAAAACTTTGTTAGAAATCGGAAGCCCGTGGAAAAAGTCTTAATAAAACTTCATCAAATGGCGGGTTCTTTGGAAATAATTGGAAATTCTTTGCAAAATGAAGATTATTCAGGAATTTATTTTGAACAATATCTTAAACTTTTTTGCGTCATATAAAGTATTTGAAGAAACGTAACACCGTTTCCTCAAATATTCCAGAAAACAGAGAAAATTTACACTTTTCACTGTTTGGGGTTATGACGCACATTTTTTCAATTATAAAATTTTGTTTTCACAAAAATCACAGGAAAAAGACGGTTTTTAATCCGTTGCTTTTCGATATGACATAATTTTGATCCCGTTTCCTCAAAAAATAGAGAAAATTTTTATTGAAACTGTTTTCCACCATTGCATGATATGTACAGGGTAATTCACTATACATATACAGGGTGTTTTTTTTAACGGGACAATTAGCCTTAAATGGGAAAGTATAAATGATAGGCTCATGAAAATTTGTACACATGGGTTATCGACCACGATCTATCTTTTAAAAATAGTGGCAGTTCTCTGCGACTTTCGGTAGTACCGGTACTAGGTACCAACTTCCTTATTTTAAATGGCAACCTCCATTTTTTATACGATATTTAGATTCTTTGTTCAAAATTAAGGTAAGGGTATGTAGCAATGTCTATGGCTATCTTTGACCGTTTTCGAGAAATTTCGATTTTTAGAAAAAATTTGACAGTTAAGGGGGGTACTTTGAAGCTGTGTAGCTCAGTGACTATTGGACGAAAATTAATGAAATTTTGGGGGTGCCTATAATAAATGCTGTTTATTCAAGTGATGATAATCATTTTTCAGAAAAATCTACAGGGTCTTCACAAACTTTGAAAAAACAAAATCTTCAGTTTTTAACGAAAAAGTTAGTTTTTTCAAATGGAATGCCCTCTTTTTTGTTTGAGATATGGATTCTAGACAAAATTCTCTTTCGATTAGGTATAAACTATCCTATACCTAAAATTGCTATTTTTCAAGTTATTTACATTTTTCTGAATAAAACAGCAAATCGTGGTTTCTATAGAAACTTAAGACAGAATATCCCTATAGAAACTCATAACTAATAAAATTGTCAAATTAAGCATCACTCATTTATAAGATTCAAATAATTATTATTATGGCCAATTTTTCTAACGAAGATTATTTGAATTTGATAATAATTTATGGAGAATGCCACAAGAACGTGAATCGTACTTTAGATTTGTTCCATGTACGTTTTCCCGGAAGAAGAAGACCAACAAGAAAAAATTTGAATGCAGTGTTGAATAATTGTAGAACGTTGGGAAGTTTTACTGCGAAAAGGGTCAGGAAGAGTGTAGTGGCAGAAGATGAAGATATGGTGATAAACGTTCTATCATTTTTTGAAGCCCATCCAACAGCATCCATCAATGACGCTGAAAAATTTCTGGATATATCAAGGTCATCTATTCATAAAATTTTAAAGAAGAATAGATATAAACCATTTTCTTTTCAACTTCTTCATAATCTTAAACCAACAGATCTTCCAAACAGGGTGGAGTTCTGCGAGTTTATAGTAGTAAAGTGTCAAGAAGATGAAGAGTTTTTGAAAAATATTATATGGAGCGATGAGGCAAAATTCTCAAAAAATGGTATGTTCAACCGGCATAACAGTCACTATTGGGCAACGGAAAAACCTAATGCAGTAAGAGACAGGAATTTCCAAGATATGTGGAGTTTCAATGTTTTCTGTGCCTTGAAGCATGACCAAATATTCTGTTATGTCATTTATGACCAAAATTTGA